>OY986994.1:3976202-4321606 GCA_963920545.1 Lepidium didymum | reverse complement strand
AGAGAGTTGTTGTTTTTTAATTCATTTTTTCTGATGAAATGATAAATTTGTGACAACATTTTGGTGTAGCTTCCTCATTGTCTTATAAGCTACATAACCTAAAAACAATTTACATTTTGTTGGGAATTGATAATCGATGACCTCATATTGATAAACAACTATGTGTATATTTAAAACTTGTTTGTCATTATATATATAATTACAAATTGCATCACACATTTATTTCTTGTTTGGTTTGATATTTTTTATATATAGCTAGAGACCTTGAACCAAACGATATTCATATTAATTTTCGTAGTATAGGGAGTGCCGAGTATTGGTGTTAGTTAAGATATTCACAATTGTCAACCACACTTAACTCTACACTAAAACAATCTTTTTTCTTTATCTAAAAACTGAAAACCAATACTCCCTATATTTTCATTTAGTTGATATTTTAATATTTCTATACAAAATTTATTATATTTTTAGTGTTTTTAACTATTTGCATTCTGTAGATTGATTTGTAATTGGTTAGATTATTTTGGAATTTATGATCAAACATATTTTGTTTAGGAAAAATAAAATAATTAATATTTTTTAATTTATGTGAAAAATCTTAAACATCAACTATTAAAAAAGAGGAGTATATATTAAGTGTATTTGGTTGAATGATTAGATATTCATATTTGCAGCTTTTAGTCTCGCATAATAAGATTTGGAAGATTAGAAATTGTCGATTCAAATTATTTATTTAAAATTTATCATATATTTCAATTTGATTTCATTTTTCTAAATATATATATATATATATATATTTCTGATTAAATATATGTTATGTATTTATATATATCATATTTTGCGTAGTCATTGTTCTAAGTTTTCTAATTACGACTTCATGATGGAATTTTTTATTATTAAAAGTTTAAAACTAATTATTGACCAAAAAAAAGTTTAAAACTAATTAGGAAAGTCACGGTTGAAAACTAACTACTAAAGGTTTAATTAAAAAGATTGGTGATGGACGATCTACTTCGATTTGGAGAGATCCTTGGATCCCTAACACTCACCCTAGGGCGGCAATTGGTACAGATCCATCAATATATCTGGATTTTACTGTTGACCAATTCATTGATTCTCAAACCAGGATTTGATGTGAGGTTATACTACGACAATATTTTGTCCCTGAGGACGTTCAGTTAATTCTGGGCATACCAATATCAAGACGGGTAAGACCAGATCATTGGGGATGACATTTCACAAAAACGGGAAGATATTCTGTCAAATCAGGATATAAAACTGAGGAGACGGTATCGCTAATGGAGGTTGGTTCTCAGGGACCAAATTTTTGGGCATTACAGTCCAAAATATGGAAGTTGAATTGCCCAAATAAAATTAGACACTTTATATGGCAAGCTTTGCCATGATGTGTTGCAGTTAAACGTAACCTGACCACTCGGAGAATTAACTGTGACCCGAGATGTAGTCAATGTGGGGCGGAAGAGGAAACCATTAATCATGTTCTTTTTGAGTGCCCCCAGCGATTCAAGTTTGGGCATTAGCTCCTGTCCCCTCGCCAGTTGAGGTTTTTCCAGGAAACTCAATATGGTATAATTTAGATTACCTGTTCTGGAAAATTCCAAACTCTGTTGAAATTAATATTTTTCCATGAGTGATTTGGCACATCTGGAAATCGAGGAATGATTATTGTTTCACCGGAGCGAACAGGGATCCCCGTGGAGGTGGAATGGGTTACGGCTAGGCGTCAAATAAATTATGATAGTCAACTAGGATCCCTTAGCAAAGCACCGGCTTGGCCAGTGGTGTCACATCCGATGACGGGATGCATGAGGGCACGCCAAATAAGGAGAAGTCTATCCACGTTATATTCTGAAGTGGAAGCGGTGTTGTGGGCTATAGAATCCTTGATAGTAGCTCAGGTTTTAGAAGTGGAGATGACTACAGATTGTGCTGATGTACTGAAGCTTTTGATGCATCCAGAGGAGTGGCCGGCATTTCAACCATACTAGGAGGAGTTTCTCAGGTTACAGTCTCTCTTCCGTACTTTTTCCCTCCATGTAATTCCGAGATCTCTAAACAATAAATCTGACATTTTCGCTCGTTCAATTAGAAAATCAGCTAATGATTTAGTGTTGTAAACAATGGATTGATTATTATAATATATTGGTTGAAAAAAAAACTAACTATTATTTCTAACAAAACCATTGGCTAGTAATAAACATGTTGGACATGTAGCTTAATAGTTTATCTTAAACTAGATTTAAGATTAAACGTTTTTGCTGCAGTTGCTGGAAGAATAAGTAGCAAAGTCAACGACCAGCTGCATAAAATTCCGGTGGCAGAGAGAAAAGGCAAAATTTGCATTTGTTGCATGATTGAGTGATGGCTTCGATGCACTATTATTTTAGTCTTTCAATCATTTCAAAAAGCTAATAATCTTAGATTTTGTTTCAATTATGTTTGCCAAAGGATGAACTTGCCAATTGTGTTCCATGCATTGCGCATCATTGGTCCATTACAATTCCATTATTTAGCTTAGTTCTCGGTTTCATGAATATAGAATATGATCTACATATGAAATATAAATATTCTTATCCCAAAAATAATAAATATACTGATGATATTATTGTAGACTTATAGTTAAATATAGAGTAATTTCCTTTCAATGAAAAGAAAAAAAAAACTAATATGAAAAGAAGAAGCTTACTGCTTACATTAAAAGTTGAATTGAAGGACAAAATAAGCAGAAAGATTACAACATAACAGAGAGCTCCGTTAAAACTGGCTTAAGAGTTTGATCCGACACAAATGGATATTCCAAAACAAACTCATTACGAACCCTTCCCATTTGTTTACACAAGATTTCAGACATTTTTGTCTGGTGACTTTTCAGGTGTGAGCTGAAGCAGCTGTCATTCCCATGGATGATTCCGGGTTAACATACTCCTCGCTAGCATGCCGGACAAAGTCCTCAGGCGACATGTGCGAGCCATGGCAAGCACATACAATCTTGATCTGGTTAGCGTTGTATCGGTATGTGACACCTGAGATTGTCCGACCATGCGGGCCTGAACCGGTGGTTGAGACCCATGGTAGGTTAGGACGTGCCCCGGATCCTCCAAACTTCACATCTGCTGCCATTCCAGGTTTTATGGCAGAAAAGTCGAAAGAGAGACCGTTATTGTTGTCTCCTGTTGGTCGTTCTGCTGCATCCTCAGATGAGCCTTCTTCTGCAACAGGCTGCTTTCCCTCGCCTTTTGCAGTAGCTTTTTTGGGAGACAGAAAGTAAGAGTTAGTATTAGTGCAGTGCAGTAAGAATTCTAAAATGCTTATGGGAAAGGTTTGCTTACCCATGTTTGATGGGCCTCTATCGGCAAATGGAGATTGAGAAAGTGCAACAATCCCTCCTGAACCGTCCTTATCCAGCATTGGGAGCTGGACCGGTGAGTATCCGAACATAATTGGGAGATTTCCAGCATTAGTATTAGGCTGCAGTAGACTTGTAGCTCCTGTGTGATGTCCAGACTCCTTTGCTGGTAAAGAGTAAGGCAGACTAGTTACGGCATTCTGAGGATGAACCGTGAAAGGTACAGTGTAACCCATGTTGCGCATTGTAAGCTCTTCAGCTCCAGATCCGCCATGGTTGCTTTTCCTATGACCGTTTAAGTTTTCAACCAAGTTTGTATCAGCAAGAGGACGAACCACCTCCTTTGCTTGGTTGGAAGAAGAACCGCCACCTACTTCAGATTCAGCTACGTCTTCGTTTTCAGCTGTTGATCCTTCATCTGTCGCGGTAGAAACATGGGATGCTTTTGTCTTCTTCTCATGCATATCAACATGTGACGAATCCTTCTCTTTCTTCTTTTCATCGTTCATCCCAGAGAATTGGAACTTTCTTTTGTTTCCTTCATCTTTCCGGGTCTCATCCTCCACCCACAAAGGTTTCGTGGAAGCTTCAGCATCAGTGGTAGGAGCTTTGGAGAGGTCATTGAAGAAATTCTGTGGAGGCTGTTGAGCGGAATCACTTCTCTGAGAACCAGAACTCGGCTCTGCTGGCCTTTGAGAAGTTGGATGAAGGAAATTCTTGAAGTCATCAATCACTTTAGCACTTCTATCGCCTCCTTCTACCCTATGATTCTCCGAGGAGCTTCCAGCATTATTAGTATTGTTACCCTTAGCTTTCCCCGATGATCCTCCACACGAAAGACCCAAGCTGAGCTCGAGCCCATTATCATCCTCCATTTTCTGGTCAAACTTTTAAGTAACTCTGAGCAGCTCAATGGATAGTCAGAATATCCTCAAACAATCTTGACTATAATCTGAGTAAAATACATCATAACACAAAAGACAGGTTATTTAAACGCTAAAAATGTGTTCTAAATACAAGAAAAGAAGGCAAATTCAGAAATATCTAGAATCATAGATTGTTGTGGAAGAAAGAAAATCTTTCTCTGATTTTATAGAAAGACAAATATGAACTTTTGGTAATCCACGTCTGCTTGACTTACATCACAGCAACAAACTGCATATTCTTGCCAAATCAATCCTAAATATCGCTTATATCAAGCTACCAGAACTCTCAGAAACATTGAGCTCAGAATTTTAGTACCTTAAACAAACCCATTGAAAGAACGAACAATCCAGCAATTTCCCAGAACAGCCTTCTCACTTCTACCAGTACCTAGTTCTGTGACAACAAACAAACCATTTCCACAACTTAGGCTTGAATTCAACATTTCCGTTTAGAAGATCCAAAGTAAAAAATGGAAACAAAGCAAAAGGGACAAACTTTTTCCATCTGTTTATGGGAAACAGGACTCACACTCATATCTTTATCTCTCAGCTAAAACAAAAGATAAATAAACTAAAATAAATCCAGAACCAGAAGAAAATGAAGGAGAGAAATATAATATGAGATCGAGTAAACTCTAAAAATAGCAGATCTGTCAGTTAACGAGTTTCTGGATTACTAGCAGAAGCTGGAACGAAGAAAAGCAAATTCACTAATCTTAATCAACAAAATCACTCCAAATTTCCGGACTTTCGGGATCGAAATCGTCAGAACCTTCCTTAGCTACGCAGCAGGAGTGCCAAATCAGCTCAAAATTAGATCGATTTCCCTCAAAAAAAGAAAAAAGATCCCGACAAAAAGTTGTTGCTCAAAAACAAAAATGAAGAAGAAAAGCAGAAATCGAAATTGAAGGAAAAACAAAGAAGATGAGGAACCTGAAAACCAGGAAAGAGACGATCAGATCAACCCTAGCTTCGCGGCGTGGCGCCTGGAAAGTTGCAGCAATTGGGGCTTCGGGTTCGGACTAGTACGGACCATTTCCTTTTTCCTTCGTAATAATTATAATAATAATTTATAATTTTTGTTTATTGTAATTAAATTTAGTTTCTATTTTGTACATGTGAATCTTGTGCATTTTCTCTTTTTTTTTCAACTTTTTTGAATCAACGTATCTAACTATCTATACATACACACAACACTATAAGCATGATCCTGTAGGCTGTAGCTAGTCAGGGCCGTGCCTCAGTGCAATGTTTTTAAACATTTGCCTAGTGCATTTAATTTTTGGTAGAATTTAGGGGTATATTATTTTTGTCAAAAAAAATTAGAGACATATATATCTTATATATTTTATCACAAATAATACATTAAACATATGGATTTTAAAAATATTTAAAAATATTTAAATCGTTTGTTTGATTTTAAAGAGTTATAATCTATAAATGATAATATTTTAATAGTTTATAAAGTCAATTTTTAAAATTATCTAATTCATTTGAGTATATCACACAAAAAGATTAACTAATTAACTATTTAATCTAAAGAAATGAATTAGAAAATTGATTTTGAAAATTTGGTTAACTATTTAGTGAAAATTTCAGTGTTGGAAATATCTGTATATACCACAAAATCCTTATAAAAATCAAAAAGAGCAAGCACTGGTGTTGATGTCAATGCTTGTTTAAGTTGAATTAAAGCAATCCCTGCCTCAATTGTCCACTGGAATCCATCTTTTTTCAAGAGTATAGAGAGTGGTCTGGCAATTATACTGTAGCCCTTTATGAATTTGCGATAGTAATTCACCAAACCCAAAAAACAACGGAGCTCTTTCTGAGTTATAGGCATTGCCATTGTTCTATGGATGCTATTTTTACAGAATCTGTTTTTACTCACTCAATAGAAATGAAGTAACCAAGATACTCTACCACTATGGCTCCGAATGTACATTTAGAGGGCTTTAAGTATAGATGTTGTTTTTGTAAGATAGTGAACACATCAACCAAGTTGCATATATGAGTGTGTCAGTCCTTATTATACACGAGTATGTCATCGAAGAACACAAGTACAAACTTGCGAGCCACATCTTTGAACACATGATTCATCGGTCCCTGAAATGTATTGGGTGCATTAGTAAGGCCGAAGGGCATCACAAGATACTCAAAATGACCAGCATGTGTTTTGAAGGCAGTTTAATAAACATCCTTGGGATTCATCCGCAGTTGGTGGAAACTAGCTCTTAAATCAAGTTTGGAGAATAATTTAGCACCACCAAGCTCGTCGAGAAGATCTTCTAGCTAAGAAATGAGATATTTATCCTTCATTGCTTGCTTGTTTAGCCCTTTAAAATTAATACAGAGACGTCAACCACCGTATTTCTTTTTAACCAAGACCACAAGTGTTGCGTAAGGACTAGAACTGTGTTGTATGATCCCTTATTTTAGAATATCTGCAATCAATTCATCAATGACATTCTTCTGCAGTGAGGAATACTTATAAGGGCAAAGGTTAACCGGATTTGAGTTTGCTTCTATCGGTATTTTGTGGTCAAAACCATCACGAAATGGTGGTAGTGATGTTGGCTCAGCAAAGATGTCATCAAATCAGTTAACAAGTGATAACAGTTCTGGATCCTGAGAGTATTCAGTAGGAGTAGCAGCAATGTGACAAAGTGTGCTTCTGGAACGGAGTCTACTGCATGAGTGTTGTTTTGTGAGATCTCTCTGATTTGCATAAGAGTAATTGGAGGCTCTTGAAGGAGTAGGCGGTTTAAACTAGCTCATGTGATCAACTTAGGTGGTGGTGTTTTAATGCCTCTAAACACATGTTTAATACCGTTGATGTAGAACTTCATTCTAAGTTGAGAAAATTCCAACCAATTGTATTCAGTGAGACCAACTATTGAACTCCAAGTATGAAATCAGTGAAGTCCAAATGCAATGTGTAAGCTTCATTTACAAGGTCATAACCTTGTGTCCGCCACTGGAATGCCTTGCATTTATAAGTGGTATAAACTGGTCTGTTGGCAGTATTGACTTTCATTGGTGGTATCTTCTCAATTGTCCATCTAACTTGACACGCCACTTTGTAATCAATGAAGTTATGAGTACTTTCTGGATCAATGAGGATATTGATTTTGCATTTACCAGATTGTCCTGTAAGTCTCATAGTTTCATAAGAAGGATTACCATTCAATGCATTACTAGAGAGTGTTGGAGTAACGTCACTTACAGGTGTTTCACTTGGATCATGTGTGAACTTTATTTCTTGTCTCATCGGATCCTCAATCACATATATTTCTGTGTCAACTCCTTCAATTTACAAGAAGTAGAAATTAGATCTTCTGTGTTTATTTTGATGTCCAGGTTGGAATACTTCATCACAGTACATACACAAGCCTTTTTCTTTTCTATCTTGCATATCTTGGTAGTTGTATTTGAGAGGTGGTTTCTCAGTTTAGGATTTGGGTATATAAGGTGGTTTAGTTGGTGGTGCGAGTAAGGGAGGGTTATTTTGGTTTGTGTTATGGTAGCAGTTTGTATTTGTGGGGTGAGTGTTTGTTTTGTAGCTTGGGCTAAAGAAAGCTCGGGATGATTTTGGTGGTGGGTGTTGCAGGTACAACTCATGCATATGAGCAACATGAGCTACCTCTGCTATGTTTGGGGTGAAGAACTGTCGAGTGTGGAAAGCAAGGTGTGGGTTGAGATTGTTGATAAATATGTTGAGAGCATGAGGATGAGGCATGGTCACATGAGTAATGGCACATTCAAACTTATCATGGAAAACTGTAACTGAATCTCCATCTTGTTTCAGGTTTATCAAATCTGTTACTAGGTCTCGATGTTTTCCCCCAAATCTAGCTGAGATTATTCCAGCATACTCATACCAAGGTGGATGCATTCCATACCTCTGTGTCATGAAATTTTTGTGCCATTGAAGAGCTCTTCCAGACATATGCATTGAAGTCATTCTTACTTTTGATTCCTCTGTTGTTCCATCTAATGAGAAAAATTGTTCACATTTGAAAATCCAATCACGGACTTCATCTCCATCAAGGAAATCCCACTTTGGTGAGCTCTGTGAGCTTTCCTGTCGTTATTGTTAAGTTTCTATGATAACCCAAATCTCTTGACCCTTGACCTTGGTACAATGGATCCGGCGTCTCAAAACTCGGAGGTGAAGCTTGGTTGAGCGTCGAAGAAGGTTGGTGTGGAGATTGATGCAGTGTGAGTATCGCCGATGATGATGATGCTTGCATCATCAGACTTTTATGAGGGTTCGGCGGTGGTGGTCTTATCTCGGCCATAACGTTACAAATCATAGAGAGTTTGTCGTTTACCTCTGTTTTGAATTGTTTTGTCGTTTCGTTTTGTTTAGCGTGAGCCAACCTAAACTCCTCATTTTGTCTCGTTTGGTTAAGCCTAAATTCTTTCCATATACTTGCTCATCTATAGCAAGGTTTGAGCTCTAGTTTCTGCCATTCTCGGTCCGAAAAGGGATAGCTCTGATACCAGTGATATAAATGTCCAGGTGATATACTGCTCAACCTCCAGGTGATATACTGCTCATAAGTGCGAGAGACTTTTCTGATGGTTTTGAGTACCTACAAAGGAAAGACTTCAACATTCTTTGGCAGATATTGTGTGATGATTCTCTAGAAGCCTTCCCCACCCCCGACACAGTAGAGAGCCTCTGGAAAAACTTCTTGACAGGTTTTTTTCCCTCTCTCACATGCGCAGATGCACTAATTTGTTAAAATAAGCAGATGAATTACACTACCTACTTGATGCCCACAGATACAATGGATACAGAGGAGAAGTCCGGAGAAACAAGTGAATGTGTTTGGTCATGCAGAGTATATAGAGATGTTTTTTGCAATGATCTTTCTGGTAAAGGCTTTGAAAATTTCACCTACCATCTTCGGATTCTAGAACATCGTGCAAGGGTAAAAGGACAGACCTTTGTTGTATCAATACATCTTTGAGTTATTCCCTTTCTCACTTGTATTATCTTTTTTTCGATGCATTTTGTATTTGGTTTTTCAAGTAGATGTTGGGGTATCTGCCTTGTGACTATAAGTTAAGAGTCGAGGACAAGGAGGAAGTTGAGGATTCTCTTAATTCATATACCAGGAATACTACTACCATTATGAACAAGGAACCAATGGCAAGTTTTAATATGTGAAAAAAACATTTAGATTTCTATATTTTTTAGAACTTTTGGGATTTCCTTAATCAAAACTAAAACATTGTTAAGGATGGCGGAGACAAAGGAGGAGGCTGAGGCTAGAACATGGGTAATGTGGGACATCAGAAGTTGTCATGTTCCCTCTGAGTGTGATGCTTGTCGTGTAGGTCCGTGTATTAAACAAGCTTTGGAGAATTTAGGGTATTCTGGTCCTCTCACCATCACTGCCATTGGCCATCTACTAGATATTCCTTTGGACGTCCTGCGATCGATCTCATCACTGGGATGTCTCTTTACAACACCCCCTTGGGTTAATACCTTCTCATCGATCTATCCTTAATTATGCCTTTTTTACAGTAATTGATGCATAAAGTCTCAAGTCTTTTGTTTTCTGAAACAGATATGTTCATGAATGTTATGTATAAGTTGGTCAATCAACCTCCAGCTAATATACTGCTCATAACTGCAAGAGACTTTTATTATAGTCTTGAGATTCTACGAAGGAAAGGATTTAACTTTCTTTGGTGGATTTTGTATATTTTTTCTCCAAAAGTCTTCCGCACCTCCACAGAAACGAAGAGCCTCTGGAAAAGCTTCCTGACAGGTTTTTTTTTCCTCTTTCACATGCAATAACTTGTTGAAATAGGCAGACGAATTACAGTAGCTACTTTATGTCCACAGATACAATAGGTTCAGTTGAGAAGTCTAGTGAAACAAGTGAATGTGTTTGGACATGCGCAGTATGTGTAAATGATGCTGGCAACTATCTTGATGGTAAAGGATCTGAAAATTTGACCAAGCATCTTAGGAGTCTAGAACATCGTAAAGAGGTAAAAGGACAGACCTTTGTTGTATAAATACATCTTTGAGTTATTCCTTTTCTCACTTGTATTATCTCTTTCCACTGAGGCAGTTATTGGAGAGGAAGAGGAAGAATCCAGAATGGAAAGAAATGGACAACATGCTCATTTGGTGAATTGGTCTTCTTTTAGGAAGATGTTGGGTTAATGAATAATAATACTGATGCTTATATTTAAGTCTTGTTTTTGGATTTAACTAAAATTGGAATATATATATATGAAGACCTTCCAAGGGCCATTTGCATTCTCATTCCAACAGACCTCTGTATCTCTCGTGTTGCTTCTTCTAAGATCATCACAATTACAGTCATAGCAACCAGATTATCTGTTTGCTGCTCACGTAGTAGGCATAAGAACATATGTGTGTGGTCTGGTTTCTTGGCAGCATTATGTGCACTCAGTTCCAGCTCCTCCATTGCATTCATCAAAGACCTCATAATGCATTTCGACATAAGTGCCATGCAGAACAGTGTTTGGCTAAGTTGATAGTCCTGCCCTTGCCTCAACCTAAACTCATCGTTCATTGTAGCATGTCGAACAAGAGATCAAATAAACATCTTTCTGTTTGGCACTGGCTTGTCTGTAACAGTATACATATGTCATTGATGGTCTCGTCTCGTGGATGCGTATACTGTATATTGGAGTATCCTTTCAGCTTAAGTATTTAAACAGATGCGAGATGCTGTAAAATACTGCATGAAAACACATTGGATTTTATCATATAAGCAGCGTAACTAAGCCATAGATTCAATCACAAGGAAAGGAAGTTGTGTTGAATGTTTGGACGAAGAAGATAGTGAACAAGTGGCAAGGTTTGTGTGGCTTTCAATTTAAAGACGAGAAGAATCTTCTACAAAAGAGATCCCAAAGCTTTTGTTTCCTACATATATGATCTCATTAGACTCGAGAGTTCTTTTCGATCATTTTCTTTACATTTAATTCTCAAATCTCTAAATCATTGAAACTGATTATTTGCTCGTTGTATTAAAGAAAAAGCTTTTGATTTTTAGTTGTAAACTCTTATCCATCATTTTGGGTCATTTTAATAATAATTTTTGGTTGACAAAAACAAATCTATTTGTTATATAGAGTTCTCACAAAAATACTTGAATACAAAAAGTTTCTGGGAAAAGATACGATAAAACGGAGACAAAGAGGTAATCATAGGCATCTATATGTTTTAATTCAAGACATATCCTTGGTCCCTCCATGATTTCATTCTTTGACTCTTTAAATATTTCTGATTTTCTTTAAAATAAATACTTTCTTTTAATTATAACGGGTATTCTATATATATACACACATACGATTTTATATAGGAGTTTGTTTGCTTTATTTTTATTTTTATTTTTGCTTGGTGATTTTTGCCAATGGGATTGAGATTGTCCTTTTGAATAAAAACTTTAAACGATAAAGTTACAACTTGAATTAAACCGTTGATATTTCTCATATTATTATACCAACTCTCATTTTGATTACTGATCAAAAATGGATGGGAAATTTTGTTACCCTAACAAATACTAAGATAAATTTCTCATACATAGCTCATTAATATTTCCATAAACATACGAATAGCAAAAAACATTATAATATACATTTTAGTGTTTTTGATTTCCTCATTTCATAAAGTTTTGTTTTTGGTTAATTGGTTTTTCTGATTTTCCCCATTTGTAATCACTGTTCTTCGATCGGAATCTCATATATTCAGTTTAGATTTGTTGTTGAGTCCAAATTGGCGATATGGGTAAAGTCGTTGTTGGAGCGACTGTTGTGTGCACGGCGGCTGTTTGTGGGGTGGCGGTAGTGGTAGTTCGACGGTGGATGCAGAACTCCGGAAAGTGGGGACGTGTTTTGGCGATTCTTAAAGCGTTTGAGGAAGATGCTTATCAGCTATGTTGATAATCTTCCTTCTGGGTAATGTTTTAATTGGATCGAAGATTCATTAATTCATTAGAACTTTTAGTTTTTGAATAATTCTAATGCCACGAAATAAGTGTCATCTATAAAGTTCCTATTTTTGAGGATTAATTGCATTGTCTCATAACAATTTTTGTTGTATTCTTTATGTCGTTTTGGGGTCAAAATTAATCGATTAGATGGAATAATTGGTTGGTTTAGTGATATATATTTAGCCTACGAATCTACTGTTTCATGCCGTTTTGGCAAACCAAACAACAAGGAGTTTTCACCCCAAAAAAAAACAAGGAGTTCATGAGAAAATCTCATTTCCACCCGCCCAAATTAAAATTCTCATTTAGAAAGGGGAAGCAAGGTACACAAGAGAGATGTTTAGCAAAACCTAAAATCCTTCATCTTCGGGAACAACATATCGGAATGGTAATGTACTATGATCGATTGCTCTAGTTGATATTTATGTTTTGTTGTTAATTTTGTTTCGTGTTTTTTCTAGGAGAATCGAGTGATTCTCCGCCATTTCTGTGTATGTGTTCCTGTTTTATATATACATATCAGCTATCTTAAACACGTTTTTACTCTCGTGAGTGAATTTTATCACCATCTGGTAACTTTTTGCACAATAGTTTCAGAAAAATTAAAAAATTATAATATAATTAATCTTAGACTCTCATCAACACTATGCAATATAATTGATCTTAAGCATAATAATTTATATCCAATGAAACATAAAACTATGATTTTTGTTGTCTCTACTGAATAAAGATTTTTGAATACAAAAAGTGAAATATACTAAAAGCGTGCAAAGTTTAAACATTATAAAATATTATTGTAATTTAGTGTTAGTGTAATTGATTCAATTTATTTTTTAGGAATCTTTACTACCTGACAATCCATTCAACTATTCATTGTTAAGATGATTTTATAAAATTGAATGCAAAATTTGTGATAATATTATTTATATATCAAATAATGCATAGAGTCTCAAGTCTTTAGTTTTCTGAAACAGATGTAGTAAATATTTTGGATGCTATGGTTGAGTGGGGCAATGCTAATCAACCTCCAGGTGATATACTACTCATAAGTGCGAGAAATTTTTCTGATGGTTTTGAGTACCTACAAAGGAAAGGCTTCAATATTCTTCGGCAGATATTGTGTGATGATTCTCTAAAAACCTTCCCCACCTCCGATACAGTAGAGAGCCTTTGGAAAAACTTCCTGACAGGGTTTTTTTTCCTCTCTCACATGCGCAGATGCACTAATTTGTTAAAATAAGCAGATGAATTACAGTACCTACTTGATGCCCACAGATATAATGGATACAGAAGAGAAGTCCAGAGAAACAAGTGAATGTGTTTAAGCATAATAATTTATCTCCAATGAAACATAAAACCATGATTTTTGTTGTTTCTACTGAATAAAGTTTTCTGAATACAAAAAGTGAAATATGCTAAAAGCGTGCAAAGTTTGAACATTATAAAATATTATTGTAATTTAATGTTAGGGTAATTGATTCAATTTATTTTTCAGGAATCTTTACTAGGAATCTTTACTACCTGACAATTCATTCAATTATTCATTGTTAAGATGATTTTATAAAATTGAATGCAAAATTTGTGATAATATTATTTATATATCAAATAATAACTCCGCTTTTCAAAAGACAAATTGTCATAAGAATATACAAATAGTTTTAGAATCTACAAAGTGCAGCTTCTACTTTATTATAATAAATGAACAACATTATTTTACTTCAAATCTTAACTTCATTTTTTGTATGTTTTTTTAATCATTATAACTAAAATATGATTTTTATTATAGTATGTTTGTCGTTAATTTCCAAATTCAATTATGTTTTTTCGTTCAAATATGTAAAATTGCAAAATTAAAAATTATTTTGAAAATGGTAGTTGTAGTGACTTTTGTTTTTAATAATGTCAAACTCGTATGTGCTGGTGTTAGTAAGTATACTTATCATTGTTTTCTTAGTATTTTTTTTTTTTTTTTTATTGTTTTCTTATCATTTTATATTATAGCCACTATATAAGCAACAGCTGACAAAATCAGATCTGAGTTAATTCAATGGTTAAGCGAGTCGGATGAGTCTGGTGTTGTTGTCTTGATTACATAAGACAATAGATTCGCAAATTGCATTCCTATGATTAAAGAACATAACTCGGACTCGATGGAATTAAAAGTTATTTTGAAAATGGTAGTTCTAGTGACTTTTGTTTCTAATAATAAATGCAGTATTTTTTATTGAATAATTATTAAGATAACTTAAAGGAAAACTAAACCAAGTAGTAACATATTATTTGAAACAAGTGTAAGCCCGAAAAACATAAAATGTTTTTAATCAGGTGGTTAAATGTTACAATTTGACTGTAAAAATTGGCCCAGTCATTTCAGGCCCATGTAAGGCATCCGAGCTTGATAGTATTGCGTATAAGAAAAGTGTATGCCAAACACATTACATTATTTTTTTGATAAAGATTTCAGCCCATTACATATTGGAAAAGGAATATATGTCAGGCCAAATCTTTCGTTTAGAATAATAATAAAAACGAATTATACGATGAGACATAAATTTGTTGGTTAAAACCACCCGATATCAAGAGAAATAAAATACAGGTGGCTCAATGTAGATCCTTGAAGGGCTCAAGATACTGTATATCCAAAGAGAAGAAACATGAAACTCCCAAGACATACATACCAAACACTTACTTAGCTGGATACCAAAAAGAGGACAAAAGTTGAACCGGTGTCGTATCTTATAACGGTCGATACGTGTTTCAACTTTACCGTTTAAAAATCCAACTTTTAGATAACAAGAAGATCGAAGAGTAGGTTTCAAATAATTTGTGGATTTCTCTCTGCTGAGTTTTTGAAATTTATTGAGAGGGACAATAAAGTCTCCCTTTTGAAGACTTTGACTTGGACGAACCTGAGTATCCGACACATTGACTCTCTATCTCGATTCTCTACAAAAACACATTTCAGTTTAAAATTTAATACTCTTCATTGGTTTTTGAGAACAAATATTTCGAAATTTACACTCTTTTTTGTCGCCACTGCTTATGACTCGTGTGTTTTGGCTTTGGCTTCCATCTTCGGTTCGGGTAGTAGTGTTTTTGAGTTAAAGTCCAGTGTCCTAGAATAGTTTTCTCGGGGCTTCATCTAGAAACTTCCTTTTTTGGGCTTAAGTTTCCCGGAAAAATTCCAAACATGTAATCTTTATGAACTTTTTAATATATTGCTCAGTGAAAAAAGAAAGAAAGAAGAAGCTCATTTCTAAACTTCTTCACCACTCTTCTTCTTCTTCCTCTCTCTTGTTTTTCTTCTACAAAGTCTGCTGCTTTTGCTTATCTGTTTTCATTTATCTTCTGGGTTTTGAATTCTGGTATTTGGGTTAAGAGAATGAACGCTTCAAAATTCATCAAATGTGTTACGGTTGGAGATGGAGCTGTAGGGAAGACATGTATGCTTATCTGTTACACTAGCAACAAGTTTCCTACTGTGAGTTTTCTCAAAAATTGTTTCTTTAAGACTTAAGAAGCTTTCATTTTACATTGTCAAGCTTTGTTTTTTTCTTACTGGGTTTAAGAGATTTCTTTTCTGGTTTATTCCGATTAATGCTCGTTCCTTTCTTACTTTGATTTCCAGTTTCTAGGGTTTCTTCTGATGCATGATTCATGGTTCTTGCTGTTTGTTCATTGTTTGGCAGGATTATATACCTACTGTGTTCGATAATTTCAGTGCCAACGTCTCTGTGGATGGAAAAATCGTTAATTTAGGGCTATGGGACACTGCAGGTAAAACAAAAATTTTAATGTAATTCTGAAATCAATGAGCTATAAGTTTTGGAATTGATGATTCAGATTAATCTATGGTTTGTTGTTTTGTTGGTGTCTATAGGTCAAGAAGATTACAGTAGGTTGAGACCATTGAGTTACAGATGAGCTGATATCTTCGTCTTAGCATTTTCGCTTATCAGCAAGGCAAGTTACGAAAATGTACTAAAGAAGGTAAATGTTTTTAATCCTCCTTTGCATTGTAATAGTTTTGGATTGTCAATTTGTTGAATGTTGAAATGTATATATATGTTTTGAATTCGGAATGTTGTTTTTGACAGTGGATGCCTGAACTTCGTCGGTTTGCACCAAATGTTCCCATAGTTCTTGTTGGTACAAAGCTAGGTAAGTTTTGTAATGCAGATATTAGTTGTGTCGAGTTTGTTTTGAATTCTCTTGACTGATACATTTACCTTGTGGTGTTCTTAAGATCTCCGGGACGATAAGGGATACCTCGCGGATCACACTAATATCATTACCTCTACTCAGGTATATAAGCGTAATCTTGCTGTTGGTTATGTTTTTTTGATAAGATTAAGACATAGAAAGCTTCATAAAGCTTACGATTTGTGAATACAGGGAGAGGAATTGAGGAAACAAATCGGTGCAGCTGCTTATATTGAGTGCAGCTCTAAAACTCGACAGGTAAGTTTCCTGACTAAAAAAAGGAATGTTTTGGTGAACTTGTAAGGAATCTTTTGGTGACTTTGCTTTGGATTTGTTGTAGAATGTGAAAGCTGTGTTTGACACAGCGATCAAAGTTGTTCTTCAGCCTCAAAGGAGGAAGGAGGTCACAACAAGGAGGAATAAGAAACACAGAAGATCTGGTTGCTCCATTGCGTAAGCACTTCAGAGATTGTATCTTATTTTCAAAGTAAGAACTTTACAAATAGGATTCTTACAAATCTCATCTGGTCAATATCTGCAGGAGTATTGTTTGTGGAGGCTGCACCACGGCTTAGGACAGAACACAAGTCTCAACAATATTGTGACTTTCTCTGTGGTTGTTTTGTGGTTTGTAGGATGAGGCTCTCCAACTGTGAAGATAAGGGAACTGTTGGTTCTCTTATTTATATGTGAAGCTCTTTTCTCTGTTTTTGTTTGTGTAGATTGGTAGATTCTCTGTATTACTTATGGCCTTATTAAACAAGTTTTGGATCTTTTTATCAAATTTGGAATTCTTGGTTTTGTTTTTTTGATGAAAATACAGATTAAAAAGTGTATTTTCCTCAAACTGAATCAAATTTGTCGGCAATTTATTCGAAAATATAATTCATGTAGTTCAGCAAAATATAAATTCTGAGGGTTTTGCACCAAAAAAAAAATCCAACGAGGATTATTGTGATAGAAAAATAACTTATGAGGGCTGTGACTAGGGTTGTTAATTTTGGGATTACAAACCCATTTATTAAATGGGTATGGTTTACTAAAAATATGTTAAATGGGTCTACATGGGCTTACCTATCTAAACCCGTTTAATAAATGGGTTTTAATTAACTAAATGATCCCCAATTAAATGAAAACTGATCCATGCTTATTTTCTTCTCTCGACTTCTGAAACTGTTCAAGTCACCGTTGAAGTCGAAAGGTCCCAATTTTGCCATTGCGCCGTCGGAAATAGTAGTATTCAGGTTTGGATTTCCCTTGTAGAACTCTTTGATTGATGATTTTTTAAAATTTGATTAAACCCTTTTGGAGATACAGATCTGGTCTCTTTTTTTGTCTCGCGGAACTTAAACGTATTATGCTCTTATTTGGGTCTAGAATTGATATCTTCACCTTTTAAGACTTTGGCTGCAATCAATTCCAACTTAGGACCAAATCTAATTTACGGTTTGATTATGGGTACTAACTAAGTCATTAGCTTTATTGTTTAGCCTACAACTATTGAACTGAAATGTGCTCTCATTTTTGATCGTTTATGCGTTTGTTATCAATCATATCATATGTGAATGGCTGATCGTATGTATGGATTCTACTAACACTGATTTATATTGGCATTATCTTACAGAACACTAACACTGATCTCGTTTGTTACAGATTGTTTGAGACGTCGTCTCTTTCTCTTATGAACAGCTGCTCATCTCATCTCACCTCACACATAGTTTTCATTCAGGTATAACTTATGAGCAAGGTAACTTTTATAATTGTTAAATGAAAAGCATTAAACAACTTGTGACAAAAAAAACTTATGATTGTATTTAAGTCCTTTAATACCTGGAAATGGGAGTTTAGACGGAATTCGTAAGCGCTATATAAACTCATCATCATCAGCAAAGTCCCGCAAATTGAAACGACGCCGTAAGAGAGAATGGATAAACAGCCGGCGAGTAGTTGGAGTATCCATACCCGGCCGGAGATAATCGCTAAGTATGAGATCTTTGAGCGAGTAGGATCCGGAGCTTACGCCGACGTCTACAGAGCTCGCCGTCTCTCCGATGGTCTCGTTGTAGCTCTCAAGGAGATCTTTGATTACCAGTCAGCGTTTCGGGAAATTGATGCGCTCACTATCCTTCGTGGCTCTCCTAATGTGGTTCTTATGCATGAGTACTTCTGGCAAGAGGATGAGAACGCTGTGCTTGTGCTCGAGTTCCTCAGGTCGGATCTCGCCGCCGTGATCCGAGATGCTAAGAAACGGAAGAAGGGAAACGAAGGGGATGGATTGTCGGTTGGGGAGATTAAAAGATGGATGATTCAGATTCTATCTGGCGTTGATGCATGCCATAGGAATTTGATTGTACATAGAGATTTGAAGCCTGGGAATATGTTGATATCTGATGATGGAGTGCTTAAGCTTGCAGATTTTGGTCAGGTGATTATAAATACTGATGTTTTTCATTCCAATTTTCATGCACAAATCTAAATAGCAGTAAATCTTGATTAATTCTTGGATAAAATGCTTTGCTTTCCTGATATCTGGAAGAGCAAATGGTAATCAAGTGGCCAGAAGTTCTCATTTAGTGTATCAAGTGTTTCAATGAAGTAATCTATTGTGTTTGTAATTGTGTGTTGGCTTCTTGGTCCTTTTACAGGCTAGGATACTCACGGAGCCTGATAATATCGCTTCAGATGAAGCTCAACAGGCTTACAAGCTGGAAGAGAAAGATGGAGAAACCAGCTCAGAACCACTAGAAGTGATTCCTGACTATGAGAACTCACCTAGGAAAGGGTCCGATGGTCAGGAACAGGAACCGATGAGTAAAGACGAATACTTCAGACAGGTGGGAGAGCTCAAGGCTAAACAGGTTGTAAGAGATGACACGGATAAGGATTCGAACGTGCATGATGGAGACACATCTTGCCTTGCAACATGCACAGTTAGTGAAATGGATGATGATTTCGGTGGGAACTCATTTTCGTACGATGCTGATGGAGCATTGGATGGTACACAGGGTTTGATGACATCTTGTGTGGGAACCCGTTGGTTTAGGCCGCCAGAACTGCTCTATGGATCTACAATGTATGGGTTAGAGGTCGATCTATGGTCGCTTGGTTGTGTGTTAGCAGAACTTTTGTCTCTTGAGCCTTTGTTCCCAGGAATATCAGATATTGATCAGATCAGCAGAGTAATCAACGTGCTGGGAAATTTGAATGAAGAGGTCTGGCCAGGTTGTGTTGATCTTCCAGACTACAAATCTATCTCATTTTCTAAAGTAGAATCTCCTCTTGGTATAGAAGGCTGTCTTCCCGACCATTCAGGCGATGTGATATCGCTGCTTAAGAAGCTTATATGTTATGATCCAGCTAGTAGAGCTACTGCTATGGAGTTGCTGAATGACAAATATCTCAGTGAAGAGCCTCTTCCAGTTCCAGTCTCAGAACTCTATGTGCCCCCAACGAGGAGTGGGCCAGATGAGGATTCTCCGAGAAAGTGGAATGATTACAGAGAAATGGATTCAGATTCAGATTTTGATGGCTTTGGACCTGTGAATGTAAAGCCTTCGAGCAGTGGATTTACAATAGAATTTCCCTGACCCCGAATTGCATTTAAGGTACATACGCAGGCATAAGCTCCCGCTCGTTTAAACATATTAATCTGTCATATAGTTCTGCCTTCAGAACGTGATATGTGTTTGCCTTTGGTCATAATAGACACAACTACTCTTTTATCTGGTTTCTGCATACCGATAGGAAATTGTTCACTTTTACTTATGCCATGTTATTTACGTATCAATGTTTGCATTCTATTAAGTTGCTTTTGAAATCGTTGATGCATTCTTCTTATACTCTCACAACTCTGCCTTTGGCGTCTTGCTTCTCTCATTAACCCATTTTAATATCTTTTTCTCTCCTTCTCAGATTGGATACATTGGCCAGGTCCATGTTTGAGAATGTTGATTCCTGCGACTTCCCCTGAATTCGCCAACTCTGTCAAAAATATGTGTTGTGTGTTATTTATCTCTCTTGTTTCCCTCACTCTATCGTCTCGAAAACGGTAACATTCACAACTGGAAAGTTGTTGTTACCATTTTAGCTAGCTAAAGAGCTAGTCTTCTTGTTGCCCAGGCCGATGTTTACCCTATTTATTCCATATGAAGTAACAATGGAAAATAATAAAAATAAAATCATATTATATACAAATTTTGCTTCCTGATTCTATGTTCTTCATTGTTTTATATTTATTCTTCTCTTTATCGGTTCTCCAATTTTGTACTTTCCACTAAACATGTGTAAAAGCTATGTCTCTTCATCGTCGTTGTTGAATGTGCAACCCTTCAATAATTAGATCATGTAATAATAGCCAATTATAGTTGTCATCGAGTTTTTGCTAAGATTATTTATTTTCTGTTAGCTAAACTACATAATTAATTCTGCATTCAATGATATCATCATAAATAGCATACTCAGAAATCATAGCTGAGTTATGTTTCCAGAAATGTGTTTGTTTTGCAAAAAAAGAAGACAAACAAAAAAGACAAAAGTATTTAAAATAGCATTCATAAATGTACAAAGTGTTAAATATAAAACTTAAGGGGCTGTATTAAAAATTTAATAAAGTTGATAGGCCAGAAAATAATTAAGCAACAGTTTCCAGCATCTATCGCGCACTCGCCCTATTTTTTTTGATAAGTCCGCTGTTCCAGTAACCTTCGATAAGTTAGCTACTCCTCTGGTTCTTGTGAAGAATGGAAAGAGATCAACGAGGAAGAGAATTGTGAAGAAGCAAAGTGGCTGAGAGTCCTTATCTGAGAATGGGCCTCGTCAGATTCGGCCCAGAAGAGAGTCTGGTGATAAATAAGTTCATTAAGCCATGTCGTTTAGTATCTATTACTCTAGTATTTAAGCTATGTAAAACGTTAGGGCCTAGGGGTTTCCACATCAATGAATTAATCAACAAACAACAATCTCTCATCTCTTTCTTTCTCTCCTTTCTCTATTCTCTTCTCATCCCCTTTCTCATCTCTCTCTCAATGTCCTCATTGATAAGTCAAACTTATCATTTTTTTGGCTGAAACGGACATCGAGATTCCAGGAGTAAGCAGACAATCGGAGAGAAATGGGGTCGACTGGAAGAGATCAGACGACGCAGCATCACCCGCCTCACATCAGCAGTCTCGTCGTGCGTCCCTCCGCAAGCAACGACGGAGAAAGCGGCCACCACTCTACTGCCGCCGAAGACTATGAGCCTGGAGAAGTCACCCGTGACCGGCCCTCATTTCCTCGCTCAGACCGCAATAAAGGTTCCAATGGTTCGTATATAATAAAATTACATTCCAGTCCTCTTTTCTGCTTGAGTTTCTTCTCCTTTTGGTTTCGATTTTATGAAATTGGGGCAACGAAGAACAGAACAACTAAGCAGGCATCACTTGTCTCTTCACCACAGATGTTTGCGATTGTCGAAACTTAATCAATGTTGTGTCTCTCCTGTTGACTTACGGATTCGATGAGGTGAATCGTGTGTAGCTTATTTCAATTAATAATTTAATATCAAAGTATTTGGTTGGTGTGAACTACGTTAATTATATACCTGCCGCAATGAAGTGTGAATTGCAAAATGAGCCTTGCTTTTGTGTGTTTATTATAAAGCTTTCTCTTGCTTGCAAGTACATAGGTCTTGTAGATGGAAGGTTCAGTCTATATGGTTTGATTGATTGGGTCAGGTGTCTGTTTTGGGGGTCTGTTGATATTCTTTTATGGAAGTGTTTGGGCAATGTCACTTATGAAAGTTCTTGATCTGATGCCATTGGTTGCTGTTACTCTTGTAAGTGGTGTAAGAATCTGATATGTTACAGGTTCTATATGGTTTGTTTAGCTTAGAGTTCAGTGACGTTTAGGGGAATTGTTGAGATTTACTACAGATGCGTATCAACATTCTCTATTCCGTGCTTAGTGTAAAGAGAAGATAATGAGCTGAAATGTTGGTATTACACCGAAAAATATTAGTGGGGCACCAACAGACTTGTAATTCATTATTCATAGTGTCAGTGCTCTAGTGTTTTATCAATGTGCTAAGAAAATGCCTTTGATGATTTTTGAACGTTGTTGTCTGCTAACTTTGTTGTGTGATAGTAGTTCGCACCTATTGTTACACTGTAGTTGATCTAGTCTCCTCATGGTGGCTACCTTTTTCTGTGTAGGACATAGAACTCGTGCAAGTTCTAGCTCACCAGCCCGTGGTGGATATGAAGAGCACCGGCATGGCTCTGATCTTAATCATTCAGGTGCTCCGCTTTGTGGCCGTGAGTTTAGCAGCAGAAGGGAGGCACCTGGGAGACACAGAGACTATTCACCGTCCTACCCTAGAGGAGCTGGTGGTCGTCCTTATGGAAGAGGTTTAGATGGGCCTGGACCTGCGCATGGAAGTGAGGGCATGAGCAGAAACAATAACCCAAAGGTGCAACCAAGAGATGGAGACTGGTACTGTCTAGATCCATTGTAAGTCTGCTTGGCTATTCGAACTTTCTAATAGGATCTTCAGAGTATTTTATATGAACTCTACAGAATTTCGTTATAAATTTCTGACTATCTACTTAAGTTTCTTTATTTCATTTGTGTGTTTTGTTTTGTTGCTATTGTTACAGATGCAGAAACTTGAACTTTGCGAGACGAGAATACTGCAACAAATGTAAGAGGCATCGCTATGCACCCAATAGTCCTCCACCTCCTCGTCTTCTTCCTCCTTCTATGAATCACTCCCCAAGAAGAGACTTTAATGGCTACAGGTCTCCTCCACGTGGCTTGCCCAGAGACTATCCGCCACCAAGACATGACCCTCCCACATGGAGAGACAGAGACAGAGAAAGAGACCACCGTCTACATTACTCGGAACAAGAGTACCCTCCTAGCAGAAGAAGAGCATCTGACTGGGTCCGTAATGAGCCGCTCTCAAAATCCCATTATGAGAGAAGGCAACCTCTTAGTCCACCACCTCCGCCTCCACCTCGTGGTGCCAGATGGGGACGACTTCCAAGAGAGAGGAGTAGATCACCACCATTGATAGATGGTCCACCACTGTCATCAAGAGGAGGTGGTCCACTGCCGGTCAGAGATTACCGCCGTGACAGTTACTTCGACAGAGGAGAACGAGATGATCGGCGTGGGGGTGGTGGCAGACACAGAATGGGAAATTCTTACTGATGCAAAATTGTGTATGTCTTGAGAATTTGGTTTATACAGTTTGAAGTTTTCCCGGAAATCTAATAGGACCTTGTATTACACCTTAGATTCTTTGTTCTAAATTTGAAGAATTTTAGCAAAACTTGTGCCTTTTGTGCAAGTACCAAAGGAAAGTTTCGGGGTGAAATCAAAATATTCTTCATTTAACGGGGCCTTTTTGCTTCTGCTTCGGCTTGAGAAGTGGTGTGTGCATTGCTTTACGTGTCACTTTATAATTGGCTGATATCTCTATACACGCATTTTAAAGGGCTTTTTGGATATTTTTGGCTAAATTGGAGATCGGATGGTGGAGAGAAACAAGACCTAACGCATTTATGAATTTAAGTCGTTGGATCAGTGTATTTAACAGGATCCGTACGATCAGATTGCTACGCAAATCTAACCGTCCAATATAATACAGAAAATTGAAATTTCAAAACATGTTAAGAGAGAGGGAGGAGGAGAGATGGTGTGAGAAGGAAGAAGAAGAACAAAACCGAAAGTTCTGTTTTTTTTTAATTTTTTTACCAAAATTCCTCTGAGGGCTTCGTCTTCTTCTTCATGAGCTTAAACCCAATATAACCCTAATTACCATCGCTTTCTCTGTTGAGTTTATCCCTTTCTCTCTCTTATATATACGCGGATCAAATTCAAAGTCCCGAGCTCTTAGCAGCTGCCGAATTGGTTGTGATTTTCGCGCTCAGTCTTGATTCGGATCTGGATTTTGTGAGCTGATTTGGAAATTTCTCGTTATTTTCGCGCTGTTACTAACTGCGTGACTATTCGTTGGGGAAAAAAAGGAAAATTTCTGGGGTTTCTTTTGAAAATCCGAGATTCGATATCTCTGAGATGGGTGAGGGAGGCGGCGGAGGAGGCGAATTCCCGCCAAAAAAGGATGGTATTGAAGAGTATTCTGGTGGTTTTCCGGCAAAGAAGCCAGCGAGGCAGCTCGACTTCACTAGTGGGTCCGATGAACATTCACAGTCTAAAGCGGCTCCTACAGTCGTAGCTACGGCAGTGATACCCATCGTCACTACCTCCGTCCCTTCACCGGCAACGACGATACGGCCTCCTTTGGCGACGGGAATCGGTCAGGTACGACCGACGTTACCAGTGATGACGGCGCCAAATCAGCCGCCACAATCACCAATCCTTACCGCGCCAATCAGACTTCCGTAAGTTTTATCTTTTGAGCTTTCAGTGAAGAACATTTCAAAGTTTTGGTGTGTGAGTTGGGAAATTACAGACATGTGTAATTTTAGCTTCATTGGGGTTTGCAGAAATTTGACTGGGGTTGATGAAAATTTTCTAAAGCTTAAACCGTTGGTGAAACTAGTTTAATTGGTTTTCTGTCCACGGATTGAGCTTTTCAGAACTCGTATTCGCCTCAATAAATGTTTTGTGAAATTTTCAAATTTTTCTTCTCTTATTTCCGCAGAAAGCCAGAATCTCCAATAGCTAGACCAAGGCCTATTGTGGAAGCTAGAGATGGAACCCCTCAGAAGAAAAAGCAGTGTAACTGTAAACACTCGCGCTGCTTGAAACTGTGAGTCTTTCCATTTATGTTTCGGGATTGGCTTTTCATCCAAATTTTGTTATGTTGTCGTTTGTTTTTTCAATTATATTTTCTTAGTTTTTGGTGACATGTTGTATGATTGCATGTCGCCATCCTTTTTTTTTGCTTAACCTCCGTAAGCTCACACTGTGCACTATCTTGTCAGGTACTGTGAATGCTTTGCATCCGGAACATATTGTGACGGTTGTAACTGTGTAAATTGTTTCAACAATGTTGAAAATGAACCTGCAAGACGAGAAGCTGTGGAAGCAACTCTGGAGCGGAACCCAAATGCGTTCAGGCCTAAAATTGCTAGCAGTCCACATGGTGTGCGGGATAAAAGGGTACGCTGTTTAAGGAAGTTAATTCTTGTTGCTGAAAAGGTTTCCTGTTTGTGTTATCGTGGAGCGACTTTGATGAACGACAATTAGATGGCTAAAAAGTTCCTTAAACTTCTAAGTTACTGTGGGATTGTTAAGCTGTTGATTTGTATCTGCAGGAGGATATTGGTGAAGTTGTGTTGTTAGGGAAACATAACAAAGGATGCCACTGCAAGAAATCGGGATGCCTAAAGAAGTATTGCGAGTGCTTTCAAGCAAATATTCTTTGTTCTGAGAACTGCAAATGCTTGGATTGCAAAAACTTTGAAGGAAGTGAGGAGAGACAAGCTCTGTTTCATGGTGAACATGCCAACCACATGGCTTATCTCCAACAAGCAGCAAATGCAGCCATAACCGGAGCTGTGGGTTCCTCTGGCTTTGCTCCTTCTCCAGCACCTAAGAGAAGGAAAGGTCAAGATATTTTGTTCAACCAAGCAACCAAAGATTCACATACACATCGAGTTGGCCAATTTCCACAGGTACTTACCATTTTAGCATATTTATGTATTGATATGTAGTATCCATTTATGGAACTTTTTTTTTTCCAACTGTTGCTTAGTGAAATAAAATCTTATAACTGTATCTAGGCAAATAGTGGAAGAACTACTGGTCCAACATCAGGCACATCTGCAGCAACTGTTTCTCGTGCTGGTGGCAATACTTTGTTAGCTCCATCAAAGTTTGTATATAGGTGAAATTACTAGTGTTTACAAGATATCTAGCTGATCCAAGAGCTGCATAAAACTGAGCTGTATGTTGTAATTTTTTGAAGGTCCCTCTTGGCAGATATAATCCAACCGCAGGATGTGAAAGCGCTCTGCTCTGTTTTGGTTGCTGTAGCTGGAGAAGCAGCAAAGACATTAACAGGTAACTCAAAGTTTTAAAACCCTGTATTTCTGAGGTTTACGATCTATATTTAGATATCATTGATCCTCCTTAATAATTTTCTCAGATCAAGGAAAGGAAACAGAAAATCGGGTGGAAGATGGAATGGACACTTCTTTAGCTTCTTCTGCTCAAGATCACCCTCAAGACAATAAAGATGCAGCTGATGTGGTGATGGCTGCAACTGATGGGATTCCAGTTGATAAGGGTGGACCAGAGGATTTAAATTCAGATGGTGCCGATGCCTCTAAAGGAAAGCCGCTATCTCCAGCAACTTTGGCTTTGATGTGCCATGAAGAAGACACTATATTCATGGTGGCAGCTACTTCTCCTAATGGTTCAGTAGACCCCGGTGGCTGTGGAACAAACTCACAGGGCCAGTCAGAAATCTACGCAGAGCAAGAAAGAGTTGTATTAACTAAATTTAGAGATTGCCTTAGTCGACTTATCTCTTACGCGGAAATAAAAGGTACAAATTTTCTCGTGTTTCACACACAATTTAACCAAGAAACTATCTTCTCTAAAGTTAGTTAAGTTTGTTGATTTGCAGAGTCAAAGTGTTCATCATTGGCAAGAATGCATCTACAGCCACCACCTGCCACAGCGATTGTGAAAACCGAGAATGGAATTCAGCAACAACTACCAATTGTGAATGGAACTTCACGAACCACTTCTCAACCGACATCCAACAATTCGCAGCTTATGACAACTACATCAGCTGCAGCAACTCATCATCTTCATATACCTCCAGCTTTATCAGAGAAGAAAGACTACTGAATAAAAAGAGATTGTACTCTACTTAGGATAAATAAATAACTTACCAGAGAGAACCACGAACAACATGCTGAAATTCCCATCACTACCAACCCCAATCTATGAGGTAATGTCACCATAATTCTTTCTCATAGACGGTTGCTTGGCTTCAGCGCGTTGGCAGGTGATTAGGGAGAGTAATATACACAAGTTTTATTGTGTCATTAAGCTTTCTTCTCGCTTTTCTCTTTCTTTTCTTCTAAAGTCTCCTCTTCAAAGCCTCTGGCTAGTGTAGATTTTTAAAGAGCTTTGCTTCTTTACTACACGAGTTATTTGTTTTTTGGTTTAACTTAGGTTTGGAAAATCCTTACTTAGCATGTCTGATTATGATGTGTTCCATCTTCAGTTTCTCTCCCAACTTCTGTAAAATTTGAAGTTAACATATACCAAATCGCTAATTTTAGGAGAGATGTAAACGACTGTCCATATTTTCTCTTCACTGGAGCAAGTCATAAGTTTATGGCGAGTTTATCAGTTCTTGGTACTTCTATGCTTTACACTCGTAAATATTTGCGAATGACATCACTAAGAACATAAACATTATTAAAAAGTTTTTAAAACAAATATCTTAATATCTATTTTATCTTTGAAAACAACGAGAGAGACTGATTTATTATTTTCATTTAGTAAGCCTCTCGTCCTGCAAACTTGTTCGTCTCTTTTGGTCATCAACATAAACTTGTTGAAACCCATCTTTTGCTGACAACTTGCAAACTACCTTTTTGTTCGTTCACAGTCGAGACTTCGCCGATTTTGGTTCACTCTGCAGGCAAAAACAGGAGTCTTCATCAGGAAAAATACCATGCAGAAGGTGAAATAGAATGGAGTATGGAATATAAGGAGACTAGAACAGCATTCATTAGCTTAGAAAGACGACTTTCATACATCTACCAATTACAGAGGTTTTTCTAAAGTTGAGCCCTCAAGATATATATTTTGTATGTCTATCTCTGCTTGGGGATGAAACATGTAATGTTAATCAGCCATTTGCAGGAGATGAATCGGTTTTTCATTCAGAAAACTTGGTTGTTACTATGTTCTCTTGCCACATCATAAAATGTAAAAGAGAATTCAGAGACTTACCAAAAGCATTCCATTCATTGCCCTTTCCTCCAGATACCTAGATGGTTTGAAAAAGCCACCATAAGTCTCTGATAATTTCTTCAGCCTTTCATATATGTACTTTGGTCCAACAGTGTCTGCCCAGAAAACAATTCCTCCGCTTGCAAACAGGTAGAAAACAATGCTTACCATAAGAAATGATTATAGCCAAATGATACTAAATGACTAGAAGAGACTCAACGAGATGAAAATATGGATATATGTTGGAAGTGGAATGCATAAGATTAGAGCAGAAGCAAGAAATTTTCAGAATAACACAAAATGCTTCCTTTTGTTTTATGGAGATTATGATTTAGACTCCTCACCGATAAGAAGGAAAACTCATTCCAAGGACAGACGCAATGTCCAGGTCTGAGCCTCGGATCACAACTCCTTCATCTAGGACACGGCATGCCTCGTTAACCACAGGGAACAAGATCATCTCTATAATCTCTTTATCAGTTACTGATATAGGCTGCAAAAGAAGGACAAGACTGCATCAAGTTTATAAGCACTGACTAGTAGTACGACGTTTGTAGGACCTCTACTTTTTATACCTTTCCACCGGGCATGATATTGGTCAGTTTCCTCGATTCCTCAACAATTGAAAGCACTGATGGGTCAGGTTTTGGTTTGCTTCCCTTTTCGTATATGTAGTATCCTCTCCCATTAATTTTTCCTGAAGCAGCAGATGTTAAAAGTGGGTACATTTGGAATTTACAAAGGTAAGAGCAATTACATACCATTTCTCCCGCTCTGAAGTAGAAGCTCGGTCATTGGAGATTTGAACATGCGGTCACCATAGACCTTGGCATATATTGGCCCCACTGCTAATCCAATCCCATGTCCAGCCAAATCACCAAGCCTAAGTGAGTTATCACAAAAAAAAAAAAAAGAGCTTTCTTCAGTTGCTGAGATAGCCATACAGCAATACATACAGAGACACACACAGAGTGTAGGTAACAAAACAAGGAGGAAGAGATCTACTGGAAAGGGCCCAATGGCAAGCCAAAAGAGGTAATAACACTATCGATTCTGAACAAGTCGACCCCTAAATTGGCCAACATATGTGCAGCTTGCGTATATGGGAAGAATGTTCTGTTCACTGCAAAGCCTATGCAGTTTCCAACCACCACGGGAACTTTCTTTATGGCCTTTCCAAGCGTCATGACATCCATAATCACCTGGGCAGAAGTATTCTTTGAACGAACAATCTCGAGAAGGGGCATCAGATGTGCAGGGCTATTGAAAAGCAAACATTTGTAAATTACATTATAAATCTGAAAGTATGAAATCTTCAAGACATTGGAAACACAGAATGACCTGAAGAAATGGGCGCCAATAATGCGGTCTTTTGAGTTAGTCTTTTCCCCAATTACGTCGAGGTCAATAGTAGATGTGTTGCTCGCCAAGATGCAATGGGGTGGACAGACGTTTTCAAGTTCTTTGAATATGTTTTGTTTCAACTGAATGTTTTCAATCACTGCCTGAAAAATGATACCAGGAGCGAGGCTTTATAGTCGGAATAAATATATACTAGCTGACCCTCTAGTCGAACTATCTAGATTTGGATATACTCAAAACTAAAGAGAACGACAGATAACAGAAAAGCAGATAACTGAAATTGAAGGCAGACCTCTATGACCATGTCCACATCTTTGAATTCAGTGTAATCGAGTACTCCCTTGAGTAAACAGAGAGCCTGGCCTGCTTTATCTTGCGTCAGTTTTCCCCTAGATACCAAGCCTTTGATATTTGCTGTCACAAGAAAAAACTAACTTTACTGCATAAACAGCCAAATAATTAACCATGTAATCTACTATGCCATCATTGGCTATGGATGCTTATTTTGTCTCAGAAGTCAAAGCAACTCACTATACACCTTTCTAATCTCTTAGGGCTGCATACTCCAATAGATAATCAGTCAAGAGAGCCTTTTTATAATTTTATCAATCATTTTCCATGAAGAAATTATTCTGGGCCGACTTATCGTATTGAAATCTAAACTACTGTAAAGACAACACTTCAAATATTTGGTTTGACCAAGATGGATGCTTCTATGAAATAGCAACGGAATATGTTCTGGATAAGATATTTACCTTCAACCGATTTTATTCCCTTCATAAGGTATTCTGAATTTACTTCTTTGAGCACAACTTTTATATTGCTTAAAAGTATAACCGTAGCAATACCAGAGCCCATTAGACCTCCACCAATAACTGCAACCTTTTTTATCGGCCTTGGTTTTAATCCAACGTCGGTTACATTAGGCACCTGAAAAGTGTTTTAAATAATTCTCATGAACGTTGAATCTAACAACTAGAAGTACTAAGAACAACAAACACAGTGCATTTGGGTGATAGTCAATTCCTGCATGTGAATTCCAAGACAACTAAAGATTCCAAAGAGTTAGAAGGCTTGTCACCAAGTACGCCAATCTTACTTTTGCTGTTGCACGTTGTGCGAAGAAAACATGAACAAGACCCTTTGCAGTGTCTGATAGTACTAATTTCCTGAAGACTTCTGTTTCCTGCATAGTAAATCAAAGAGTTTAGCTACCTAGCGAACTAAGATACTACTCCAAGTCATTATCATATCGGATGGGTAGATTTTTTGAATTATGAAGGTTCTGCTTTCCTAATTAACAAAGAATAGGATGTCCAGTGAGCATCAATGCGCAGTAAATAATTTATGTCGGAACTCTTGAAAAAAATCAGCAAAAGTAAAAAACACAATAAACGTTGAATCCTGAAGATACCTTAAGAACCCCACTGTATCCTCCATGGATGATTCCTTCCTCAATCACCTCAATGCAAGCATGGTGCTGAGGCATATTTGGAGCTATCTTCTTGGCTAACTGTCTTGAACTCTTCAATATAGCACGAGCTTCAGATAAAGAACCAATTTTGTCGGTCCTATGCAGTGAGCGCAAAAAGGGCTTACGTCCATCTGCAATGTCTACAGCCCACTTTCTGGACGTGCTGAACAATTCTCCAGGTGGTACCAAACCATCAATGAGACCCAGTTTCTGCCCCTCTTCTGAGGATATCGACTTTGAAAGCTACAAAAATACCAGAATATAGTTTAATAACCAGCCAAGCAAGTCAGATTACCACAAACTTGATAAATGCGAAAAATGCCATCCCTACCAGTATCATTTCGGTTGCTTTTGAAAGGCCTATTAACCGTGGAAGACGTTGGGTTCCTTCATAAATACAATTAGCTTGATTATTTACCAAGCACTAATACAACGTATCCATTGAAAAACAGGTCGACAAACTGTCTCGTTATTTAAAAGAAGACAAGCTGAAACAAACAAATCCATACCACCAAAACCTGGGATAACTCCAAGCGTCAGTTCTGGTAAGCCTAGTTGAGCTTTCGGAGCAGCAACTCGAGCATGACATGCCTAAAGAATTTTGAGTGGCAGAAAAATCAACACAATAAAACAAAGAATACTTAAAGATACTTTTTTAAAACGACAGAAAAATAAAAATTCCCACCATTGTCAGTTCTAAACCACCACCAAGAGCTAATCCTTCAACTGCAGCAACAACCGGCTTCCTAGAGACTTTAATAACCGAAGCAGCATCAACATCAGTTTAGAGAAAGCAACTCTATCTAAATATATAGATATATATATATATATATATATATCACATCGTGCAATAGTTCTAACATACATTCTATCAGATTGCACACAAGTTCAACGGATACTTCAGGCATAAGCGATAGATCCCCTGCCAAGAAACGAGATTGTCAAAACCCAGGACTCTGTATAATGCTTCAGTTTAGTATTATACTTGCAACAGAACAAACTTTACCAGTCTTATGAACTTGCTGGAAAACATTGATGTCAAAACCCCCTGAAAATCTTCCATTCTTTCCTGAAAATGATACAAGCCATTCAAACACCATAAGCAACCATAAAAGACGAAAATCTCATAATGCTTCAATATATTAGTTTACAGTTTCACAATCACTAGCTAAAAGATCGAATACAATCCTTTAACGCAGGTGAAATCTAAACAAAAGTATCTCAAATTTTATTATTTACCGGTCAACACGATCGCCTTAACATCACTCCTCTGATTGGCATCTGTAAATTTCTCCTTCAACCCAGAAATAACTGAGGAATTCGTACCAACAAGATAACAAGAACTCAGCTTAACAGAAATTAAAAAATCTGGATAAAATCGTTCATGATCTAACTCACAGAGAATTAAAGATCTTTACTTGTACTGGCCAAAGAGTTAACAGGAGGATTGCAAATGGTGATGACAGCAACACCATCGTTCCCAACTTCCATCGTCACTTCAACCTTCTTCGCCATAGCTTAACTTCTCGCAGAAAAGTTGCTGAGATCGATAGGTGAGAAAGTTTTATTGCGTACCGTACCAAAATTGGATAAAGATCTGGACTTTTTATATGGATAGACTTTGGGTCTTCGATAAATCAAGTGTTACGTGTTAAACGTGATCGATTATTGTTTCCTAACTTGTTTCGTCATTATCGTCAATAAGCAACCAAACCTTTCAGTGAACAAATTCCTGTCGGAGCCTGTTCGGTTAATATTGGACCCTAATAAATAATTACAATATACCGCCGATATTTTGCTTCGTCAACTTTATACCCCAAAAAATTATAGGAAGATTTGTATATTTTGTGAATCGTATAAACATAACCGTGTTTATCTTAATGGGCCAAAATATTGGACATTATTAATAAAGTATATTTGAGATATTTATGGGCCATATTTGTTAGGCCCATTGACATTCTCTTTTAGTATGAGGGCGAAAAAAAAGCATTAAAAGAGATGAAATAAGTGAAGTAGAAGAAAGGTCCAACGAACAACTATTTTACTGGCTTCGAGCTGTCATTTTTAAGATCAGAGATGCATAATGGCTATGGATATATAATATTATTGAAACTGATCGAATTCTCGTGATCATTTAATTTTCAGATCTCATTTGTATTCCACTTGTTAGATAGTTCAGTATATTAGTCATGAATAACTTAGATATCTCAACTATCTCAAACTGTGACCACATGGATTGTCTTCCAAATATCGTGAGTTTATTGAGTTCAAAAGTTAATATAAAATCTTTCAAATATTTTCAAATATCCTATTGGAAGATTTATGTTAATTATGTTTTGGTTCAGTACCTCTTCATTCTGATTAAATTCCGTTTAATTCTTGAATCATGATATTTGATATAGGCTACTCGTATAACTCAAACAAATGTATCATTACTCTTTCTACCTACTCGAAATGTATTGTATAATTTTTTTTCAACAATTAAATTAATATCTTATACACACCCTAAAATTCATAACCTAAAACCTTTTTTAATCTATTATATGTAGTATATATGAAGAAATCAAATATTTAATGTCAAATCATTAGCTAGATTATCTAAATCACTATAATCAGAAGAACTCGACATGGATCTTATAATGTTTCTTTATCTTTTTTAGCAAACAAATTTTATTAGGAAAGGCAGCTAATCACCAATTAAGTATTTGTATATTTCTTCTTCCACAGGTAATTAATTATATATCCCATTGAGGCTTTAAATCTTGTATTAATAATATATCATCCTTTCTCGAGAACTATTAAAAACAAGTATGATATAATACATTTCTATATATTTCAATCTCTTTTTGGTCTTCCAACCTGTCAATTCAATGCATTTACATGCTCAATTAACTTTGGCCTTTGAGCGAAGCCACATACTACTAGTATCTTTTCTTTTAACGTCGTATATTGTACAATTACAAGCTACTATATATAGATTAAAGTTCTATTTTAATTTTACATTAAGATTCTAAAATCTAGAGTACTGTAGAGTATTAATCTTTTGTTCTCACAAGACTGATGTTAAGCATTTTTATTTGAAGTCGAATTTGCGTACGCAAAATGATGAAAATCAATCATGAAAATATATATCCCCTTGGAAATTAACTTCTAACTAATTTCGTAGCCATTAATTGTGTCAAAAATAGTTTATCTAGGTAATGTAAAAGTAAAACTACAACAACTAAAAAACAAAAACGAAAACGACTGTGATTTTACTGTATACAAATAAGAGAAGTTGAATGTAACTTTACACGTGGAGAGTTCTCGATCGAACATATAAGAGATGAGATGGTCCAACATTCATTTACTAACTTATCTCCATCTGTCACATTAGCCCTAGTTTTTAACCCTTTCATTCTTCTATATAAACCTAGTCAAGTACTCGACACTCTTCATTACTCTCTCCACTTCTCAATAATACAGTGTAAGGTAGAGATGACAACAATTAGGTCTTTAGCTGTGTTCCTTGTAGCTCTCATGGTGGCTCAAGCCGTCACCGCAACAAGACCAGCTCCAGCGAAGGATGTTGGAGCTGGTCTTGACGACCAAAAGAACTTTGTGGCGTTTGGTGGCGTCGGTGGAGCTGCTGGTGTTGGTGGAATCGGTGGTCTTGGAACTGGTCTTGGTGGTGTAGCTGGAGGAATTGGTGGTATCGGTGGAGTTTTGCCTGTTGGTGGTGGAATTGGTGGTTTAGGAGGTGGTGTTGGTGGTTTAGGTGGTGTAGGTGGTCTTGGTGGTTTAGGAGGTGGTTCAGGTCTTGGTGGTGATCCTGGTCTAGGTGGTGGTGTAGGTGGACTTGGTGGTGTTGGTGGTTTAGGTGGAATTGGAGGTGGAAGTGATTGTGGTGGAATTACTCATCCTTGATGATATATATGTTTATGTTTTCTTTTTTTCTCTATAAAACAAAAGTTCATAATGATTATGTTTTAAGTTGTATTTTATGATGTTTGTGTTTTAAGTCTTTGTTTGTTGTTCTATATATGTTTCTTCTTCTTTTCTTGTAATGTGTTTCTTATTAATTACTTGTGAGAAACCATATGCTACCAATAAATAGTGTATTTTCTCGATACAAATTGTGTTACTTGCTTGTGCGCCAAGATATTACAATAATTGCAGTTTACATGCAGCAATATATTTAAAAAATTATCGCCCGTAAAGGTCGAGTGACAAAAATGTTTTTATATATAAAACTATTGAAATGAAATTTACAAAATTAATTGTATGTCGATCAACGTGATATTGAAGCAATTTAGTACATATCGCGAACAGTCGACAGCAAATATTACTTTAAAAAAATAATATAAACAAAATTTTTTTTGGTATGAAACATTGAATAGATGGATGAGTATAATGAATTGTTTGAACTGTTTTATAACAGCAAGGCTTATTACGTGTAGTTACTAGTTCATCCAAGGACATGAATCATGGGTTACAATTATTACAAATATATATATATATATATATATTGACAAATTAACACACACATATATTATATATAGGCAAAATTGGCTAAATAACAACTTTTAATAAATTAACTAAATCCATAGCCAAAATTCCTAGATTCACCATTATTTAACATATTTTCTACATTATTTGCCAAACTACCTTTTTAATTTAATTATTAATTCAATTTTTAATTTTTTACTTTATTATATCTTCTTCAATCTTTCTTTTTATTTACATTATATCTTTTAATAAAAAATCTAATTTAAATTTAGAATTTCTTTTTAAAAAATATAAAAAAATTTCTATACATGTTAACACTTAAACTTTTAACAAATGACCAATGATTATTATAAAACCCAAATATGTTGTATAAAACACATTACTGGATTCTATTCTATTTTATATAAAACACATTACTCAATTATATTCTATTTCATATAGAATTTCTATTTTTTTTATAAATATTAATTATACATACTTTTTAAAAAAAAATTCTCATCATCCTCTTTCTCTTTCTTTTCCTCTCCCTTTTGCTATTATTCTTCATCGTATAGTTGTATTATATAAAATAAAGACAACTTTTAATAGCGGTGCATCCCAAAATTAACGATATGATAACATTCATAGATATTTAATCTATATAGTACGTATTTGTTTTATATAGTAGAATGTATATTTTGTATCAGCATAACTAATTCAATATTTTTTAAAAAATATCATCAATTTGAAGTTAAAACATTTCCAACAAATAACTTCTCTCATTTATTGTTTACCTTAGGAAACACATTATTTATGTTTTCATATTAATAGTAATTCTATGATCATATAACAATTTTATATTTTATATAGTAATATAGTTTTAATGTTGGAGGAACATCCCTCCATATGATGTGAAAGATTTTTAAAAGGAAAATTTGGCAAGATAACTATAAAATAATTTTTATTGTTATATTTTATCTGTTTTATATTATATAGTTGTTCGACATTGTAACAGTAATATAACTTAAAAGGCTACATTATAGCTCAATTTATAATGTAGCAAACTAGATTTTTTCAGTACTTCTCTCATTCATGTCGGAATGTGTTATTATGCCAATTCTCCCTTTTATATATATATATATATATATATATAATATGAAAATTGAATATCGGTGTGTAATTATATTCAATAGACACATGTATATATATAGTAGACTTATACCAACACCAATAAGTGATTAAAATTTTAAAACAACCATAATTAATTAGGTAACTAATGTGTAGTTAATTTACAAGAGCATCTTTTGATCATCGAGTTAGCTATAGTTAAATAAACAGATGCATTTATAATAACCATGTAGCTGATCGTGTGACATAATCATCATCACGACATGAACCATATTCATCATCAACGAAATCGTACGTGTATTCATTTTCATTACCACAAGTCATCGCCATGAGTATATGTCGGGCCGATTGATAGGTTGTACCTTTGAATTTTTGGCTGTAGGATTTTGGTTGTAGATTTTTTTGCTGTAAGCTTTTGGCTGTAAGTTTTTTTGTTGTATGATATTTGTAAAGTTTATAAATTTTGGTTTAGATTTTTGGTTTTGTACAACCAAAAATATTTCATAAATAAAAAATTGGTTTTCTAGAGCAATGAAAACAAAAAGTAAACCTAAAGCACGATTGGTTCAATTTCAGTGCTCTGAAAATAAATTTACTTTCTAAAGCAACGAAAACCGTTGCCAATAGCCCCGTTGTCGGTTGTGCACCATAACTTTATGTCTCTATCAAACGTTAGATCTAAAAGTGAAAGAGAAAAGGGAAATTTGTTAAAAAAACTATGTTGCTATATACTAATAAATTTGATAAGAGTAACATGTTATGATAATTTTGAACTTTTGATTTAATGTTAACAACATTGTTTGGCTATATTGACCGGCTCAACCACTTGAAACGGAACTTTAGTTACCACGTCACAACCATCACTTTCTGAATTGTAAATAAAACTTAAAGTTGAAATCAGAGTGTTTGGTTAAAGCATTTACAATTTGCATTAAGTAGCCACACCGGTCAAATTTTTATTTGTGTGGTGTGGTCTCTTGGCCTTTAAAAGGACCCAACATATCTCCCAGATTCTCGGCAAGGAAACAAACTTAGTTATATCTCAAAACTTATCTACTTTGATTTTTCTTCTTTTGAGTAAAAAATTAACGTCACTATGGCCAAGTTTTTCACTATCTTCTTAGTTCTAGCCCTAGCTTCATCTCTAGCTTGTGCTGCAAGAAACGTCCCTGCAGATGGAGTTTCTGACCAAAAGAACTACCTCGGATATGGTGGTGGATATACCGGAGTCGGAGACAATGGTTTACCGTTCGCTGGCGTCGTTGGAGGGGCTACTGGTGACACCGGGCCAGCTCTAGGTAATCTTGGTTTTGGAGGACTTGGTGGTGTTGGTGGAGGACCTGGAGGCATAAACGGTGGCATAGGTGGTGGCTTGGGCGGTGGTGGCTTAGGTACTGGTGGCTTAGGAACTGGTGGTTTAGGCGGTGGAAATGGACTTGGTACCGTTACCCCCATTACCGGAGGATCATCATTTCATTTCCCTTGAGTCTGTTACTTTGGATTTTAGATTTCGTATGGTCCTTGAGTTGACCTAGGTCTAGCTTAAGATGATGTCATAATAATAATATCATATCTCTCTTTAGGGTTTTGGATTTTGGCATTATCATTAGCTTTTTGCGTGCGTCTTAAGTTACTATGGTGTGTTTAAATTAGTCTCGTGTCTTGTTGTGGCTTGGTCCACTTTCAAATTCTACTTTACTTTAAGTGTTTCACACAATGAGCTATTGTCAACATCAATAATTACTTTACTTTGTTTTATTATAAGCTCTATATATAGACTTTATGGTTTAAATAAATATGCTTTGGAACGTGCGTAACTCGAGGGTCGAATAAATCGAAGTTCGACTTAATACAAAGGACATTAGTTTAATACTAATATACATGGATTAAAATGAAAAAACAAATAAACTTTTCTTTTGTAATGAAATGAGTTTTTTCATTTTATATGATAATAAGTACATACTCCATTAATTAGATATTAATTTATTTCATAACAAAGTATACGAAAGCAATATATATTTATCACAGTTTATTCACTTGCATGCAGAGCATTTTTTAACTTGAAAATTTCTGGTTATATATAATTTAATAAAATTTTGAATTTTTTTGTAATTGTTAAGAACTTAAGAGGTGTTGGTGCCTTGGTAGTGGTTAGGTGAAAAACATTAAAGTCGAAGTAAGTGAATTCCAAGTTAAAAGGATATAGAGAAGCTGTCAAAAAACAAAACAGTCAAACTTTAACATTTATTACAGAACAGAAATTGAATTGAAAATTCGTGAGGTAGGTTTTGTGCATTTACTCCTCTTTCTCTCCCAATTTTTTTTATTTGAAATAAATATGTCTGTTGGGATACAAGTAGATAACACATTCTGGGTCAGGTGAAATTTAACTCATCAATATTTCTTTAAAATGGAGTATGACAGAAATTTTGTTTCAATGACTTTATTTGAAAGGGATTTTCTTTTGCAAATAAACAATTTTCATGTAGTTTATAGACATTTATAAGATCTATATATGATCCATGTTAATGATAGGAACTAAAGAATCAATAGTGGTTTCTTTTTTTGTTTGAAATTTGTGATTACAAACATGATTTCCATTATTACCTTAAACACTTTCATTTATTTATTACAAGATATGGTTATATAATAATATGTATGTTTTCAAGTATTTAAATGTCTACATATATAGTTTTTTCTATTCGAGTTATGATTCTGGATAATCACATAGCTCTGTGTGATAGAATTTGAAGTTTAGAGAAGTTTGGATTTTATATATATATATATATATATATATTATTATTATCAATAGTATGCATTGTGATTGAACTATAAATCATAAGTTAAGTTTATGTGTTTATTAATTTTGTTTGCATACATAATATCATCATAAAATAATATTTTATATAAAAAACATATTTTGCAGCATCTTTATATAATATATTCGAGCATTCAAATATTCATATCCTAATTATTAGGTGATATTGATATATAAGAATTTACAAAACATGCACATGTTTCTTTTACGGAATTTGGATACCATTTGATACAGTTTCCGCCAAGAAATTGCGATGCAATACATGTTTGATTGCAGTCAGGAATCTGCGAACATGGACCTATGGGAATTAGCTTGCTCCTATCTTCTGTAAAATCTGAGTTTACATTTTGGAAACAAATTAGTATGTGATCTTTGTGTAACTATATATGAATATGATGTAAAATATAAAATTTAGTGTTTTCAATTTGAATATGCGTACTTGGAACCAAGAGAGCAGCCAAACACAATAGCACATTAACAAGCATTGTTTGATGAAGTCATTTCTATTCTATTCTGTTTTTTTTTTTTTTTTTTGTGATTGTGATTGTGATTGCTTATGAAATCGAATAGTTCAAAACAATTAAAATTAGAATTAATTGGGATGGTTTCCTATATATATGATTTCTCATAATATTTGGAATTTAATTTTATATCATACACGCAAGTGGCATTTAGTCTAGTGGTACGCAATAAATCTACTAAAGATATGCGCACTTATATAATCAGGAATCGAGTCTTACCGCTTACATTAGGTAGGAACTTGGCTAATGAGCCGACTACTTATTACTCATCGACCAAAATAAAATTATATGCCATACACGATAGGATATGTTATTGACTGAGACTCATACACTATTTATTACTTTTGATTTTTTGTTATGGATTTACTTTTTGTTTTAGTTTTCTTTTTTGGTCAACTAATTTTCTTTTTAAGATTTAAATTGATTTTTTGTTTCCTCTAGTTCATGAAGACGCAGAGTCACTAAACTGAATACATTTTTTCTGAAAAGAACTTGCACATAAAAGAGCATTAAATTTTGTGGGGTTAAATCGACATCTGCTTCTTTTTTTTACCAAATTTTAATTTTAGATAATTATATATTTTCACGTTACATTGTTTGAAATTTTAGAAGATGAATTTAGATCATGGATAAGATTTTCTAGATTTAATTATAGACAAAAAAAATTAAATTTCGTAACATTTCTGATCTAATTTAATTTCACTTTTTTTTTACATACTGTATAATTTTGGTTGTTCAACTACAGATTCTCAAGTATATAGTGAATCATAATCACAATTAGGGGTGAAAATTTGACTCGACCGAAACCAAAATTTAGAACGGATCGGATCGGGTCAGATTTAAAATTCAGGTCGGGTCGGTAAATTGGTTTATTGAAAAATTCGGATCGGGTTGTTTGTGTCGGGTCGGTTTAGGTCGGGTTTTTCGGGTTGGGTCGGATTTTTTAAAAAAATTTCCAAAAAAATCATTTTTTTGGAATTCGGTCGGGTTTTTCAGATTTTTTTAAAATTTGTGCAAAAAAGAAAAAAAAAGAAATTCTGACCCGACCCGAATCCTGACCTAATTTTTTAATTCGATTATGTCAGACCGATTTTCTACGATCCGAATAACCTAATTACTGATCGACCCGACCCGACCCAAATTCCCACCCCTAATCACAATCTTAAACTTTATATATATATATATAATTCGTTATGTTTGTTTCCATCGGGAATAATTAATTCAAAATTAATGGTTTTTTTTTTTGTCAAATGGTTGATTTCATTAAACTTAAAGGATCCAGATTACATCAACACAGAAAGAGAAAAAACAAAGCATAAACCAACGAAACATAATTAAACGATAAAATGCATCCGTGTAGAGTAAATCAGACACACTGGAGCTCTTGGATAAAGGTTGGAACTGCATTCTTGCCTCTGAAAAGAGATTTGAACCATTCCTAGTTCTATCGCCATAAAAGACAGTTGAACATATCAAATAGCTGACCGATATCAAAGATCCTATCAAGCTTTGAGAAGGCTTCTCTAAACCAGAGAAGATTAGCGGAACAATACTCTCCATTGCGGAGGAAAGAGTTAGGTTAGAAATAAATCTCATAAGAGAATCCAATCTAACATTTGGGCTTAAAATCATGTTACTCTTAACCTTAAATTTTATAAGGCCCACAAAGTTGGGTTTGTCCTCATAAGCCCAAAACCAAATAAGCATTAGAGAATAAGTTTTAGAATCACACCTTAATAAAATTATTGCCCACCAAAACCGGCCCAAATAGAAGCCCATTCGAAGATGGATCTGTGAGGAGGCAAAGGAAGAAAACCCTAACTCACAAAAGAGTGCCGCTGCCGGATTTACAGAGAGACTCACCGGAGTTGAGCCAACTACCACACGCCACCGATTCAGCAAGGGAACGTGGCCACAGTGAAGGGAAGAAGAGGCCCCGACTGATTTCTCAGGCGAGACAAAACATCCGGTAGGAGAAACAGTTAAAGAGCTTCCCGAACACAAGAACACAACATGCAGTAGATAGATGGGAGAAGAAGAGACAGAAGCACGAAGGAGATACATACGCAGATCCGGTAAAAGGAGATGGAAGTGAAGACGTCAGAGGTTTCTTCGTCCTCGGAAGAAAGAGCTTCGATCGAAGTCTTTACCGTCCATAACTTTCATTGGATGAGGGGACCAGAACAGAGAAAACACTAGAGAAAAGGATTGAGAATAAGAGGTAGGGATTACCCGACGCCGGCGAGTAGTGGTGAAGGCGTCACCGGCGTCGAGAAAACGAAAAGTTGAGTTTGTCTCGATAATCTAAACGAGAGAGAAAAACGACTTCGTTGTCAATTTCAAAATTAATGGTTAAATCACAATATTTGTTATGTTTTTAATTTTTTGTCCTATACAGTTCCACTAAGGGATCATCTACTACGATGATCATTATATGCGATCGACCTTTCAGCTTCATTTCTAATCAACCTGCAATCGCGTAAATGATTTACAGCATGACTTTTCATTAACACAATGCAATAACTTCAGAATTTATTCAAACGTCAATTACCGTTTCAATCTTCCATTATAAAATAAAAACAACAAAATTGGTTCTTCCTAAAGGTTCACTACTATCATTATCATCAAATAGAAAAAAAATATGAATAGCATCAAACAGTTTCTCTTAGCAATTCACATTTTTCTTGCTTTAACATATCAAGCTCATAGCTTAGCCAACCGCGAAACCACAAGAGACATCATAGTCCCGAAGGTTTCCGAGTGGCATATCACAATGGTTAACGGTTTGACTTCTAATGAAACTCTCTTCATTCATTGCAAATCAAAGGAAGATGACTTAGGCGAAATTAGCTTGAGTTTCAAAGATAGATTTTCATGGAAATTCGGACAAAATATGCTCCACACAACATTGTTTTGGTGTTAAGTAAGCAAAGATGATGGTCATATGAATGTAAAAGTGTTTTGGGATGATGTTAAATTGTTCCATAGATGTGGTTGGAAACACTGTGTTTGGACCGCAAAAACTGATGGTCTTTATCTTTGGAATTCTGCAATCGGTGACAATATTTTGTCGGAAAGATGGAAAGCTGGTTGGTGAATTAATTCATACGTATTTTTTTCTTCTTATTATTATATGAATCTTATTGATTGTAGGCAGAAAAATCAAACTCAAATAATATAATTTTCATATAATAAATTTATCTCTTATTTTGTATCAACCATTTCTGTTTTTTTGTTAAAGAATTCACATTAATACAACCATACTTTTATTAAAAAAAAATTTGTCTGCAACATTTTTTTCCTTTTAACATTGTTCTTTTTTCTTTTTGTGAATTATCACTCTTGCAAAATCTTAAATAGATTACACTTAATCTGCATAACAGGTACATGAGAGAATTTTAGCATCACGAGACACTTTGATGCATTCTCCACCTATAAAGCGTGATTCAATGCAGTGTTATAACAAAATAGTCTTAAACAAAAGAAAAGGAAAAAAAAAACCAAAATGGTGTTGTATATTTTATTCGATTTACTAAAACATTTCCTTACCAAAAAAGTGTTTAAACATGAATTTAACTCTTCTGGTCATACTTCAATTAACAAATACAATGAATAAAAGCACAATATATGTATGAATAAACATATAATTAAACAGAAAATATATAATTGTAATTTGCCATACTTGGGGTGAGTGGAACAGCCAGACATAAGAACACAAAGAAGAAACATTTGCCTAATGAAGCCATTTTTTGTATTTTCTTTTACAATATTTGCTAGTGAATAGTACTCAAAATTCTTCATTGTGTACTTATAGAGAAAGATATATATATATAGACAAAAAATGTTTCTCTTTTACTTGTATAGTAATAATCTCTAAGAATTAGGATTTGTTACTACATTAGGTTATGTCTGTATTATGCATATATGGAAGTTTGAATTATGATATAGGATAAGGTGAATTTACTTCTGATTTTATGATTTAAATGCAATATTTTCCTATTCTTGTTATTTTTTTATAACTTTTTCTTTTCTGGGTATTAACTCTTACGATCGAAGAAATCAGATACACGTAAGGAGTTTTGCAGAATCATTGATTTTAAATTTCTAGCAGCAGCCTCAATCGGATAGTTTCAATCTTATGGGCTTTTGTCTGGCAAAGTAGGCCCAGTACTTATATATCAGATTTTATCCATCTTGAGCGATACTTCTGTTTGGGCCTAATTCTGATATAGAATATTTAAACGTTAAAAAGGTGAATAAAAAAACATTTCTTCTTCCCAAAGCCAAACTAATTATCTCAGTTCCAAAGAGAAACAAAGCATTCAAACGCTGAAAATCTAAAGAAGAATCATGGGTCAAGGACCATCCGGAGGTTTAAATCGACAAGGAGATCGGAAGCCTGATGGTGGCGACAAGAAAGAGAAGAAGTTCGAGCCGGCGGCACCACCGGCTCGTGTTGGGAGGAAGCAGCGGAAGCAGAAAGGGCCTGAGGCGGCAGCAAGACTCCCGACGGTGACTCCGTCTACTAAGTGTAAGCTACGGTTACTGAAATTGGAGCGAATTAAGGATTATTTGTTGATGGAGGAAGAGTTTGTGGCGAATCAGGAGAGACTAAAACCTCAGGAGGAGAAAGCAGAGGAAGATAGATCTAAGGTTGATGATCTCCGGGGCACACCGATGAGTGTTGGAAATCTGGAAGAGTTGATTGATGAGAATCACGCAATTGTTTCTTCTTCAGTTGGCCCAGAGTATTATGTTGGTATTTTGTCGTTCGTTGATAAAGATCAACTTGAACCTGGATGCTCCATTTTGATGCACAATAAGGTATGTCGATAGTGTGTTGTAGCTGTTTAGGGTTCTTGACGAATTGTGTTGCCTCTCAATAAAACCTGAGAAAGTAGTCCCAGTACTGAGATTTTCTGCATTGGTTTTGTGCTAGGTTCTTTCTGTTGTTGGGATTCTTCAAGATGAAGTGGATCCTATGGTGTCTGTGATGAAAGTTGAGAAGGCTCCTTTGGAGTCATATGCTGACATTGGAGGTTTAGAAGCTCAGATTCAGGAAATTAAGGAAGCAGTTGAGCTTCCTCTGACTCATCCTGAGTTGTATGAAGATATTGGTATCAAGCCGCCTAAGGGTGTCATTTTGTATGGTGAGCCAGGAACTGGAAAGACATTGCTTGCTAAGGTTTGTCTTTCTACCTATAGTCTAATGGGTCTTAGTTTCCGTTAGAAGTCTGACTTAGTCTCCTGTATGTAGTCTCACTAACATCCAATGACTCATTGTTTAGTCGAACCTAGAGTAAAAGAGGTCTTCTTGGTATCTAGCTGAAAAGAACTTGCGAGACTGAACATTATGCTGAAATACTTTAAAAGGCTCTACCTTTGCTTAATTTTTCACCTGGATTTCAGAAATTAGATCATGCCAGATTTTTCTCATGGGCGAGAATCTTTTGAATAACAAATGTCTCTTGCTAGAGGCATAAAATTTGTTATCATTTTGGTGGCTTGTCTCATGTTTTGCACATGTTCTTATTTTAATTTTGAACACTTTGGGAGTGAGCTCTTATATCTTGGTGTTCTTTCAGGCGGTGGCGAACTCTACATCAGCTACATTCTTGAGAGTTGTTGGTAGTGAGCTGATTCAGAAATATTTAGGAGATGGTCCCAAGCTTGTGAGGGAACTTTTCAGGGTTGCTGATGATCTTTCACCATCAATCGTCTTCATAGACGAAATTGATGCGGTTGGTACCAAGCGGTGAGTCAAACTGACACACATATCTGATCCATAACCCATTAATAATGGTATCTGATAACTCTTTGCTTGAAACAACAGGTATGACGCTCACTCAGGAGGTGAACGAGAGATCCAAAGAACTATGTTGGAACTTCTGAACCAGCTTGATGGATTTGATTCAAGGGGAGATGTTAAGGTCATCCTTGCTACAAACAGAATCGAGAGTCTTGACCCTGCACTGCTTCGACCTGGACGAATTGATAGGAAAATCGAGTTCCCTCTTCCAGACATCAAAACAAGAAGACGTATCTTCCAGGTAATTAATTTTGGCTGAGAAAATAAATCAAATAGCTTATTCAAAGCGTCTTATTCACGAGTTTTATGTTTTTCCCCCCTAATATTATATAGATACACACATCAAAGATGACTCTTGCGGAAGATGTAAACCTGGAAGAATTTGTGATGACAAAAGACGAATTCTCAGGAGCTGATATAAAGGCTATATGCACTGAGGCTGGTCTGCTTGCTCTCAGGGAGCGTCGTATGAAGGTAAAGACTCTGACCATATATAGTTCAAGCACACACACCTTTGGGGCAAGTTGCTAAGCCAAATATTCTGATTTTTCGGTTTTGATTGGGTTTGATTTAGGTAACGCATCCAGATTTTAAGAAAGCGAAGGAGAAGGTTATGTTCAAGAAGAAAGAAGGCGTCCCTGAAGGTCTTTACATGTAAAAATATCATCATTTCGTCATCGTCGGCTTCCTCTAAGCTTTGTAATACATTTGCTTCTGCTTAGGATCTTTCTGGGAATATAAATTGAGCAGTCTTCTGATCTCCTTTAATGTTACCATTTCTCATTGCCATTTAGGATGTCTACTTCAAAATCAATTCAACTTTAATTAACAGATAACTCAAAAGAAACAAAAAAAAAAAAGATTCACTTTACACATATAGACCAAATAGAGTATTTCACTGAAGCCAACGAATATAGAGTTCAATCAGTATAGCCACCTGATGGGCCTTGGCATTGAGCCCGTAAGCCCATATCGAGCTAGCTCAAATTGAGCCGATTGATGGTGCGAGGAGAGAGAGAAAAAGACAATCACCTGTAATGTAATCTTCGAAGACTCTTATCTCTATCCACCAACAAGAGAGGGAAAACGTAATAAAAGAGCACAGAAAACAAATGAGATAAGGATTTGAAGCCTCTCACCTTTCCTAGTTTCGCTTCGGGCTTATTTGTCACACACCAACATTTCACCGGAAATTAGCCAATTTTATCGTTTTAGTTATCCTGGAAGATTTTCTCAGAGCAAGCTGAGCTTCAAGGTAGCTCCTTTTCTTAGTATTGCTCAATTGGTTTTCTTCTTCTTACTCTTCGCATGTTTCCGTCATAAGATTGTCCGAAATTTACTGGCTTTATCTTCCTTCAGTTGTGGAGATTGGAAATTTTGAGTGGTTTAGTTGCTCTGCAATGAAATTTCAACTCGAAATTTGAGAAAAGAGTGGTCTTTGTCCTCAGTTGTATTTGTTCTTATCAATTCGTTCTCTTGAATACTTCATGGGTTAGTAATGCTTATGTCACTGTTGTTGTAATTTGATAGCGTGTAATGGCTTTATGCGTAGGTGACAGTTCATAGCCACACTGGAGATGGCTACGATTACCCTTTCTTCTATAAGCAATGCCTGGCTCATTTCCGGAGCCGCTTTTACTGTAAAGAAGAATGATTGTTCCATCAAATGCAGTTTCTCGCGTAAAGCTGGAAAACAGAATCTATCATCAACGCAGAGGCTCGTCTTGCCTCTTTCCACATCACTTAGATTGTTTCCTACACATGGAAGGCATTTTGTGTTGCATCCTCATCGTAGAGCCACAGAGACTGATGTTGTGGCGGCAATAGAGGAACAAGATTCTACTCCTGTTGTTCCAGATGAGAATTTGAAAGGAGAAACCGATGCAAATGAGAAGTCAGATACTCCTGCTACAACATCCCCGTCAAGGGGAGCAGCAAGAGTTGGAAGGAAGAGCGAAATGCCCGCAGTTAAGAACGAGGAGTTGGTCCCTGGGGCTACTTTCACTGGGAAAGTACGAGCGATTCAGCCCTTTGGTGCTTTTGTTGCTTTTGGTGCGTTCACTGATGGATTAGTCCATGTATCTCAATTAAGTGACAGCTTTGTCAAGGATGTTGCGAGTGTTGTCACTATTGGGCAAGAAGTGAAAGTAAGGCTGGTGGAAGCTGACATTGAGGGAAAACGTATTTCTCTTAGTATGCGTGAGAATGACGATCCTCCCAAACGGCAGTCTGGTGGCAGTGATAAGCCGAGGTCAGGAGGGAAAAGGGATGCTTCGAAAGGAGGACAGAGGAAGGGAGATGGGAATAACTCGAAATTTGTGAAAGGGCAGATGTTGGATGGCACGGTGAAGAATTTAACGAGGTCAGGAGCGTTTATAACGATAGGAGAAGGCGAAGAAGGGTTTCTACCAACAGCTGAAGAAGCGGATGATGGGATTGGAAGCATGATGATGGGTGGCTCTTCTTTGCAAGCTGGACAAGAGGTTAAGGTTCGTGTGTTGCGGATAGCAAGGGGACGTGTTACTCTAACAATGAAAGAGGAGGATGATGGTAAGTTTGATGAAACAACACTTACTCAAGGGGTTGTGCATACAGCCACGAATCCATTTATGCTTGCTTTCCGTAAGAACGAAGAGATCGCTGCGTTTCTTGACAAGAGGGAGGAAGAGGCAGAGAAGCAACCTGCTGAGAAGTCAGTAGAGCCTGAAGCTGAAGCTTCTGTCACCTCAGGCGAAGTGGAGGAATCTTTATCTGTTTCATCTGAAGAAACAAGTGAAGAGGTTCTCTCATCAGAAACGCCCAAGGTAGAAGAAGAAGTGGTAGTGATCTCTGAAGAAACAAGTGAAGAGGTTCCCTCATCAGAAACTCCGAAGGTAGAAGAAGAAACGGTAGGGAAAGCTGAAGATGATTTGCCAGAAAAAGAAGAGCAAACGGAAACACTTGCTGCAGCTGCTGAAGCTGCAGAGGTGGTTCCTCCAATTCCAGAAACCAAAAGTAGGTTAAGCTGTCTTCCATTATACTAAATAGTTCATCGTTTTATGTGTAATAGCATTGACCTTTTTCATCCACTGGTGGCCAGATGATGAGGAAATTGCTGAGAACTCTATTCCTTCAAATTCAGCCACTGATGAAGTTTCATCCGTAGCAAGTAAAGAGGTTAAGGAGGAAGCGGTGACCGAAGTGCCTGTTGTTGAAGCCGAGACTCCTGCTTCTGCAGTCCCAGAAGCTTCTTCTGAGGAAAATGGCAACACTGCTCCTGCAGATGAAAGCAGCAAAGGTCTTCCTTTTGTTCATCTTTTACCTGTTTTAGTTCCTGATTCATGACCGCGTGATTTATTTGAGATTTCATATCCTGACACAAAATACTACAGGAATTTCACCAGCTCTGGTGAAGCAACTGAGAGAAGAAACAGGGGCAGGAATGATGGACTGCAAGAATGCCCTCTCAGAGAGTGAAGGTGACATGGTCAAAGCTCAAGAGTACCTCCGTAAGAAAGGACTAGCTAGCGCAGATAAGAAAGCAAGCCGAGCCACAGCTGAGGGAAGAATTGGTGCTTATATCCACGACAGCAGAATTGGTGTCCTCTTGGAGGTTAATTGTGAGACGGACTTTGTCTCACGTGGTGACATTTTCAAGGAACTTGTTGATGATCTGGCGATGCAGGTAACTCTCAGATTCTTTCTAAAACATTTTCTTCATGTTGCTGTAATTGAGAAATTAAATTGACCTGACGTGTAGGTGGCTGCGTGCCCTCAAGTAGAGTACCTTGTAACAGAAGATGTTTCCGAAGAAATTGTGAAGAAGGAAAAAGAGATAGAGATGCAAAAGGAAGATCTTTTGTCCAAACCAGAGCAAATAAGGGAGAAGATAGTCGAAGGTCGGATAAAGAAAAGGCTTGATGCACTTGCATTGCTCGAGCAACCATACATTAAAGACGATAAAGTGATAGTGAAGGATTTGGTGAAGCAGAGAATTGCTACCATTGGAGAAAACATCAAAGTAAAGAGATTTATTAGGTACACTCTCGGAGAAGGCCTTGAGAAGAAAAGCCAGGACTTTGCTGCTGAAGTTGCTGCCCAGACCGCAGCTAAACCAAAAGCTAAAGAAGAGAAAGAACAGCCAAAAGCTGAAGAGGCCAAGGAAGCTGTTGCAAGGTGAGAAAATATTAATCTTTGCTCTTCTTTACAATAGTTTTTAAGAGTTTTTGGCTAGAAAAAGATTCAAACTTTTTGCAATATGGCACTGTAGTCCAACAACTACAGTGGTATCAGCTGCACTTGTGAAGCAACTGCGAGAAGAGACAGGAGCCGGAATGATGGATTGCAAGAAGGCATTGGCGGAGACAGGAGGAGATCTTGAGAAAGCACAAGAATTCCTCAGGAAGAAGGGTCTTTCATCAGCCGATAAAAAATCAAGCCGGCTTGCCGCAGAAGGGAGAATCGGCTCATACATCCACGATTCTCGGATTGGAGTACTGATAGAAGTGAACTGTGAGACTGACTTTGTCGGAAGAAGCGAAAAGTTCAAGGAATTGGTTGATGATCTTGCAATGCAAGCAGTGGCTAATCCACAGGTAAGAAAGTGTCCTCATCTGAAACAATGGCGTAAACCAGTTGGTGGTCTCTGACCCAATAACACGCAGGTGCAATATGTATCCATTGAGGACATTCCGGAAGAGATAAAGCAGAAAGAAAAAGAGATTGAGATGCAAAGAGAGGATCTTTTGTCGAAACCAGAGAACATAAAGGAGAAGATCGTTGAAGGGAGGATCTCAAAGAGGCTTGGAGAAATGACATTGCTTGAGCAGCCTTTCATTAAAGACGACAGTGTTCTGGTTAAGGATCTAGTGAAGCAAACGGTCGCGACTCTGGGCGAAAATATAAAAGTCAGGAGGTTTGTGAAGTTTACTCTTGGAGAAGACAACTGAGGAAAACTTAAATTTTTCAAGTAAGGAAGCTCTGTTTTGTCATGATTTCAAAGCGAAGTCTTCCTTTCTGTTTTGTAGACTCGCTCTTCAGTTACATTTGATTAGTTTTTAATCACAATCTGTAATTTTTGTTAATGAAAATATGAGATTTTGCATTATAGACTTTCATAGTGACATTATACAAAAATATAAGAAAAGATTGGTTTATATATGAATTGGGTTGCTAACATGAGTCTAGAGACCCATTAATAAATGGGCCAGTCATATAAAATTGGGCCCATTGAAACCCATTTATGCAATTACCTTGTGTAATTATTAGCGTGGGTTCTTCGGAGAGAATGCATAAACGTCGGTCTTCGATGGATAGTTCTGTGATGCCGACTCATCCAAAGGAAGAAGACGATGATGAGTGGGGTAAGATATTCGCCTTCTCTGTTAATCTTAACCTTACCTGGTTACTTTTGTTTTTTTTTCTTCTTTTCTTATTGTGAATCGATTCAATTGCATTTGTTCATTCTCAAGTTCACGGTTATTGAAATTAGGGTTCTTTGTGGTAACTTGATGTATGATGTCTAAGATGCTCTAAATGAATATTTAAAGCATTAAAACCCCTAAATTCCATGATTGGATTGTTATCAATCTTCAGAAATCCCTCTAGTTCACTTCTTGTTTAATCGCAAATCTCACTCGGTCATTTGGCTCTTCTTTTTGGGAGCAGAAACTGATGGGTTTGTGATTCCAAGCTTGGAGATTAAAGAAGAGAAGTTTAATAATGATTCAGAAGTTCAAACATCAAAACCTTCTTCTCCCAAGGTCAGTGATTGATTGCTTTTGTGTATAAAAAAATGTCTATGGAGAAGCTTCAGTTATTTTAAAGCTATGTCTCATTTCTATGTGTAGATAAAATCTGAAGAAAACATCTACGTAGGACCACATGGAGCTCCTCCTTCGCAGTTACATGATGGTAGCACTTCGAGTCGCAAGCAGCAGTTTAAGCAAAATCTGCAGGAATCAGACCAGAAGATGAGTGTCTCTGGTCGAGAGAACAAAGGGGCAAACTTGAGAGAGCTTGTAAGCGGTGTAGAGAAAGGAACTAACAACGAGGTGATATCTGCCGTCGCTGACGACTGTTTTATGGCGGAGGAAGAGGACGACGATTATGAGGATCTTTATAACGACGTTAATGTCGGAGAAGGGTTTCTGCAGTCTGTGAGAAAGAACGACGGAGCGGGATCAAGAAACGAGGAGAAGGAGAAGGTCAACATCGAGGAGAAAGATAGGGTTGAACCAGTTTTAGTTAAATCGGAAGCTGAGGTGTCGATACCTGGTTTGGTTGGTGATAGTATTGCTACTGAAGCAAGAGGAGGAGGAAGTGGTACTGGTGTAGTTGTCGCTGCTAGTGGATATGGAGCTCAAGAGGTTAAGGTTAGTGATAGCCAGCAGATTTCTGGTGAAATTATTGCTGAAACTGGAGGCGGGCTTAGAGGTGAGCTAGGGCAAGCTTCTAATCGGTCTAATGATGTCGAGGCTCCTAGTAGAAATAACATTTCTCAGGGCCTCTTGCCACCACCGCATATATTGGGAAGTAACGAGAATTTGATGAGACCTGCGATGGGTAATGTTAATGGCGGAACCCCTCCTGGACCTGGTAGTAGCATGGTTGGGAACGGTGCTACTATTGCTATGTCTGGTGTTCCTACCGGTGGGGGTGGAGGCAGCGGAACGTTTCTTTTCGTTGGGGATTTACATTGGTGGACAACTGATGCTGAACTTGAGGCAGAGTTGTGCAAGTATGGTGCAGTGAAAGAGGTTAAGTTCTTCGATGAGAAAGCTAGCGGAAAGTCGAAAGGGTATTGTCAAGTGGAATTCTATGATCCTATGGCAGCTTCAGCTTGCAAAGAGGGGATGAATGGGTATGCATTCAACGGTAGACCTTGTGTTGTTGAGTATGCCTCTCCGTATTTGGTTAAGAGAATGGGAGAGGCACAGGTGAATAGAAGCCAACAAGCACAAGCTGGACATGCACAAGCTAAGAGAGTAGGGCCTGCTGATCCGCCGAGTAAACCCGTCGTTACCAACAATAACAACGCCATAGGCGGGAATTTCCAAGGTGGGGACAATAGAGGATTTGGTAGAGGTAACTGGGGTAGAGGCAATCCCCAAGGAATAGGTGGTAGAGGACTAGGTGGTCCAATAAGAAATAGGCCGGGTGGGATGGGTGGAAGAGGTTTGATGGGTAATGGTGGTGGATTTGGTCAGGGAATGGGTACTGGGCCTCCTATGAATATGATGCATCAACCAATGATGGGGCAAGGGTTTGAACAAGCTTTTGGTGGACCTATGGCCAGAATGGGAGGCTATGGAGGATTCCCTGGGGCCCCAGGTCCACCATTTCCAGGGCTTTTGTCGTCGTTCCCTCCTGTTGGAGGCGTTGGTTTACCTGGAGTGGCACCTCATGTGAATCCAGCGTTTTTTGGACGAGGTATGCCAATGAATGGAATGGGAATGATGCCTAATGCTGGAGTTGATGGAGGGCATAATATGGGAATGTGGGATCCTAATAGTGGAGGATGGGGTGGGGGTGAAGATTTGGGTGGTGGGAGAGCTGCGGAATCGAGTTACGGGGAGGAAGCTGCATCTGATCATCAGTATGGAGAGGTTAATCATGATAGAGGGGCTCGTCCAAATCCTGTGAAGGAAAAAGAAAGAGCTTCAGAAAGGGAATGGTCTGGTTCATCTGATAGAAGGAATCGTGATGATAAAGATGCTGGTTGTGAAAGGGACATACCGAGGGAGAAAGATGTTGGTCATGGTTATGATTTTCCAGAGAGAAGGCATCGTGATGATAGAGACAACGGTCGTGAGCGTGAGAGAGAACATCATCATAAGGACCGTGAACGCTCCAGAGATCGTGAGCGAGAACGTGACAGAGAAAGGGACAGGGAGAGGGATCGTCATAGGGAAGAACGAGAAAGATATAGTGGTGATCATCGTAGTAGACACAGGGACGAACCTGAGCATGATGATGAATGGAACAGAGGTCGATCATCCAGAGGGCACAGCAAATCCCGGTTGTCTCGGGAGGATAACCATCGCTCAAGATCAAGGGATGCTGATTATGGGAAAAGAAGGCGGCTTACTACTGAATAAATACTGGATGAATGCAAGTATCTGAATCTCATGGTATCTTTCAATCCTCCTGTTTCATAAACTATACCATTCTTATTTTATATCTTTCTCATCACTGGCCTGGTTAGTTTTTCGGACAAAACGTTAGCTGTCTGCAGTGACATGTCTGACTAAAACTGTGTATGCTCTCTTTGAATTTTTTAAGTTGATAGTAATCATTGCGGAGTGCACTTCCAATGTAGTTTTGCTGACTTAGGTTTTTGCTGTCTTCTTAAATCTATAGTGTTTTGGGTAGATTGACTTTGAGAGCTCCTGCAAAACTCGAAATCCTTATGGAAGAAAAAGAAGTAGAAGAAGAAGAAGAAATAGAAGAAGAAGAAGAAGAAGAAGAAGAAAGAAGACCTCAGATAAAGGCAGATTCTTGTCGTAGAAAGAAATCTCTCACGGGTGAAATCTCTTCTTCGACTCAGCTTAATTGTAGCTAGAAGTGGAAGAAACTTAGCAAACGTTTGCCTTTTTTAAGTTCTTAGATACCTTACCTTTTACCATTTTTAAACTTCTAAGACTAGTGTGTTGTGGTGATGTTATGGCCTTTTGGGTTTCTATCCATTTGTTTTTAGAATATCTTATTTTAACTGTTTCTGGATTTGTTGTTGTATTAGTTACAGCTAAGTAGTTAGCCTTGCCAGTGCTACTGATTTTGGTACTCTTATCTTTTAGCCACTTGGGTTGTATTGTATGTATGTATCATTGGTTTGTAAGTCTCTTCATTTATATTAGGTTCTTCAGAGGTCATGAGACCTGGAAAATGTAACAGCATGTGCATCCTTTGGGATTGTGTATTCTTTTTTTGTGATTTCCAAAAGTGATGTTGCAGATCATACTTTTGTTATAGAGGAAATCTAGTAGCTTCTCGTTCAAATTTGTACATAATAGAAAGTCACATTTTTTGCTACTCTCATGGCCATTTGTTTAGTCCTTGTAATTATGAACAGATCTCTCATCAATGGCACACAGATCCTCTTTACTTCATTAGCACTGGCCATACTGGTTCTTCCTCGTTATGCTCTTTTTTCGAAACATTGATTAATTCACTAGGATTGGTCTTTATTTGGTTAGCTTTGTATATATGTTTGGTTGGTTTGGTCTCCCCTTCTTACTCTACAATTTATCTAAGTGGCCTTCTCAGGCTTTTGTCTTCCGTTTTCATATAGGCTCTGGTTGTCATATGGGCTACAAGGTCGGTCGGCCCAACTTTATTTCTAGCCCAATAAAAACTGAGGGATGGGATAAAGTCACGTTTCCGAGGTTGTGATTTGCTAAGAAAAAAAATCGTGAAAACCTGTGTCGTCTTCCTCGTAACGTTTCTGTTAGTTCTTGCTCAGGTTCGTGAACATTCTAATCTCAATGCATGCTCTTTCGAATGAAGCTTTTCTCCTTTTTGAGATGGGATTTTATGTTTTTAGTATTCAATTCTCGGTTTCATGGTTTTGAGAGGTGATCTTTGGCAATTTTCGAAAAGTGTGGACGAAATTCTAGACTAGACATTTTCTTCTCGTTTTGATTCTGTTTCCTTTGGTGAAATTTTTCTGGTCTGATCCTTAGATTTATGTTCATCAGCTATGAAATTGGGTCGTCGGTGTATTGAAATCGACTTGGTCTAAAACTCTGTCTTCGCATAATCATGGAATTTAGAAAGTTGTAGTCCCAAACACTTTCGTTTTACACTGATTGAAGTGTATATCTTATCTAATAATCAAGCAGTGTCAATTTGGAAAAACTAAAATTTGTCTTCGTTTCTGGATCAATTTGCATCGCTTTCTTCAGTTCTCCAAGAGACTTGGGAATTTCAAGAAGCAATTATAGTTGTTTATTGCATCTCTGGAGCCCAACTAATTAGTGTAAAATACTTGGTTTTACATCTAAATATGCATAATTCGTACTCATTTCAATGAGATTATCTTTCCTGAATTAAACTTTCTCTTTTTGCGGCACTAGAAAGATCAATTACCAGTTAGTTGCAGAAATATATAATTTTGTTTATTTATCGATCATTATATTTATGGTGATAATAGATCTTATGAACAGTTCATACTTGGTAGCTGAAGTCATTGATTTCACTTTGTTGTTTGCAGATGAACTTCGGGTTGCCGAGGTTTTCTTGGTTTAGCAGCATCAGCACGAAGAAGGATGTAGCTATGGTTGAAACCGTGACATCGACAACTTCTCTTGTGGAACAGCCCGAGCAAGGGAAAGCGACTACTTCTCTTCTGGACCAGCCAAAGCAAAGGAAATCCACAACTTCTCTTCTGGACCAGTCAGAGCAAGGGAAAGGCTCATTTGATATAAGGATATCGACATGGTCCTTTAGATCAGTTATTCCTTGGGCTGCAAATGCCGATGAAGAAAAGCAGAAACCCACTACTATAAATAGAGGGTTAAAAAGGCATGCCCTGTCTTGTAGGTCCTCAAAGTCAAATGGTGTGAATACTGTTTATCGGTTTAGACCCTATGTGTCGAAAGTTCCGTGGCACACAGGAACGAGGGCGTTTCTTTCACAGCTTTTCCCGAGATACGGACATTATTGTGGACCCAACTGGTCTAGTGGCAAAGATGGGGGTTCGCTAGTATGGGACCAGAGACCTATTGATTGGTTAGATCATTGCTGTTATTGCCATGATATTGGTTATGATACTCATGATCAGGCAGAGTTGCTAAAAGCGGACATGGCGTTCCTTGAGTGTTTGGAATCTAACAAGCGTATAGTTACAAGGGGAGATGCTCAAGTTGCTCATTTTTACAAAACAATGTGCATAACAGGTACTGCAATGTCTTCACGTTTCTCTCTGTGGAATGCCTTGGATCTAGGTCTTAAGTTGATTGGCTGTAGTCTCGTTTAGTCAGTATGCTAATATATCAATGTAGTTTGGAACTCTATCTAATGACTCTAGATGTAGATAAGTGTTGTAAGTATTCTTAGTTTGCCCTTAGCTTATTATTGTGGTATTTGTTGCGATATCTGATAATGGCTTTATGCATTTGGTGATATATGTTGAACCGTCTATTTTGAATGATCTCAGGTCTCAAGAGCATTCTTATACCCTACAGAAGCTACCTTGTGAAGATACAATATGGGCAAAATCTACTGGACTTTGGCTGGATATTGAGCAATCTCAGCAAGAGAAGCTGGAATTTTCAGAAGAATTGATACATATCAGAGCAAATCGGAGATACTCTACAATCCTGGTAAGCGTTCTCAGTGTCTCTACTTTCGTTTTGTACATAATCGTGAAGAGAAGGAATCTGAGGGTTAGGTTCTGTAGTATATAGATAAAACTACTTGTAATGTAAAAATGTAACAACGCTAGTAAGGTGTGCATCTTGTAAACCGCTTGTAAATGTTAGTAATCATATAGTCTCTATCATTTTGTTGCAATAGCTTGCTCTTTGTAACTTTCATGGAAACTCTGAGTAGCCTGAAAAATGTGTTCCTAATGAAACATTCGGTTTTGCACACTAATTAACCAAAAACCCAACCTGGCAGATATAACATTGAAAATCACATACTGCTTACACACTACCAACCTTTTATACACATAAATTATTAAGTCTTCCTTGGCAAACACACATACACAAACCCATATGATCCATTAGATTGATTATAAAAGAAATAAGAGGAAGAAGCCTTATTGGAGCTAGTAGAGGCTGTTTTAAGAAAGATCGAATCATCACTCCTAGCACACAAAACACAAGAATACTTGGAAACAAAACAAAATGGCTATTACATTTCTTAGAAACATTTTTCCAAATCATATATTATCACATAAAAGGGCACTTCCTAGTTCCGGCTTCTGCACTTGTCCATCACTTTTGGAGCTGCGAAAAATAAAAACATAAAAGGATTTGTGTAAGAAACACTGTACGTCGACGAGAAACACTGTATATTTTGTGCAACAGTAAGTTAGTGTTTAAGAGCTCTGAAAGGACCAACTGGCATCCTTTTTGAGCTCTTCCACTCTGCAGACAGTTTATAGAATCCTGAAAGAGGCTTAAGAACCATGAAAGTATTAATAGCCAATTTTAGTTCAACACTTCAGCTATTAATACATCTTGAAACCATGCACACGGATGTGGAACAGATTGATCTGTGTAAAAAACAAGGGTTTAGAGAAGAACCTAAGCCGATAGCCTCAGAGCTTTTCATGATTCTCAGCTTCTTGCAGGAACATATAAACATTCTGCAGAGAAGAAAACAGTTAGAGCTTGCCTGATCTATAAGTTAGATCGTTCTGTGCTTAAAGATAGGAATACAGTGACCAAGACAAAAATCATAGATGTAAGTATACAACAATCAAGCTGTGGAGATTGATCTTATTAAGCTATCTTAAAAGTAACAATCAAAGACTTACTCCCAAGGGACATCACCGACCAGCATCCAGTCACTGTCTTTATCTTCATAGGTGACAACATACTCAGAACCTCGCAAGAGATCAGTCAAGCGACTCTCGTTCAATCCATCTCGGCCACATCCTCCATGAGACCCAAACTGACCTGAAAACATTCAAATACAAAAACAGTTACACTAACTCAACCCTCATGTATTGATCTCAACGAAGGAGAGACCAGAAAACGTTACCAATTGTGAAGCAACTGAACATCTTCTCAAGAGCAGAGGAGAGCTCGATGTAGCTTTTGTAAGTCTTAAGATCGATTTTCCTCAAGTAAGGAGCACCTTCCATGCTCACTTTGACATACAAGCAAGATTGTTCTGGTCCAGCCTTAGCTTCTGTCTCTTCTGTCTCGGAATTATTACCTGGTTTCTGAGATTGAGAAGAAGCCATTGTATTCTTCCTGAATGATCTAATTGGTGGCCAACCCACCACTTGTGCTCTGCTCAATCAAAAACACCATAAAGAAATCTATGTTTAATGATATCTGAAAAGATCAAAAACAGAGAGATTCCAGAAACTAGAGGAAAAACAACTTACTTTGAAGCTGGAGCTGTTGCAGAGCTCTTCTTCTCCTTAACCGGAACGGCCGGTTTAGATAAAGTTGTCGACTTTCCATCTTTTACAGTGAAGCTAGCGGAGCCCGAACCAGACCCGGTATCACCAGTAGCATTAGCGGATCCAGGAGAGAAAACCCATTGATTAGACCCATTAATGGCGTCAGAAAACATCCTTTTAGCCCCTGAAACAGGACAGTTACTCTTGAGAGACAAGAACTTTGTGTCAACTCGCTCCGGTGACTCAGAACCGGGTAAACCGAGTCTCAGCTCGGTGGCCTTGAAATTAAGACTATCATCGTTGTTATTATCTCTGGTTTTGTCAGACACTGGTGTTGCTTCCATGGTTGGAAACTCTGACAAACCAATGTAATCATGCTCTGCTGCTACAGATTCAGACATGTTCAAATAAGTGAATGTGGAGAAAACTTTTGAAGCATTTAGTGATTACAAACACACACACCTTTGTGAGAGAAATAGGAAGCAAAAGAAAAAATTATGAAGGTGAGATCAATAGTTGAAGTTTATTTCTGAGTGTAAATGATAAAAAAGGTGACAACTTTATTATATTCTTACTTTAATCTTCGTTTTGTTTTTCTTTAATTTCGGTAGCAATCGTATATTTCTAAAAGTAGACAAAACTATACGTAATTTTGTAGTTTTATAATCCGTAAGTAGAAGTAAATTCTTTCCTCTTTTGGCGCAGAGTTTAACTATAAACATACACAAATCATTACCGTTCAGATTAAAACAATGTTGATTTAAGAAATTCGTATTTAATTAAACTGTGTACATGTATTAATACACGTTAACTTTTTATGCAGACATCTACTCCCCGACAGGTCACAGAAAGCGTCTGAAAAACTTTCCTATTTTGCCCTTGTCTCTCTCTCTTATTACACGTTTTTTTACTTTTGCAATAAGATAACAAAAAATTGCTCTGTTATAAGCGCATGTTATGCTATCATGCACTTGATTTATATGTATCTAAAATACGCCTTGTATGCGATTACTTTTGAGTTTTGACTAATTTAGTTAAATGTTTTAGATGATTTTTTTGTTTTATAATATCACTTCCAACAAAACATTATAAAACTATACATGGTTTCGGCAAACCAGTAAATCATGTGCATAAATTATGTTAGCATAACAAAATCAGCAGAATAAAAAAAAAATGAGAAGTCTTCCCAAAATATTGTATATCAATAAATTACTAGTAATTTAGGTAACGAATAGAATTACTAAGAGGGCAATAATTGCAATGGAAGATGATTAGACTTATGAGGATGAGAGCAGAGAAGAGAATCTCAAAAAGTTTTGGGCCCATGGGCTCTCATTTGTTAGGCCCACCAAATGCATGAAAAGGGGAAAGATACAGTAGGTGTAGGTCTTTGCCACTTAGCCGTAGTAGCAATATTGAGCAGTGTTCCCAAAAAGAATTGTGGTCTCCACACTCCACTTTTCATTTTTATCAGACTATGTTTTTTTCCTAAACCAAAGCATAAATGCTAAGTTACATTTTCAAATATCATAAAACTTTTAATACTTGCATCAAAACTTTATATTAGTGGGCAAAAAAAATCACCTCAGATTTAACTTTGACAATATTTGTATATACACAGAGGCATCTATAGATTAAATTTGTTGGAAGCAAAAATTTAGCATACTATATTAGTATAGGGGGATGTGTTTAATTTTGACTAAAATATTACACTAGCTAAGAAGAAAATTACACTAATTTTTTTTGGATGGTGGCAATTGTCTCCATTTTCTAACATCTAGATCCGCTGGTGTATATATCAACCGTATAAAAATATGTTTTAGTTAAGTGATTAAATATTTACAATTTTTTTAATTGGAGTTTGGTATCAATTAATCATGTAATCCGATATAATTTAGAGTTTGGTTATAAACTAAATTTTTTCGATATTATCGACAAAAATAGGAAAACGTTATAGCATGCATAGTAATTAGGTTAATTAGGTTAAAGGCTTGAAGGTGGATTCATGTTTGGATCTTATCTAAAGCTTTATAAATTTTGTGTTTTAGTGAAGTTCAAGGGTCATAATCAGAAGGTGCCTTTCTTTAACTTTTTCTTTGTCTCTCTTTTATTGAGTAAGTTTTTTTTGTCTTTTTCGAACATCTCATCTTCTATTCCATCTTAACTTACCATCTAATCGTGTCATTAGTCACTTACAATGCTACAAATGTAACTAAGGATAAGAATCATTCATATAAAATGGTTACTTTTACAACAAAAATCATATATATACATGAAAGCTATAAACTTTAAAGATTAGTTTGGAGTTAAAGCCCAACGGGTTTACTTATCTATATGTGTATCTTATCACTACGGCGATTGTTATAATAATTAACAATCAAAGTGCTGTACGTTTTTTACTTATATTAAGAAGAGACATCAAAGTCGTAACGTATAGGGTTTTTGATGCAGCGTAGATTTGAATCAACGACTATAGTTAATGATCGAGAATACACCATAGCTTTATCTTTTTCATAAGCAATGATAGTCGTTGATTCTAAAAATACCTGAGTAAACCAAATCTTTTTGAACTCGTTGAAATCTTTTAAGAAATAACCGAAAACAATCGAGAATACTTTTCTTAGTGCTTATAAAAAGATTTTTAATTAAAATATCAGTAAAAATAACTGAATGAAATCCTAAACATAAAAACCTATTTATAAGAAAACTTTAAAAACTATGAAAACCCTAATTTTAATTAATTATTAATTATTAAAATATTCAAAATACAAATAAAAGACAATTATCTTAAATCTATACTGCATCAGTTTTCTATTAACGAGATGAATCATAAGTAACTTATAGTAAACATGTTATAGTTTTGAATGTTTGTGTGTAGACATTGTTTTTTGAGTCTTGTAATATTCACATTCCTTCGATATGCTTGAATTCTTATTATCAGAAAAATAGATCGACATGCTTGAATTAATAAGATTTAACTTTCTCGAGAATCACTACAATTTGTAATTGGAATAGAGCTTTATCGACATGCACTTCACTAATGAAGATATATAATATTGTGAAAATATAATTTATAGTCTTTAGATTTTTTTCTAAAAAGAGATACAATAACTTTTTCCTGTTTAGTTTAGTATGTATTAGAACTATGGAGTTTTGAAAACTTTTTTAAAAATATTTTAACCAATTTGGATAATATAATTCGATTTGTGTGAGTGATATATAATATATAATTTATTTTAGTATTTAGGAGACATAAAAATCATTACTAATTGAAAACTATGTATTAGTTGAGGCTCGAATGGAATTACACTAACCCTAAAAATGTTAAATCAGTGGAGGATTGTACTTAAAGAGTTAGTGAAAGATCGGTTTGTGTCGTAATCGAAGATAAAAAAAAGGAACAAAGGGACAGTGTGAATCTTTAGACAAAGCAGCCACTTACCCTCTTTGATTTAACGTCTATACGAAGAACCTCATGCTCCATTATATTTCATTACTTATCAGATCGAATCAATCCAACGACTATAAATTGATTACATCAATAATTTTTGTTTGCCATTAAATTAAACTGGATGATGGTAACAAGTTGCATAATTAGATTGTTAGATGTGGCTAACTAAATATTGTGTTTGAAAATTATTTAACATGCCCTCATGTTATGTAATAACCTCAAATCATATTGATCATATATGATAATTGTTAGTGTGGAGTAAAATTTTAATTTCGAGGAAGCTATTTTCAGAGAAGAATATATAATCCATGGAACTTGGCAATCACAAGTGATCAAGTGGTAATATTTTTAGTTTATTCTTCAAACATTGTAATGATTAGATTCATTTGATATTCTTTACAATACATAAATGGACTACACATTCTCGAAAGTGCTTGATATTGGGAGATTGACTTTGCCAATCAGAGTCGACATTTCTAAGTCATAAGTCTCATGATATAGGTTTATATATAGGCTCTATATATACATACATATATATAGTATGTTCTTATCGCGTTCCACTGTCAAGAATATTGCAGAAAAAATGTTCTTTCCACATTATGATTATTCACATTATTCTATTTTACGATTTCATATACTAATTTCTTCTTTTATACACAAAATGTTTTTAGTCGAGATCTAATAATACTAAATGCATAATGAATTTGATACTGAAAGAACGTTGATAAATTGATCGTGAATAAATTTGTCGGCCAGTTGATGAAAAGTATTAGAGCATTCGAGCTTATTGCAATTTCATTATGCTTAATAAGTGTCAAAAGATCAATGTTTAGGAGTTAACATACAAGAAAGAAATATATGTAAAATTTTAACAAAAATAGAAAGAAAGAAATATATGTGAAATTTGTAGATATAGACTTTGCTTGAGGCCCATGAACTATTCTGAAAAGGCCCAAATAAGCTATGAGTTTCTTGGCCCAGTAAAGGAACTTGATCTTTTTAAAACTTTAGGGCTTGCATCACTTGTTCATTTTTTTGGTTAGAGGACGTTTCACAAGAGCATAGTGTTTTATTGCTTTTATATATATCGAAGTTTTCTGAATTCTAGTACGTTAATATATACATCTAATTCTATGCAAATACAAAAATTATATTCTGCAACTAAAAAATGCTGTCTGTACAAAAACCTATGGTTATAATTTAATTCAAGTGATAAGAGCTAAACACAAATGTTACAATATCTTACTAAAAAATTAATCAAGATGGTGAGAATCATTCAAACGATTATATTATATTAGTAGATATACTTCATTTTCATTATTTATTTTGATAATCAATATAGGAAATATTTACTCGCTAATTCTAAGAAATTGTGGACACTTGTTTTCTTTGATGGGATCATTGGTTAAGGGTTCATATGCAATCATATTGACTTTATCCCAATATAAATATATAGCTAAAGCCTCTAATATCATTGAATCAACATTACAGAGACTAATTTTACAGACAAATAAAAACATTAGAGAGACCAACTGTTTGTGTAAGACTATCTCAAACCCGATAAAAACTGTAAAATTCACTATGTTGATGTGAAAACTTTAGAGTAAATGAACAATTCTTGTATACTGAATTTGATGTGGTTTACAATCAAAATATTCATTGTATGATTGTTATAGACATATTATATGCATTAATTAGTTTATATGTGCGTCAAAATATAAGACCTATTTTCCTTTAATTACTATGTGACTATGTCTAAATAGGTCAACCTCATGTCTTCTCCATAATGATAATTGTTAATACCAAAAACGGGTTAGGTGTAGAAAATTAAGAAATTTTCTTGCTTTAAAATATTCTACTTATTAACATTTTCCTCTTTTTTTTTTGTTAAAGGATTTTCATAATTTTCCTAGAAGTTGATTTATATCAAAGTACATGTACATTAGCATAAAACGACTAATATTGAATTGTGATATTTTATGGATGAAATTTGAAGAGGAATTAATAGACAAAGCTTGACTACCTGACCTCATTTGACACAGTACTTACGATAGACTGACGTCATACCGATATATCATAAAATTATAAAATAATATTTCATTTAAAAATCATTTTAACAAAAAATTTGCTACTATATTTGGTCCCGATGGTTTGTCCTGATTTAACTAAGCACGAGTTTGTGATTTCAAATCTCACCCTGTTCTATTTGAATAATTTAAGTTATTGATCAGATTTTATTGTTGATCCAATGTTTACTTGTTGACAAAAAAACTCAGATCGATTTAATAAAAAGAAATTCAGATTGTTTTTAATAATTTTTTGAGCAAGTAAGTTATATAAAATTTGGATATATTTAACTTCATAAAATTTTTAACTGAGCAAGTAATTATCGATTCTGTGATTAATTACCGGGCCTTAATTACCAAATATTGAAAGAGTAATGATAATGTTATGAAATGTGGGGACGAGAGAGGCCAATGATGTTTCATAAACATGATATGGTCACTTTCACGTGCTAAAAGGCCCAGCCGTCTGAAATCAGTTTTTGTTTTAACTTAAATTACTTTTTTCTAAAACGGCAACTGTTAATGAACCCTACCTACACCGGCCTCTCCAAATGTTTTACCTTTTCTAATTGTAACTCTGCTTCTCAACGGACAGGTCATCGGAACTTTTATGATCTCGCCGAAAAATTTTAACCTAAGAAATAGTAGTCAAAATTGTAGTTACAATTTAAGTCATATAACTCTACAAAAATTAGATGGAATTACGAGGCCAATACGATCTACCTACTATACGAAACAAAACATATTACTTTATACATCCCATATGAATTTTTGTTTTTGACCCATCCAAAAAAATAATCTATCCATGAATAATACCTCCCAAGTTTAGATTTCCAGATAAATTTACGGTGTAAGTTATATATAAAAAAGACTAATAATAATTTGAAAAGAAAAACTAATAATGTGAAGTTGAAGCTTATACGTTACACCAACTTGAAAGCTATTAAAATCAAGCCTTTATTTCATTATCATAAAGCATATATGGCATTTGAAAGCAATATAAAGCAATTTTAGTCAGCACCACCAAAAAGCTGGTCTCATTTCTTTAATCTAAGATTGATAATCTTTTTTCTTTTAAATAATACAAATCAAATCATCTTTGTTTTCCGTCCTACAGTATCACTATTAATGGAAATAGAAAGAAAGCTCGTAGTGCCAGAGGATTTTCGAGACACCAAGCCTATGTGAACAACAGCCCCGCGTTCTGGTCCAGATACTGTTTGTAATAGAGTCAAGTTGACAAAAAAAAAAATCTTTTTGGTTGTCTGATTTTGTGTAAACAGAAATCCAAAGATAAAAGCATGAATCCATCTTATACAAAAAATCAACCTAAAATGACATGATACGACTTAAATCGATCATCGTATGTCGATAACTCCATGCCACTATATAGCTCACAGCAAATGGAATTTTTTGTTCTCATTATCAATAATCAAATGAAAGTGGAAAATATTCTTTTTTATTATAGAATAAGAAAAAGGGAAGAGAATTTCAACTTATAAATCAAGTTTTTTTGCTCTTTTTTTCTTTCTTTTAATCAAGTTCGTTTAGTGAAATATGAAGAAGAGCATTTAGTACTATCACTCAGACATGAATTTTACGTTTGACTATGAGTCGCTTTGTCTTGTCTCTTTTGTAGCTTCTCATTTATTTCATCCACTGCCACGTGCCAATCTTTATTTCATTCAGTTTCCATATTTAGTTATTTGTTATCAAACTTCCTATAATCATATTTTTAGATCACTACACTTCGTAAAAAATTGTATTTCAACAATCATTATGAACTCAAGTATGCAATTTTAATTATTACTTGATGAAAACTAATTTCTAGAAATATATCCCTCGCATCTCATTTCGTAATTTTGTATAATACCACAATAATCATACAAATACATATTAAATAAATATATATATATATATTAATTACCAAATATTTACATTTTCACGTGGTTTAATAGCTTTGTTTGATTGTTTTGGAGTGTAAGAGGGAATAGGGTCTTGCACGTGCATGACATGTGGGCCACCGACCCAAATCAGATTTCATACAGTTTTGTCTTTTAGTAAAATCAATTGGGCTTTTATAAACATCGCCTGTTGCAAAACTTCTATAAGGTCTCCAAAACGAATTTTCTTAAACATAGATCAATGGTTAAGATAAAAATCATGCAAAGCTCTAGCATATAAATCAATAGATAAGGAATCACATTTGTAACATCATCAATCCCATATCTTATTCCTCTAACTACATCACATATTAAAAATTAAATTAATCTACATTTGAGTAAAATAAGTCTATGGAATTTTCTCTACCAAACTTTAACAGTTTAACTCAAAAGAATCGCGTGATATTGTTAATGTTGATAAACTAGAATGTTATATTATAATATGTAATATAGAAAACAATACCAATATGTGCAGACTTTGTTAAATTGGTATATATGATTTTGATTTATTTGGAATGGTACCATATTTTACAATGTATTTTGTTTTGAGTTATTGTAGGTATTTGGTATAGAAATCAAAGCGAATACGTACCTAACTAAATTTTTTTAATAAATTATAATTTCAGCCGTGTAGCATCTACAAAAGTAATTGTTTTCCTTTATAGAGGAAAGTAATTAGAGTTCAATGAGTGGAGAAAAAACTGCTAAAGAAAACATATAATATTGAATTAAATAGTCCCTATATTTTTACATAAGAGGACAAAACAACTAATAAAAAACGAAAAAGGCATGATTTTAGGGCTTTTAGGATCTGTAGTTTACTCACTTATTCTTTAATTTTTTTTGTTAATTATTGAAAGTGATTGATTAGTTTTTTAAATAATCATATATCGCCACTGAGATATGGTCTACTAATACTATTCTTTTCAATTATATATATGTGTGTGTGTATTTGTATATGTTTATATAATGAAGTCATTCATATACTGTTCTTCGGACATATATGCTAATTACCTTGATTAACCAAGTAAAAGTTAGTAACTATTCACAATTCATGCTGTCTCAAATTATTTTTCTCGAGTAACGCATAATTAGATTATTGATGTCAGGGTTTAGATCACAACTTTAATCTTAAACAAGGATAAAAATAATTCACACATGAATTATATTGATTCATTTTAAATGTGATTTTTTTTTGTTAAATCTTGGGATTTTTAGGTTGCCTAGTGAGATATTTTTACATTCATATTTTTTGCTGTGAATTTTATTTTGATTGAATTCAGAGCTTACACATGCTATAACGACTGTATATATTTACCTTTAGAAACACATTTCATATTTAGTTATTTTCTTCTTCTTTATATGTATAATCACTTGATTATTTCAGTTAAAATATGAAAATCCTAATAAGTCTTTCACTGCAGTTTTATTTTGGAACACAGACTAACATTTAACATTGTGTTGGGTAAATGATAATTACATATTATTTCAAATATTGATTCACACATCCTCAAACAAATTCGTGAATGTAACAAGTCGTTGCAATACGACAATTGTGTCGGCTTCGTTCTTTAAAAATTGTTATCTTTTCCTTTATAAATTATTTTTGGTGCGAAGGAAAGATTGTTTTTCGTCGTCCTTTTATTCATAACTAAAGTTGAAACTATAATTTTATTGAGATTTACATAAATATAAAAGTAAAGTAGATATATATAATATCACGACTTTTAAAAATGTGCTTACTACGAAAGATTCCTAAATTTTAATTCGACTTTCTATATAACTAAGATATATATATATATATATATATATATGTATTTATCTATATAAATTTATCTTTTGTTAACTCATTTAAAAGAATATATGCAATTTACTAGAATTAACTTGCACATACTAATTTGTGAAAAAGTATTTTTCATGAACTTGTGAGTGATCTGAAAATCATTCATAAATATAGAGAAGAAAAGCAATTGTTATAACACTCTTCTCTATGTGGACTTTATTTTTCTCCTTTGCAGTTTATATAACAATCATTCATAAATATGGACTCTTCTTTATGTGAAAAACATAACTAATAATTTACATACATTTTCCAGATTTTTAACAACAGAAAATTAAAAAATTATTTGCATTTTATATTTGTTTCTAATAAAAGTAATTAATTTGATTTCTAAGAAATTTTAATGTTATTATTTTTAATTTCAAACTGACTTCTTTCAAACGCTGAAAACTCCTTGTGGACTGCTTTTCAAACAAGATAAATTATGAATATAACATATACAAATCTACATTGAGTTTATTATACACGTACGATGAAATGATAACCAGACATATATACGTGTTCGTAGTTATTACCTAATTACCTTTCAACGAAGATGACAAGTAAAATAAAGAAAAATGCATACCGACTTTATGACTCGTTTTACGTACTTAATTACTTAATTACAGAGTTCGTTAGATGTATTTCCACTGTTACAATTACAGCAAACTCTGCGCAACACACTTTAAATACTTTTTACGTTAGAAAAAATAAATTCTTTTATTGAAAATAATTCTTTAAAAATCGAGAATCCTTCTTGTCTTTTTTTTCTTTTTTTTTAATTTTAATTTTCTCTTCTTCAACTGGATATGGATTATTTATTGTTATTAAAGGTAAATACTTAACTAGGTCGTCATATATATTCAACTTTGTGGACGATTTTAACACTTCAAAATAATTAGTCAATTCTCTAAGAGATATAATTTTGTTATAATGTATTTTTTATTGAGATCATTTATGTATAACTTTACCTATGTTCAGTTCTAACTTTTTGTTAAAAACTACTTGTGTGATTTTAAATCAAACAAATAGCAACGTGGTTGTAAAAGTATAAAAATGTTATCAAAATTTTTTTGTGAAACTTTTACGTATATGCTAAATGTTATCAAAATGTTACACTATCCAATTTAGTATACTAAGCTAGGATAGATTAGGAAGAAAAAAATGTTTGTTGGGCTAGTACGTACCTACAAACTAAAACCCTAGAATTGGCCCAGAATATAATCATTGCCAGTTTTTAACTATGTAATTAACCTAAATTAACCGTTAGATCAAAGAAGCAATCTTACTAATTCAGAAATATGAATTAAAAAAGAAGAAGATAATTAAAATTTTTACATTTGATAAAATGGCGGATTCATAGATCATAGATGTAAGACACTTGTGAGTTGTGATTATACCCAAGACTTTATTTTATGATATATATATATATATTCGAAAATTTATACACCGTATATAAAATATTCGAATAATCCTTTTTCCTTAATTTTAAATTATTTCTGCTTGTTTTTCTCAACTCATGTATTAATTAAAAAATAAAAGTAGCTACCACCTTTCTCTGCCCCACTTTAAGATAAAGCTAAAGCATGGGAAAAAAGTAAATATATGATATAAATAAATTAAATTTAAAGAAATAAAATAAAAAAGAATGAAAAAAGAAAGAGAGGAAAAAGACAAAATTAAAAAACAAAAAAATAAAATTAAAATTCCAAAAAAATTAACATCACATGTTATCAAAAGAGATCAAAAAACTTAAGTTAGTTTTGAGTCTATCTTTCTTCTTTCTCTTCTGCAACTAAAACTACTTAAGCTAAAGAATCAAACACTTCTCAAAATTTCTCCAAAGCCTCTAATTGGTAAACACATAAAAGCTATCTAGAGAGAGAGAAGCTAATGAATAGAGGTGTGTTGGAGAGTTCACCGGTTCAACAGCTCATGGCGGCCGGAAACCCTAATTGGTGGAACGTAAGTGGTGGCATGAGACCACCACCACCGTTGCTAGGTCATCAACAAGCACCGTTACCGCCACATATGAACCCTAACAACAATTATCTCCGACCAAGGATGATGCCTAATCTCTTGCCTCACTTCTTACCTTCTCCAACTGTTTCTTCTTCATCTTCTTCTTCACCATCTTTGCCTCATAACCCTAATCTCTCCTCTTGGCTTGAAAGCAATGATCTTCCTCCTGAATCATGGAGCCTTAGCCAACTTCTCTTGTAAATATCTCTCTCTTCCTCTTTATCATATTCCAAATATAAAAGCACATGATCTTGTGTTTACTTGGGTTCTTCTAGTTCATTTTGTTTCAGAGTAATTAGCTGGATTATGTTATGTGAGTGTGTTTTTGTCTTTTAAGTAGGTATGTATAAATAATCTATTATATATGTGTATATTTTCTTTGTGTTAACTTAGGGGTGGATTGATGATGAGAGAAGAAGAGAGATTGGAGATGATGAGTCATCAAAATCATCATCATGATGAACAACAACAACAACATCATAGTTTTCAAGGAAAGATGAGATTGGAGAATTGGGAAGAACAAATGTTAAGCCAACAACAAGCTTCAATGGTAGCTGTTGATATCAAACAAGAGAATAACATTAACAACAACAATTGTTATGTTATATCTTCTCCAAACTCACCTCCTAACAAATCTTGTGTTACAACTACAACAACAAGTCTTAATTGCAACGACGATAACAACAACAATAACAACAATAATAACATGTTGGATTTCTCTAGCAATCACAATGCTCTTCACTTGTCTGAAGGAAGACACACTCCTCCAGATCGATCCTCTGAGGTAACACTTAGATCTCAGATATTTTTATATTATTTATACAGAATTTGTTTTAAAAATAGAGAAAAAAGTGGGAAATAAGATCTAATTTACATATAATTAGTAACTAAAACACGTTTCTTCTACTATAAAAAAGTGAAATCTTAAACGTCATTTTTAAATTAAAAAACAGACAAATCATGTCTTATTTTAAGGTTTGGATCTAATTCATCGAGCAACCAGAATATTGATTTGCTATGATTTTATTTTTCTGATAATTTATTAAAATTATTTAGTAATTGATATTTGTTTTGTTTGTTATCTAAATACGTGATGAAGTGTAACAGCTTAGAGATTGGTGGGTCTCTACTAATAAGAAGCCAAGGCTCCAACCTTCTCCTTCGTCACAATCAACCCTCAAGGTAACTAATTAATCCATTAAAATCATTGAAAATTAATTATATATTAGATTTTCTGCATATTAATTCTATTCCTGACATCATAATAATAAAACAAAAACACAAACACAAAGGAGAAAAGAAGAATCAAACAAAACAGAATGGCACAGAATAAGCTGTGTGTTTTTGTGTTTTCTAACTCTTTTGTTCCTTCTTGTTTTGTCTTCTTCTTCCTTCCTTATTATTCCCTTTTTTCACTTTCTTTCATAACAAATCAAACTTCTTTAAATCTCAACGATATATTCCTGAGATACTATATATATTAAGTTTTGTATGGTCATTTTGAGAGATTTTATTAGACTCTGGAGTCTGGATTCAATTATATTGTTGATTAAATAGAATAGTGAAATACAATAATGCACGTTTTCTATATTCATGGTAATTAGTAAAAAAAATATTACCACACATGCATACATATATATATATATATATATATATAACTTTTAATTTATGCTACTAATTATATATGGTGATAATTAAAGGTGAGAAAAGAGAAGCTAGGAGATCGAATTGCAGCACTTCATCAGCTAGTATCTCCATTTGGAAAGGTAAAGATCAATTAAATTACATTTTATTAATGTCGTCTATTATTTCCATAAAATCAACTTTTAAACATTGATTTTGGAGATATTTTTCGTTTCATTTGTGTTAATCTAAACCATTCTTCTTCCTTTTTTTTACCCATCTTTTGCAGAGTGACACAGCCTCTGTCCTCTCGGAAGCTATTGGATACATTAGATTCCTTCAGAGTCACATTGAGGTAAGACTCGTCTTTTCCAAAGTCTCTATATATTCTCATTTTTCCACTAAAAGAAAAACAATGCTAAAAAAATTCTAAAAATAATATTATCAGAGAATTTCAAGTGATTACTAAATAATTAATTATATTTAATTTAGTTTCCTCCTTTCATTTCAAAACTATGTGCTTTGTATCTTAATTGTTGTTGAAAATAGTCTCCGACTATAAGTTAAAACCCTAGTTAGAAATTATCAAAAAAAAAAAAACATATCTATAAATATTTTTGGTAATTGGATCTTCATGAGTAGTGGAAATCCATATCATTAGATTAGCATATTATTGTTCATTAATGAAAATTATAATGACAAAAAAAAAGATCTAATTTAAAAGAGAGAATAAAGATAGTATAAAGTTTTGTTCTCTCCATGTTAAGTAATACTTGATTGATGTGATATTTTGAAACTGTTGCAGGCTCTGAGTCATCCATACTTTCGTACAACTTCCTCAGGGGATATGAGGCACCAACAACATGTAAGTAAAGTACCAATCTTCATTTATACACTAACACACACATCAATCATACTATAGTTTATACACATATTAATACTAATTACTCTTTTAACTATGGTTTTCATGAATTAATAGTTGCAAGGAGATAGGAGAACTTGCATATTTCCTGAAGACCCTGGTCAGGTAATTAAGTTCAATATTCAATTTCCCTACTATGCTTTATACACATAATTATAGTTTATACACTATAACCATACTTTTTATTGGATCAATTGAATCCAAATCTAAAAATGTCGACAGCTTTAGTTCCAAAATTTATCTCTTTTTTTTAATTTTTTTACCTTTTCTACAGTTTTCTTTAAAGATAAAGTTGAATTTGATATTAAAAGATGCGATGGCTAGCTTTTTTTTTCCACCCTACCTTACATTATTATAATCAAACGTACAAAGTTCGTTAAAACCAACAAAATCACTTAATTTGTTTACTTGTCAACTTTTTTTTTCCTTTTTAAATGTTTTCTTCATCAAAGTACATTTCAAATTCCTTTGGCGAGTCTTATACATCTTTATGCTTTTCTCAACAAAAATTTCAATGAAATATATACATACACAGATATGAGAACATTTGTCGCATTTTCCAGCTAAATATTGTGTCTGACATGTCAGCAATATGAGGATTCGCTATCGATTGAACTTTGTCGATCTATATTGTATATATATGTGTTAACTTTGTTACTATAAATAATTAATGATGTTTTTCTAATCTTCTGATATGGTTATAGCTGGTGAATGATCAGAGAAGAGGAGCTTCGTCTTCAACCACAGACAATCAAAACGAAGAACCAAAGAAAGACCTAAGAAGTCGAGGTTTATGTCTGGTTCCAATCTCATGTACACTCCAAGTAGGCAGCGACAATGGCGCAGACTATTGGGCTCCAGCATTGGGCTCAGCTGGTTTCCATTAAGCCTATCAATTTACGCCACGTGGAATTAGAGAAAAAATGATATAACATCACGAGCAGTCAGTCTACTGAGAAAACGACAAATTGAGTTTCCAAGGCTGATTGCTCATGATGCTATACAAATGTACTTCGTTTATATTCAAACTTTCCTCTAGCAATTTGCGTTTGGCGTTTATAATCATTTCATGTGTTTGTTTATCAGATAATATGACAAAGGGATATCAATTTATGCTCTTGTTGATTTAGGAAACTGTTTGTAGTTAAGTACTTGTTTTTATTACTACCATGTGGTTTGTATCGTTATATTGTTGTCACTATTTTATGTTATCTCCTATATATATAATTTGTGTGGAAGAAATATAAAAAATCCATAAAATCAAAAAAAAAGATCGATAGAGATATTAGGTTTTCTGCATTCTTAATTTATGTGAAAGATAATAATGAAAATAGATCTAAATAGAAGAAAAACACTCAAATAAAGAACACAAAAAGTTCATAAATTATGAATATTATTATTAATTAATTATTGAAAATCATTATACTTTACTCCATTAGATGAACCAAAGGAGGATCAATAACAAAGAAGAAAATAAGCAACAAATTATTCTCACTTTATTTATTAAGTTCTTCACTTAGACTAATTCACTTCGTCTCCTTATCTTTGGCGTGAAGATCATCAAAGAACTTTTTAGGGTTGTTCTCGAAAGCATCCCTTGAGATGTGTGCTTCTCCACCAGAGCCAGGTGCAACCATTGTTTTACCGATATTGGAACCACCGTTCACTCCACTCGTACCGGAATTGTTGGTTGCGTCAGCTTTGGTGTTCTTGGCGTCCATGGTTGAAAACTAGGAATCGGAGTTTAAGATTTACTATTAGGTTTTTGTGTGAATCGTGATGTCTACTAAGAGTTTGATGAGGTGTATTTATACACAATTTATGAGATTATATCAACATAAAATCATGGTCAAACTTGCATGGACTGTAATTACCGATGTTTTCGTAAACTTGCGGTGATAAATATCAATATTAAGTAGACTACAATTAACGAAAAATTGTTTTGACTTTGAATAGTCGAGCTATAATTTACTCACTGCCACATTTAACTGATAACAAGACAAAAAAAAAAGCCCAAAAGACCATAGTCGGTCCATCTATTAAAGCCCAACAAGTCATCTTTGTTCAACCATCGTTTCACGCGCATATATGATGCGTTGCCTTGACATACGCACGTTTTACACGGATACGGTTTTAGTAACACCGGTTCGGTTTAGGTAACGCCGGTTCGGTTTAGGTAATGCCGGTTCGGTTTTGCTCTCGATTGGTATTTGTGAAATAAAGCATCTGTAAAGATATCAGTTTGGTTGAGAGAGAGTTGAGACTGATTTTAGTTTTAAGAATCTCTTCTCTCAAATTTGAGCTGGGCAGTATTCTTAATCAATAATTATGATATTTCTTACTTATTAATAGCAAGAATTCAAGGTTTTTTTATATCGAATATTCATAGATCAATAGAAACTGAAAGGGTTTTGACATTACATTTGGAATTCCAAATGATTTATTTTGAGCTCCAGTTTTTGGAACGAGTAATTTTCAAAGTATTACTCTGAAGTCTAAACGTTAGGTTTTTACTAACTTTGTTTAGAAGATTTTTCGGATACAATCATGTAAATACAAAAATATCATGGTTTGAAGTAGAATTTAAGATGATTTACAATTAATCATATCTGTTTTTAATGAAAGTTTTGGATGTAAATCTAACCGGAAAAACATAGAATTCATGCAAGAAAAAGGATAATATAACATAAATGATTCATATGATCTCTTTTTAGGTGGATCATATTATTGAGGAACATAATCTAGTGGATTAATGGATGTATCAATTACATCTGTTCCAACAACATATTATTATTTTGTTCATATAAAAATAGACATATACGAAGAAAATGACAAACTAAATTGCAAGCTATAGAAACTGCCGAATCTTCCCACCCAATAAAAACAGACTACAAAATAAAACGAAAACCATATAAAGAACTCAAAATTTAATTAAAATACTTGAATATTATATATTATCAGTCACAAAAATATCATAAACCACATATGATTATACCCATAAATAGGTTATGAAATTCCAATATAAATAAGTATATAGTAAATGGAGACGTACAGGTGGCTATAATTGGCTTAGATGCCTTCATGTCTAAGCTCTAGTTGATGGTCCATTTCCAAAGCTGCTTTATAACAACCCTAAATACGAGACAATTTTTTTTCTTTTCTAAAACATCTATTATAATTTTTTTTATTAGTCTACTGGATTTTAAGTCTTTATATTTCCATAAGTGGGATTCACTTTTAATAAATTATTTTAAATTGAATTCGTTTTTTTTTGCTAAAATTTAAAATTGAATTCGTGTTTTCTAAATTATATATATATATATGCAAGTGACCTTTAGTCCAGTGGCAATTGGTAAATCCACTAAAATGGTAAGGCGGACTTGCACCCAGGATCGAGTCCCACAGTCTGCATTATATAGAAATTTGACTAATGGGCTGGCCAATTGTGGTCTATCATATTATATGTTGTTGACAAAATATATATATATATATATATATATATATATATTATATGTATCTGGATTCAATCATTAATTTAATCTCTGGTGTTGGTAGTACTCATTATTGTCAACAAAGTGTAATGTTTTATATACTAAAACAATGAAATTTTCATCATTGATCATGATAAACGTCCCGTTTTGTGTTTAATCCTATGTTTTCTCTATAGAATAGAATGTAAATTAAAACCCAAAAAAAAAAAAATTGTAAATTAAGTCATGAGATTATTATTTAAAAAATCCAAAAATGATATTGAGAAAACAAAGCACCTCTTTTCAAAAAGAAGGTTTATATTATGATTAATTCAAAAGTTCATAGCGACAAAAAAAAAAGAGTTTATCTATGTACATATAGCCATGTCGATAATAAGATGATAATATAAAAATATTGTTGGACAATAGAAAAAGTTGTGTCATTTTCGCCAATAATTAGTTTCAGTTAAAAACTGCATGTCAATTACACGAGCTGTCATTATCAATTCAGTTTTGTGGCTACTAGGAGAGTTACTATAACTCCACAAAGCAAATTCATTAGGTGTAAAATTTAATTTCATTGTAGGATATCAAGAGAAACCCATAAAATATTAGTCTATTACTTTCGATTTCAAGTAAAATTAAAATATAATTGAAATCACATCTCCGATTACTTGTAACTGAAATAACATCTCTAGTCTCACATTCTAACAAATAATGTATTGCCTTTTTACTTGAATTCAACTATGTCATTTCGGTTTTATGTTGTCGATAATCGATGATAAACGAAATCTTTCTAAATCTTAAATAATATTATGTAGAGTTATACAATTTCGTAATATCAAACTCTAACGAGAAATTTGTTTACACGTTTTCTCTTCTACACATGAAGATCTTTGATATAAACTAAAAGACCTTTTGGAATTAGAGGTTATGGTTTGTTAGTATAGATTCCATTTTGACAAAAAAAAGAAGAAGTTAAATTGTGAGGCTAAGAGGTTGATTTGTAGAGTAACACGTAAAAGAAATTTCCAACAAAAAACAAAGTAAATGTTAATGAAGAGCCGCCACGTATACGAAGAGGTCGTTTGCTTTTAATTAGTTGGATCGCCTTAGTGGCTACGGCAAATCTAAATTTGCTATCAACTTTTAAGACATGACTCAACTAATATATCCTCTTAATTTTTATAAAGTTTTGGAAGACATGATGTTCCGAACGGAGTAATGAAAAATGTCTCCATTTAGTTTTCCTGAATAATTGATTTTCTATTTTTCTCCACAATAGTTAATTCTTTCTTTCTTTTTTTTGGTTCTATCTATTATAACTTTTTACAGGATAGCTAATTATATTTCGTACCAAAAGAAAAAAAGGATAGCTAATTATTTTCGATTAATGAATTTACCTTCTAAGACCATCTCCATAGCGAGATGAGAGCCGCTCTAGCTCAGATTGGCTACAATTACCAACAATAACAGTGGAGTCGAAACCGTGACACAGAGGTACAGGTACTCTCTCGGGTTGCTGATTAATCCTTAGTTGGATCGCCTTTCAATTCCGAAATTGGGTTGGGCCTTTGACTGGGGTCACCTTGGTTTCCGTACATAGTGTAGGCTGTTTACTTACCTAGCCCATTTCCTTCTGACCCCGTGGAGCCTCCATCTTTACTAAATCCCTCGCCTAAGGCCCACTATCTATAGTAAGCCCACCTTCACATCATCGGCCCAGAAAATCACCAAATAGGTTTTATTTTTTACTGCATAGGTTAACTAACCCAAGTGGGGCTTGGCGGTTGGTAATCGTTAGAGCATGATTAAAATGAGTTTCTTTAACATTTTAATAATAATATTTTAATAAAAATTTGTAAATAATTAAATTTTAATATTATTAATAAAAGTTAAACCAATAAGAATGTGCCACATATTTAAGAGTTTCATCTAATAGTCTCTTAAGACCATGATCAATGGAGAACTCCTAAGGGAGCTTCTTAACAATAAATAAATAAAAAATAATAAAAAGAGAAGAGAGAGGTAGAGATGAGTCTCTTAAATAAGAGATTTTAGAGATCCATTTGGAGAGTCTCTTAATTATTTCTTTGTTTTGATTGGTTGATTCACTTTTTACTAATTTTTTATTGTTAAGTCTCTTATTTGGAGAGTCTCTCCTTTGCTGATGCCCTAAGTCTCTTACTTAAGACCCATCTCTCTCTCTTCACTTTTCTTTTTTTTCTTTTTTCTATTCATATGATATTCACATAGTATCACCACTAACAATGCTCTTAAGTTATATCCTACTAAATCCTAGCTTTCTTTCTCCATTTCTTCACCCTCCCTTTTGTCTCTTCCCTTCCTTCTCGTTTATTGAGAAGAATCCCAGCTATAATCATTTCATTTTATCCACTTCTCTAGGTTTTATCCTCCTAATCCCTATTTTATATTTTGTTTATATTTTCTATTACCCATAATCCCTCGATTACAACCCAAATAAGCCCCTAATTAGTGACACTTGGCGATTAACCTCCTTAAAGAACCAATGAGATTCAGTTGCTTCTTCTCCAATATGAACAAATCACTTGGCGTGATTCCCAGAAGTCCTTCTCCACTTCATCACGCCGATGGTTTTGAACAGATGGTTTCCCCGAAGAATATAAACCAATCAAACTAAGAGTCAGTTGGAGAAGGTAATGATTACTCCTTTCACTTCTGCACTATAAAACACGAGACAGGCCTCTGCATCAACATCACGGCTGAATTCAAAATGGATAACAATCTTAGTGAAGCACTGAACCAGTTCCATCTTGGGAGAAAAGATCCCAAAATTTTTCTCCCAGCGCACACATATGAAGAGACCATGGTGTTCAACAGACGTCGCTTGGTGGCCAGACCCTTGAACAGATGGGAACAAAGTATCCAGAAACTCGCCGAAGACTTGCCAAAAGACTGGAGCCTCCAGAGTTCAAGGCGGATGCTTGACAAGGACTTTGTCCAGTTCTTTTTCACTTCTTATGAGGATCTTAATGCGATTCTCAGAATGCAACATATCCTTTACAATGGATGGTTGGTAGCAATTGAAAAATGAGATGATCACCCATCTCCTTCTTTCCTCTCCACTATACAACTCTGGGTTCAAATTTGAAATCTCCCACTGCAGTTTGCTTCTGAAGCCGCAGTGAGGACAATTGCTGAAGCTATTGGTGAGGTTTTGGAAGTGGATCTACATGAAGGCTCAGTGACTAGGCCCTTTCAAGTACGTGCCAAGATCAAGCTCAAAATCGATGACAAACTCAAGTATTACAAGATCTTGCATTACGAAAATGGTGACATGTTTCAGGCTGAGTTCTACTATGAATGGATATCGAGGTTCTGTTTTAACTGTTAGAAACTGACTCACAATACTTGTTTTTGCCCGTACACTCCCTTACCTTCTGACTATTTCATCAATCCAATGCCAAGGAATACGAAGGAGAACTTAGGTTCGGAGAGCCATGTTTCTTCGGATGAACACTCACTCTCAACTTCACTTGGGACACGGCCACCATTATCCCAGCTCTGAGGCACCTCTGGATCTTGAAAACACTGCAACTCTCAGCATCAGGATCACAGTCGACAATGTCCTGACTAATGCTAATGACACCTTTATGTCGGAAGTCAATGCGCTCCCTTTGGACCTTGAAGTGGACCTTGCCAGCAGGCACAGTCTCTCTGCTGAGACATCAAGTGCAGCTGCAAAAAGGAAAAGAGACTTTGGTCCGGGTGATGGAGGCGACAAGATCGACTCAAAGAGCATCTAGAGTGTATCTCTCTGCTCAATAACAGCCATGTGGCTTTATCCTTTTCATATTATGTTTCTGTTTTTGGCTTCCTTTTGCATCATGTTTTAGCAGAATTTGATCTAATTCCCTTTTAAACATCTTTTGTAATCGGCTACTATGGTAGTCTTGCACTTTCCTTTGCTAATGAATGTTATTTTGCGGAAAAACTATCTCCAATGTATTCATCTATTTTTTTTACTCTAAAAAAGAATATTCTAAATATATTTCATTTTTATTCTAAAAAAATCATCTCTAAAATAGAGGAAAAAATAGCATTCCTCTATATATAGAGAAAAAAATAACATTCCACTATTTTAGAGTCAAAAATAAAGGTAAGTTGGAGTGAATTTACTCTAAAATAGTATTTAAAGTAAAAAATATAAGTGGATTGGAGATGCTACGAGTATTAATAAAGTGAAAAATGATGTTAATAGGAAAGCTTTTTTCAAAAAAGAGATTAAAAAAAATGATGTTGATACAATTATTGGAAACAATATATTTATATTAATTAAAAATCAACATAACTTTATTATAAAAGTAACTTTTCCATGTAAAAACTATATCTTAATAATAAACGTGAATGCCAAGTAAAACATCAATTTCATGTGATATTTTTAGCTTTTTATAACTCAACTTTAAATATTAATATAGCTTACTACATATTTCATATATGTGTACGTGTAAAACTATTCAACGCATGCACAAACACAATATATAGATATATAATTCCATATATGCAAACTTGCATGAATGCAAATACAGTTCTGAAATCTGAATTAAAAATTGTAAAAATTTACCATTTTGTAGTAAACACAAACTCAAGAAGAATGATATTTTTGATACAGTATTTAGTTTACTTAATACGTACTCTATGATTATTATCAATTTATTATATCACTCACTTTATTAACAATCGCAACCACCATAGCTACAATTCGGTTGCTTACTCTTGAGTTAAAGCTCCTTTTACCCTTCCTTTCCATCTTATAACGGTTAGATATATATGTGTTATGATTTGTGGATAGCTTAGTCTTCAATTTAATAATATAATATAAGAAATAAAGCAAATAAATCATAACAAAAAACAGTTCTTCTTTCTTTTTTCCCACGTTTTTATTGGCGACTATTCCAACCTCTTAATAAGAAAGAAAATCTTTTTCCCTAAAGTTGTGGTTTTAGGTTATTTCTCTTTCTTTTTATTTCATTAATTCATAAAATATCATTTTCTTATATATAATTTAGTTTCCCTTATCCTTTAAATACCTTCTACTTCCTCCCTCCAATGACAAGCAAAATAACAGAAACGAAAAAAAAAACATTATCTTCAAAGAAAAATAGTAAAAATATGGAATCTTCTGAAGCAAAGAGAGGCTTATACATGGAAATGGAACAAAAGGCTCAAGTCGCAGCCAAAAGGCTTTGGAAAATCGTCCGAATCGTATTCTGCATTTTAAAAACCGGTACGATCAAAAACAAGCTCATGCTTGACTTAAACCTAATGCTAAAGAGAGGCAACAAAGCCATCACTAATCTCCGTCGTCGCGGCTCTAACACTAACGGTGCAAACGTCAGCTCCTCCACACGAGTCCGTGACTACGAATTCAGCTGCAATCATACCTCGACAAACAACCCTTTTGCGTTTATGTGCAAACGCGAACGCCGAGTTCACGGTGGTTGTTATGATAACGAAGAAGAAGCAGTGGCTACAGCAGTTAAGAAGGTTTTTGAATTGCTAGGAGAGAATGAGAAGAAGATAGTGGCGGCGGAAGTGGCTAAAGCGTCACCGTTGATTATGTCTCCGGCGGTTAGACAACTTAGGGTTACGGATTCGCCGTTTCCTTTGGAAGACGGTGGAGATCACGATCATGTGGTGGATAAAGCGGCGGAGGAGTTTATAAAGAAGTTTTATAAGAACCTTAAGTTGCAAAAGATAATACGTTAGAGTCACCGTACCACGACGAATGGGTTAGGTGATTTGAGCGTTATTGTTCATTTTGTGGGGGTTAAATTGCAAAAGAAAAAGTTTAAGGGGGAATTTCATGTATAAATATTTGGTGGGGACGATGATTTACAAGTTTTTCTTACATATAAATCTATTTTGTGTACTCTAACACTTAAACTATCTTTAGTGGAACTCTCCATGAGTCTCTGACCATTAAAAAAAACAAAAATAATGAAAAACTAAGAGAGATGATAGATGGTCTCTCTTTTAAAAACTTTGAGAACTTCCACTCTCGTGCCACGTGTTAAATTTCCTATTTAAAATTAAATTACATTAAAATATTAATATTTTTAATTTTTGAAAGACTATATAAGATTCTCACCAATGCAAATGCTCTTAAATTTGACTTGTGTTTATATCTCCGGTAGTTTGATGTAAACATGGCTATGTATATAGTTTCCCATATATACCTCTAATTTATGAAACCATAAAGGCAATAATATGTTCAACGAAAATTTTCAAGGTAAAAAAGATAACTTCAAACCGACAAATAATGAATTGACCCTTAGATACTATATTTTAGGTTAAAATAATCTCAATTTTCGATGTGGAATATTGTTGGATAAGCTTCAAAGTAAATCCAACAATATCTTAGTGACCAAGTTTCTAATAGGTAGTTATAATAAGATAAGATATTGTAAGTTGATTAGGATTAGGAGTGATCTAATTCTAATAGGATTAGGGAATCAACAAAGTTGTTTTGATTAGTCAAGTAATGACTTTGGTAAGACTTAAAGAGTTATTTCTTATACACAAAGTTTGCATTAAACAACTTTAAGATATGTCACAATCTGAAATGCCTGAAATAATATGTGGTATGATAGCATCTCCAAACACTATATAGATGCATTTGTTATGCATGCATTGTTAAGCTAGGATCGTAGGCTTTGATCAGCACACAATTGGTAGAAGAGAATTCTTGTATATTAACGGTGACATTGTACAGACTTATATACTCTAGAATGTTAATCTACTTTCCACAATTACAGAGAAACATATTTGGAAACAGAGTTAAAGAGTATCACAGAGTTAATCTACTTTCCATACTTGTGCTGTTTACTAACGTGGAAAAATAAAATCTTTATATTCTCAGAACTCCAATGAGTTTGAATAGTGTTTACAACAGATCTGGTTATATATAATCCCAGAAAACTTCTTTATTTTTAAGAACATGAAAACAAATATTTCTCCTGATAAAACTTATTTGCTTCAAGAAAGTCTTGGGGAAGAGAAAAATAACATAGAATGCTTTTTGACGCCTGAGACCTAAGCTTAGGCTTTGTTAAATTACCGAAAAATGGCGCTTTTCCGCAAGGTTTAAGAGTCTACGGGTTCAAGGTACTGAGAGTGAGAAGCTGCAAGAAGCGCAGCTCCAATGCCTGATCCATCATTGGAATGAATGACCTCAACACTACCTGAAGCTTCATCTCCAAGCAACTCTTTTAGTGAGCTCTCCATACACTCACTAAACTGAGTGTAATGCTCAAACAATCCACCATCCATGGCTATAACCGATTTCTGCATCGCCTCATCTTTGCTCGTATCTCTACCCAGTTTCTTCAGAATACCATAGATTCCAGCAGCAGAGAGACGAGCACCTCGAGTAGCTATAATGTCGCAGAGACAGATCACAACCTCTCTCATTTTCAGAGAAGTTGAAGGAACTTCCAATATGTCCTTAATCTTGCTCCCAACAATCTTCAAGTCTGGAGAAGTGTCGTTGTGCATAGCTGACATGTGAGGGGTCCTACAAGTGGTTGAACTTTAGACAAATCCGTTCTGAATATAAAACTCTAGACTAACCATTCCGCAAATGCTGAAACTTAAACTAAACCCATTCGGCAAAGGATAAAACTATTACGGATACATACTGGAAAGCAGCTTCTATAGCCATCTTTAAACGATTACCTGATGATGAATGGTATTCTCAGCTTAGATGGGACAGTGTCCCCAAAGAAAGCAGCTTCTTCAGCCATCTTTAGAAGAACTCTTCGCAAAATTTCTCCCAAGTACATACCGGAAATGATTTTCTCAAGAATCTGCCATAAAAAAAATTCACATAAGATCTCATTCCACATTACAATTTGTAACAACAATCTCGAGATTAGAAACTTGTACCTGTTCACCTGGATTCAGACTCTCAAAATCCAGGGAGTGATCAAACTCTGTCAATGGGAGATGTGATGACCTGAAGTTTCCCCATTCCATATTTATTACCATTTCTCCTGATTTTGGAAGCAGACCATGCCATTTGGGGATTGCATGTGCACGCTCAACATAGGCTGCGTTTGTCCCAGTGCCTAAAATAACAGCAGCGGCTACATCTGGATTATAGTATCTACCACCGGCTAATGTTCCAACCGTATCATTAACCTGTAAAGCAGCAAAAGAAATCAACAAAGATATGACAGGGGACTCACTAGAGAGCATAAGGAGAACACTCACAAGTGCTGCGACTCTCATGTCAAGCCCAACTTTTTCAATAGCCTTGTTAAGTGCTCCAACAACATCTTTTCCAACCTACACAACGGTTAACGTAAGATCAGGGTAAAGCCAAAACTACTCATTTTTAAGCAAAATAATTGAAGGGAGTCGAGCTTAACCGCTTCTTCGATGGAAAATCCTTTTGTCCATTTGATGAGACTACCAGAGGATAAAGATGTCTGCCTAACCGGAAACGAGAATGTGAAACCTAATTCCCTCTGTTTACCTTCTGGCAGATGAAAGTCTTTGCCTTCTGTGGCGACAAACTTTGCAAGAGCTTCAGCGATAAAATTGAATAACTCCTGAATGCATAACAAGATATACATAGATCATCCAAGACGATATACATAACTAAGTTTTAGAACAGACTTAAAACAGAAACTGACATCTGAACCACCAGTCATCAAATGGGGAGGAATCGAAACTTCTTCGAATTCTTGTTTAACAACACGGTCCTGTTTCCCGCCAAGAAGCACACGCATGACACGGAAGTTTGTTCCGCCTAGATCCAATGCATAGAAGAGACCCTTTTCATCTCTGTTATATCAATCGTAAAGGTGAGACAGATGCTCTTGACGTACAATATGCAACTAGATACATCAACTAACAAGTTAAGATGAAAAGGTAATCATAACATATGTTGAACAAAGTTCCTTCTAAAAATGTGAAAAAAACAACCTCATCAATGTTTTAAAGGTTAACCATTTTAGAATTTTGAGAAGACTAATCCTATCATAAAGTTTACAGACAAGAAGAATGTCTGTGGACAGACTGGTCTGACAATCCTATCCACATCACTGACAATTTTTGTCGTAAACCAAATTATGAATGAAACATTAAATAAAAGGAGGAAAAATCAACAAAAATCAGATAATTGAGATTCCGTATAAGTGATACGACATAACTTATAAGAGGATGAAATTATGATTCAATGGAACCTGATCTGGATTCACTGATACTGAAACAGTAGAGTCGTAGGCTAAATAAATATCACTATGCCGACCAATTATTCCATCTAATCGATCAATTTTGACCCCAAACGACATAAAGAAGACAACAAAAATCGTTATGAGACAATGCAATTGAACCTCAAAAGTCGGAACTTTATAGACGACACTCATTTCGTGGCATTGGAATGATTCAAAAGATTCAAACTTTTAATTAAAGTTTCTGAATGTATAATATTTCGATCCAATCAAAACTTTACCCAGAAGGAAGATTATCAACGTAGCTGATAAGCATCTTGAGTTTGCTTCCACCGTCCGATGCAAGACCTGCGTGCATCTCAACGGTCATAGCATCTGCCACTTGTCTCAACTTTGAGATCGGAGTCGCACAATCTTCCTCAAACGCTTTAAGGATCGCCAAAACACGTCCCCATTTACCGGAGCTCTGCATCCGTCGTCGAACCACCAGAACCGCCACCGCACAAACAGCCGCCGTGCATACGACCGTCGCTCCAACAGCTACTTTACCCATGTCGCCGATTTGGAATCAACAACGAATCTAAACCAGTCTGAATATATGAGATTCCGATCGAATAGTAGTGATTACAAATGGGTAAAATCAGAAAACCCAATAACCAAAAACAAAACTTTATGAAATGAGGAAATCAAGAACACTAAAGTGGATCTAATACCGATCTACTCGAGCTTGGTGGTTCGTCAAAAGAGTGTAGAAACCACGTAAGCGGCTCTCGTATTTGTCCGTAAGCTATGGAATCGGGACAGAAAAAGAAGAAAAAAACACTAATTTTGATTTTGGGTTTATTTTGTTTCTATGTAATATAAATATTAGAATTTTACAAAATCATCCTTTCTCTAATTTGGTTTTAATCCTTTTCTCCACCTAAGTTTCTGGTAGAACCAATCATTCTCGACGTTAAGCAACCACAAGACAAATACATTCTTTTTTGCTTTCTTTTAAATGTGATATTTTACAGTTCATATTCAAGTAAACGACGTTTTATTTCGCAATACTTAATACAAAATATATGTTTTTATTATTGACTAAACCAGTTTCATGTTTATCGGAAAAGATTTTGAAGGTTAACAGCTTTAAATATAATAAGACAAAAACAGATAAACATTTAAATTATGTAGATGTCTGATTTGAGTTATTATCATGTTCTTTTAAAACAATAGAATAATTGGTTCAAAATCACCAATTAATAATCAATAAATTTGTTTTGTCATCCAAATCCCAATGGATTTAATTAAAATATACTCCATATCAAGTAAAATATCAATGAACTTATCTATGGCCAATAATTAATGAAATTTGATTAGCATTTTCAAATTTTTGGGAAATAATATTATCTGATCTCAATTAAGGAAATAAATAGTTTGGCTTTGAGAAAGAATTCTTAAAACAAATTGTTTGGTCTGTTCCTCACCTACTGGGTCCCATGTTTTTATTGGGCCGGTGCATAATGTTACCAAACTGTAACAATTGGGCTTAAGTTTAAGTTTCGAAGCTTGATCCATTCACTCAATTAGAAAGAATGGGCCTTTTCAAAAAATAATTCATACCCAAGGCACAATATCAAAAGAGCAAATTCACAGCCCATTTTGCTATAGAAAAATGGCCATCAGACTTGTTAATATGTTTAGAATATAATTACACTAAAGGTCTTATAAACATGTTCACGTTTTAGTAATTCTTTTTTTGTTCGGAAAAGGGATCACGTTTTAGTAATTCTAGTGAAACAAATAAAAACATAATAACAATTCAGCTTTAAATTATTTATTTTCTTAATTTCATCGACAGAAAAAGTAATCAAGCATCATATTGTATTGAAATATGGCCGTGTGGGAACTAACAATTTGAGCATCATTAGATTCTCCATTATCTCATTTTAAAAAGAAATTATAATTAATTTCTAAATTGTGCTGTTATAATTCCTTAGTACATCAGATTACCTTCTTTACAAGTCAACTCTCACTAATATAATTACGAATATTATTTATCCCTTATAAAATTGTTATAATTATTAATATATGTAAGTTCTTAAGAATGATAATTCCCACAAGTGGTCCCAAACCAGTTGACCAATGTTGTTAGATTTGATTAACCTTTGATTAAGTAAAGATGGTTGAATAAATTTACATACTCTAACTAGATATCATAAATAATTATTATATTTATATACAATTAAAAAGCATGCATCATTACATGATTAGAAAATGTATTTTTATTACCCCACACGTTTGCTTTTGACCGAAATCTAAGTGAGCAAAAAATATCTTTTAGTAATATGCAATGTTCGATATTTTGCCACATCACAAAAATATATTTTCTGATAATTAATTTTTTTGATGAAAATTCATGTTCTTGAAGTAGTCTAAAACTGAGTTGATGTTTTCATAGCGGTACAAGAATTTAACATAAAAAATTTGAAGAAAAGATGACCAAAAGTCGAAAACTAGACAAAATTATAAATATGTTTGAAAGGTTCACAAGAGTTTGGAAGTGTTAGAAAGCATAATGGATACAAGAGACAACGAAAAAGACAAACATGTCAATTGAAAAAAATGAAAAATAATTTAACAGAGTTAATAAATAATTTTATAAAATCATTATCTATCAAATGTTTGACAATTGCATCTTTACAGACAAAAAAAATGTTTTTGATGAAATTCCAAACAAAAACGACATTAAAGAGAAGCAAATGTGTTCGATATTTTACAGACATCATAAAAATATATTTTCTGATAATTAAAATGCATCCTATATGTAATTGATTAATTAAAGGTTGATTTCAAGCACTAATAGAGCTTCATCATATATACTATGTATAATCAATTATATATGAAACGTCGATCACTAATTTTAGAACAACAAAGTTAGAGGAGACTAATTATCATCATTAACGAATTATATCGTCCCCTCCCAATTTTATCCATATCTTATTTTCATCATTAATCAAATTACCAAATCTTCGATGGTTGATTTAGTTAATTATATTATTTATTTTATATATTAGCGTTCAACATTGTTATTTAAAATGTTATAAAAAATACTATATATGGTTTACCAATTTGCATTTTACATACCATTATTGCTATTTTGGACCATTTTTACAATATTTAGAATTTCATATGATGATTTACGTTAATCATTCATGACACTAACTATTTGGTTGTCTCAAAAATGAAGAGGCTCCGTTGTTCAAAAAATGCACATAATTACAAGCGCATGTTTTCGTATGTGATTTTTTCTTTCAAAAATTTCAAGAAGAAAAATACAATATATTTCGATACAAAGAAAAGATCATTGAAAACTGACGACAAAGAAAAAATAATATATCAATTTAATGTCTCTGATTCCTGTTATAAAAGAAGTTGATTAAGAGTCTAGGTCAGAACTACAATATAAAACAACATATATCATGATAAAACCAATAAACTAGTCAACAATTTTAGCTAACTGCCCCTTAAACTGCATCAAATATTTGACTATACATCATAGGTGATTACAAATAAATGTATTAAACGTGCTACAACATAAACATTCTGCAAATATAATCAATATGAGCCGCAAGTTTCACAAATTTGACTAGAGTTTTGAACATGGAAAATGGGTATATAGAACTTGTGGTCATACTTTTCATGATGTAATTCATCAAACTTCAACTCTATATCATTAACCTCACACGCTAACAATGTTAAGTAAAACTAAAAGTGTCTTTATATAATATTTATCTAATATTTAATATTCTCGATCAAAACCAAGAAGCAAAAATGAAGATGATTTAGATGTTTGCTCATCTCAAGACCGAAGAGCCAACACGTACGAATCCCACTAATCAAGCACCGTCAATAGGGAAGAATTAAGCTGTTTTTAAATTTGATTGCAAATAATGAGACGAGATCCATTGCCAGGTAGAACCTGACATTTTTATTACTGAATCATTTCTCCACATCTATAATTGGATTAATGAGTCAAACTTTATGGCTTTGAACTCATTGCTGATTCATTTTTTTGAGAAAAAAAATACAAAAAGACGCACCTTTAGACATTATTTTCAAATTTTGTTTATTATCTCTTTCAAATGTCGAGTCTGTATTTGGGTTCAAAGTTTAATATTAAACTAGGATTTGTTCTCTAGTTGGAAATTTTTAGAATTACAACTGTTCGAAAATATGTACTAATTAATATAGCAAAATTTTGATTTTTGTCTGGTATAACCATGAGCTTTATCATATATTACGTAAAAGTGTTAAAAGAGACTGATGTCTATCATGAAAAAAAAAGTCACTTAACAAATTAAATCTTACATATATAGTACATAAACATATATTAAAAACAAGAAAACTACTTTGGTTAAATGGTTAAAAATCTATTTCTACAAAAAAAAAAATCAAATGAATTTGATTTTGCTAAATTGTGTATTTTTATGTAATATTGATTATGTTATTTGGAAAATTTAGATTATGAATTGAATTTTGTCCAAAAAAGAAAATATATACATCAAGAACATTAACTATTATTTTTATGCAAAGTTAACTATTTTTTGAAAAATGATGAAGTTATATTATGTTTTGTGATAGATTAAATTTCAGCTAAGTCAAGAATTTATAATAATATTTATTAGAAAATTAAATTTTTTTTGATAACGGCTTTCTAGAATTATATATTTTTAAAATTTATTATCTGATATGTTAGTGTTTTATAAACTATAAAATAAAAGGCTGAAATTTGATTGGTTACCAATTTTACTGTTCGTTTTCTTATAACAAGTTTTTAGTAATATTAAAGTAATAACTAGTCATGGTTTTAACTTTAAAGTATAACTTTAACTTTAAAATTTTTTTTACATCTTTTAAAAATAAGATTCTATATGTTTTTTTCTAAATATTATATTAAATTAAAAATTAGTTCTCTTTTAAAATCAGTTCCAAAAAAATTAACTCTCTGCAAAATGAGAATGCAATTCTAAATAATTTTGAGAAGAAAAAAAAGAAAGGAAAAAGGGTTATAGAATCTCTCTGGTAGACAGCCAACCAATCTGACCGAACCGATACTTTCTAGAGCCGTCAAAATTGGGACACGTGTGAATATTAGCCTCACGTGTCACTTAGTCAACGGTAAGTAGCTTAATTAAACAGAACAGCTTAAACAAAACAGATCACAGCTAATATTGTATTAAGCTGAAGTGCGGTCCTCATGCAAACTTAATTAATTAATTTTAGTTACTAATTAGTGACCCGAACTAAAACAGAGGAGCGTATGCCACACGTGTGAGATTCCGAGCGTATGGGTATCAACTTTCTTTTTTTCCCATTTTTTTCTCTACTTTTTAATATATCTTCATTCACTCTCAAAATGCTTCTATTTATGGAATCATATGATATGTACTTTCTCCTTATCAAAATATCTTTACATGGTGGCCAAATATTTATGTATCTATGTTTTCTGTATATATATTGGTTCTACATGAAAACAGCTTCTATTTAATTCTGCAATTCTGTCAGCATTATTTCATTATATAAAAAATATTAGCTGAATTCAGCTGCATTCTACAATTTTTCTGAATTTAATTTAAATATTTAAAATTATCATTTATAATTGTATCATATTTTTCTTACTCTAGTGTTTAGATTGATCCAACTAATGATTTTGATGTCAAAGATTAGAAAAAAAAATTAAGCTATAAAGCAAATATTATCAATCCAAAAAAAAATTATTATATATTTGTATTATCTATTATCATGTATATATACATGCAAATATGATTCAACTTAATCAAATTCAGATTTGAAATAATCATAATATATAGGGTTTTTTTAAACAACATAATATGAAATAGTTGGCATGGTATAAAATTCTAAAATCATATTTTTTAAAAGAAAAATTAATATTCAAATAATGCTCTATATATGCAGGACTGTATATTTTTATAAAATCTGCAGCTAGCCGAACACGTACAAATTCGTAATAAAAAAATTGCTTTAGAAAAAAAAAAGTAAATTTAAAACGTGTAGAAAATACATACCTAACTAAGTAAAACTTATTTTCGTTTTTCTATAAAAGTGGAGCAGCCACGGTTTAGTTATTTTTTAATCGATAAGTAACTATTAGATCAATAAGATCTGATTCAGAACTTAAAATTTTTAAATTAAAATAAGATGAAATTCAAACTCGTCACATGATATCTATCTAAATCAGAAACAAAGCAACTGGATCATTTATTTGTTAGCCACAGTTTACTCATTATAAAACTATGTTCTTTGTATCTATTATATTTTGTGAATCGTACTTCAATCGTAACGTCTAGCTAAATCACTGGTTTTGTGGCTATTTAGCTTCAAATGAAAAACTAGTAGTTTTTTTTTTTGATGTAGGCTTGACTTGGAGGATTGGACTCGTGTGAAAGATGAGCTGTGTGTACAATAAGAAGTAGCTGGCTCCTTACATGCATCAACATTTCTCGATTATTATTCTTTTTCACTTTTTACTTTTACATAAAACCTCCATTCATCACGTGCTTTATGACTCGATTTGTTCCTCTCTTTTTTCCAATTTGATCAATCACTTTTTTCATGTCATTAGGTTATAAAGCGATCATGATTCATGTATATACTTTCTAAACACGAAAATATATATATATATATATTCCGTTAAGTTTAATGTATGGTTTTGTTTTATGTACGTGTCAATATTCAAATCTGATGTCTGAACTTTTATGGTTTGCAGTTGAAAACCACGTACTAATTAATAAACATATTGTTTAATTAATTAGTTCTTATCTTATCCCTAATTAGTATCCAATTATTTTTAATGTTAATAGAAACCCACTTAACATATTTTCCAAAATTCAATTTGTCCATTCATTGGATGAAACCACTTATCGATTGAGGCTGCTTTTATGTATAAATGGATCGTACATACACGTATTATATATCTAATTACACACGTCTATGTTTATCTATGTGTAATTGTATATAAGAAAAAAATAACTTTTGCGACCAACCAAACACATGTTGTTAAATGCTGGTACTTTTTAATTAAAACTACAAATCTTTAACTGATCTGTCAAGTTTCAACTAAAAAGATAATAATTAATTACTTATTAACTAAACAACTTCAATTATTCCTCCGTTAACCTGTACGTTTTATGTTCCTTTATTTATTTAATAATATAAAATTATATCAACCTTTTTCAAATCTGTCTTCTTTTCCAGATTTGGAAAAGTTTTGTTCGAATGGTTGAGACCAAATATGGTGTAAGTCGAGTCATTTTCCAATATCTTTTTAGTAATGTATGCATCACCGACCTGACTAATTATGAAAAGCTTTGCTAATAATTTTTATTAATTTCTATTAATTAGTCTACATTATATCTTACCCTCTCCGGCAGGTATTGCTTGTGTCTATAGAGAATATTACTCGAAAACTATAACATATATTTTTGAACCTCAAAATTGATATCTATGAAGAATATACGGGCTTTTTAATCAAGAGATGAATCCATCACATCCAAGATTGGTGAACTGTTACATCTTAATACGATTATAATCAATACTAAAAATGATATATTATTTGACAAAAAATTAAAATAAAAAAAACAAAATGTGAACAGAATAAAAAAGTGTTTTAGCAAGTCATTAAATGTCTATTATATAATTTTTCCCATTGGAATCTGAGTCTAGAACGTTTAATAATTTCACATCATATTATTTAGATTTTAAGAGATCTGTTTATAAATCAGAATTTATCGTTTTAAATATCAAAAAATGTGTGACCAAAATCAATTGGTTTGTACCTAGTTGGTAGAAATATACAACTCACTTTTTGTGAGTGTTTTGATGACTTTTGAGTTAGCATGGGTTATGTATAAAAGATCCAAAAGCGCAATGAAAACACATATATATAACTTAATTAAGCTTATCATTCCAATCGAAGCCCATCCTTTAGAAATATATTATACGCATTTGGTGCATATATACCGAATGTAAATATAGTATTATTATTATATAGAAGCTTATATAATTTATATATTCCTAGAAAACCATATTAAAAATCTTGTGAATAGTGATGTTCCATCTGCACCATGTTTTGTAAAGGGAATAAGAAAGGTATAGATATATATGATCTTGAGATGTGTTATATTTTATGTTATCTACTATATAAAGACTAGAAGTGTCTAAAATGGGAATAATGGGCACATGTTGTGGAGATCGAAAAAGGATCCACTATATAATTACTTTTTTATCATTCAATTCGATCTATATATATATATATGCATTCAGAAATCATACATTATTGTTACCTGATTATTGATGTTTTAATTATATTTTAATAATAATTTTATTTTTATTTTGACTTCGAACAATATTTTTGGGTCGGTCACCAATAGTGAGGCAAAAGAGGATCTTTTTGCGAATGAAGTTGTCAAATTTACTACTGTTTTCGAGGGTCAAATTATTTTGTAATTTTGTTGAACAGAGATTTTACTGTTTCTCCTTTTTTGTTCTTTCCTTATATTTTCTTCAATGTTATAATTAAAAAAATAATAGTTTGATTTTCTAGAAACGTGTTGATTTTTTTCAAGTCATACGATTATTATTATGTATTTTGTCTTGGATCTACAACATTTCTACAATAGTATTATTGTACATAAATATTTGTTTATCCACGGTATAAATCACCACATAATTTTTGACTTATTTTTTTCCATTTACATAGTATCAAAAATTATTTCTTGGTAGATTATCCATCTTAAATTTTTCTCAGCTAAGCACCCCTAATTATTGAACTTTTCCGAATATTTGACCAAAAAAATAAATGCACTTTTGATAATATAAATAGTTAATTTTTGTAAACTCTTCTAATGTACCACTATATTTTCCAATGTCGGGTCTTAAGCTCAGGTAAACATTAATAGATGAATGGCATGTGTATATGCCATTATAAATCAAATTAAAATTTTGGTCAAATTTATATAAGATACTTGATTTAATATTCCACTTGACCTTAAAAACTCGTCGATCCGTAGCCGTGACTAGAGAGTTATCAACTTGTGTGCAACAACTAGCTAGTACCTTTCACTTTCTACTATCACTGAATAGCCAACCACTCAAGACATCACATATTTTTTTTTTTTTGATTGCCTAATTAATACTATTTATTGGTCATCAAGTGACGCTGTTTATATAACCTAAAAAGTCTCTTAAAGAGTTGATATATATATATATATATATAGTCTTTTCACGGATGCAATGATTTCAAGTTTCGGAGAATTGTAATGAAAAGAATATGGTATTAAGCATGGTGATTTTGATTTATGGTAATGTTCTTATTTTGTTAATCGATATGGTGTTAAATCTTCAAACATTTTAGAATTTTTACAAGAATCATAAGATATTTGTATATGGCAACGTCAAATCATTTATAATATTTTGAATACTACATTTTCCTTGATTACGTAGATCACGTGATCTCCATCTTCGTAACCACGCAATAGAATATAATGTTTATCTGTATTTTTCTGTATCTAATTAGACTATAACAGAACTCCTCTCATTGTTATGTCTCTTTCAAACCAATTGATACGATCTATCTATTTCAACCCAACCTACATATGGCATAGTGCCGTTGAAAAAATATCGAAACATATCTTTTATAATTCATATATATGTCTTTATCTCCCTCCTTTGTCAAAAAAGTTGATCGAAAAGTATGTTAATATATATAGGATTTTTTAACTCGAATTCGATTCGAAATAGTTAATAACCATGCATGCATCATTATTGTAGCAAAGAATTTGAATTTTGCGTTGGCTTAATTTTGTCGCTCTATTTGTCAACCTCTTTTCAAATTAATGCCCTTTAACAAAAACAAAAATTTAGTTGCTAACAAAAAACACTAAGCTAGTCATAGTGAATACTAATGAAAATATCCAAATATATATACATATATATATATTAGTTGGAAAATGAGATAATGAAAAAGTATCTTCGGTTCAAGTGTTTGAATGTTAAATTTATCAATCTTATCCACCCGAATTCAACTAGTGAATCACATTTGTTTATGTGATAGGCGTTTGACTATAGATAAACAATTTTGTGGATCATCATTTGAGGGTAAAAAAAATGACATAATATGAAGAAGAAAAAAGAGAGAGTAATGATGTAAAAACATGAATTGAAAGATACTTAAACCAAAATACATGAACATTAATGAAGTATGCACCGTGGAGGACCCGGAAAGAGAAGAAGAAGAGATGTGGTGGCTCGTAATAAGAAAGGGGATCGTAACCGTAGGATCTGGTACAAAAATACAAGATCGTACGGCTAAGAAAAAGTGACGTAAATGGAATCGAAAGTGGGACCAAAAGAGAATCGAAACGGCACCGTATAGAGGGGACTAAAACGGGAGAGAGGGATTTTCCTCCGTAATAGAAACATACAGAGAGAAAGCTGTGTAAGTTCTATGAGTTAAGAGTGTTGTGTGGTCCCGACAGAGAGAGAGCTGACACAATTAGTCACTTGTCAGTTCAGAATCGTCAGTTGTCAGAATTTACCCTAATTTATGCATAAAACCTCCATTTATCGCTAAACCACCCCTTTTCATTTCTTTTTTTTTTTGCTTCTAAATATATTTTACGTAAAAATATGTCACGGTAAAAAATAAAAACTGTAAAAAACAATTTTTGGTAAAGAAAACTGTAAGTATTTGCATAAATTTTTTTCTGGGATATTTATAGAAGCTGCGCTGGATCTAAATTACTAAACAAAAAAAATAAAAAATTATGTGATAACTTAATCTTTGAGGTATCTAAAGCCCGTAACAAGTGATGATATGTTTTTTCTTGCAAAGAAGGGTAGGTCGAAACTGGAACATAGTGTTTAATGTTTTTTTTTTTTTTTCTGGAGAGACTACTTCAAACCAGCAAAGTAAAAAGAAAAACCCTTTTTTGTTAATTAAAAAGAAAAATCTGTTTTAACCAGTTAAATTAAACATAAAAAATATTGAAAAGAAAAACTATTTTTTGCGAACAAAAGTATTCCTCTTAGAGCGATTAGATAGCAAATGTGACCGTCGTTAAGAAAATTGATATGTCTAGATGTTTCTTGTATTATTTCAGGAGTTTCAGACAAGTGATGGAAACGGACAATTTTCGTCAATGGATGATTTCAGAAGTTTTGCTACCGATACAAGTAAACTGTAATGCATCTGTTTTTATACGTATATATACATATATCTTCGTTGAATTTCATTATTTATTAACGTATAAATATTGAGATATTAACCTATTTTACCTAGAGTACTATATAGTCATTTAGCCTAAATGTTGAAAAACAGTACATAAATTTGATCAATATAACTATTCTTAGCTGCTTGGTCTGAAATGGCAGGTAATAATGCATATTAAAACGTAAATATAACAACAAAGCAAAATGAGTATAAACAAACCCATTTTAAAAAATGAAATATCAGATAAAAACGACAAATAAAATGAAATATATATATATATATAAACAGTAGACGGAAATCCGAAAACACTGCTGTTGAAGATATGAATGTTTGAATTTATAAGAAGTCGGTCCATAGATTTAAGCACTATAGTCTAAGAAACCAGCCAATCTTATCTTATTTCATGACTCATTCAAAAAGAATATGGATATAACAAATTATTTGTAAAGAAAAATCTAGAAAAATAAATATATAATTGAAAGAATAAATGTAAATAAAAGAAAAATTGCATGAGAGAAAGGGCACATGTCTCCTTTTAGCCTTCTGTTCTTGCAAGGGAAGCCAAAATAGTTTCACTTCTGTATTTTTCTCAGCCACTGCTCTTATTTGGGACCTCCCTTCTAATTAGTAACTTTTTAGTTTTTATTATCTGTCAATTTATTTATTTCATTCTCATTTATTTTGTTTGGTATATATATTTATATAATTTTTAAAAAGAAGGAATTGTTTAGATTCCAGCTGTGAATTTAACCCTTTCTCGATCGAAAGTCTATTTTGGCGTTAGTTCTGTGACCATCCTCTCGCTACGTCACCGTTTTCATATCCATGCAAAATAGTTTCAAGATAATATATCTCTATCCCCTCTTTTCATTCATTATATCTACCTTTCTATATATTTATATTCGATATTTTAATTTACATGTTCAAAGTTGAATAAATTACAAACGAATATTCAGTTAAATAATTGGGTGCATTTCAGTAACAATTTTTTAATGGAACAATATACGAAATTACTTTTACATCATGCATGCTTGAAATTAAATTAGTACAAATGTTAAATCAATTAATTAAATTATTTTTCTGTATTGTTATTATTGCTACTTTTAGATCAATATATTGCTGTTGCTGCTGCTGCAATATTGATTGATTTTGTGATTGTCTGCATCATAATTAATATGAAAATTGGGGAAACAATTAATATATAGCGTTTGTACTATAAGTCTTACTTTCAACATTTATTATTTTTTATAAAGGTTTTAACATTAATTCTTGATCAAGAAATTGGTGGTATGTTATCTACTTTCATATATTCGTTCCCTACCAAAAAGTGTATATACGATGTCGATAATGCATGACAAATTAATAGATGAATTACATATATGCCCATCGTTGAAACCAAATTTCTCATTCAAAATATTTTATCTTTAATTTTTGATATTTTTCGTAAATATGTAAAAATTATATTTTAGGTTTTCTTTTTTTGTTCTTGTTAAACTATTGACAAGTTAAGGTTACACAAACCCTAGTACGAAATAGTTTGGAACAAAGATTATGCAAATCACAACCTTACTAAGTACATAATGTATGAAACGTTATGTATTGTTTTTTATTTTAAAAAAATTGCTTATATCTAAAGTAGGATACATTTATATCGGGAAAATGTATAGAAAAGAGAGAAAACTACATGTGAACAAAATGAATTATTTTTGAAACAACTATTGGAGCTTCTAAAAATGAAAATACGGCTGAAGAATAATTTTAAAAATAAGAAACTTAGTAGGGCAAGGCCCCCTCTATATATATCTAAATGTCACAAGAGCCTTACTTATTTTATCTCTTTGCTTCAAATCTTATCAACGAAAACTTTTATAACCCACGAATAATTGTACAAATAACAAACCAGTACACGTTTAGATATAGATATAGAAATGCAGTTTGTGATAAAAATAAAAGATGGAATATAATTTTGACAAATTAACTTATTTGTATTTTTCACTACTCAATAGTTTCAACATATGAATAGAAATTGAGATGACATATAGCACTATACTTTCTTATGTATTATTAGGGTATATATAACTATATACTGTTCATAAATTGTCATAGTATTTTTATGTAAATAGCAACTCCCAACTGCATTTATAAAGAATAACATCTTGCAATCGTCAACATAATTACTACAAATCTATAGATGTATTTATAATTCGTCTATAATAAAGTTATAAAATATTTTCATTTAATATATTGGTTGGAAGGTTATTTAGTCAAAGAAAAGCCATTAATAGCTGGATATTTAAACTCCATTGTGAATACTATAAAGTGTTTCTTAATTTACAAACAATTACGAAGTACATATATTTCCGGGATTTAAGTTTGCTGTTTAAACGTAATTTGTTCACCGTAATTGAAACAAACGTGTAATAACGGTAAAAATAATTGTAAACCAAGCTTTGGTTAAAGAGAACATTAACTGGAGTTTGAACTACAAAATTTAAAGCTCTTACTAAATCATAGGTTTGCATTCAAGTCTCAAATCTTCATAAGATATCTAATTCGATTTTCCGTACAGCTTTTGAGGTATTGGTTTAGTAAGTAAAAGAGTAATAGCGACGTTAAGTCTGGTTTGGTTCATGTGGTAAATTTGGTTTTGGTTTGGATTTTTCTTTTGAATGTATATGTATTATATATGTTCCAAAATATTAATATATATATATATATATATATATATATATATCCAAAATAGTCTTACTTTTTTTTATACCAAATACTAAATTAATTTAAATATCCATTTATTATATATTATAATTAACAGATTTAGATTCTAGTTTTAATTTGAATTCTAAAAATAATATATTAGGAAAAAATTTAAAGCACATTTATTTTTCCCTAAAGTATACGAAATACTCCTTTTCTTTACAAATGTTAAATATTCTGAAGAAAAAAAATGAATTCATTTATTTTTACTGCATATATTTGGTTAAAGATCTTTTTTTGTCTACATTTATTTCTTCCTAAATAATTTTCTTATATTTTTAATAATAAATATAAGGTTAAAATTGTTTTTTTTGTCAACTTAACTTCATTACACAAGAAAACTAGTCCAAGCAGGATGAATATCATTCACAAAGACTTGATTCCTAGATAACCCTTTAACATTGCGGACTAGGAAATCGGTCTTGTGATTCTAAACGCGTGGAATCCAGACTAGAGAACATTGGCCGAAATGGCCCCTCAATCTGGAAAAGTCGTTTAGGTATGGTAGAAAAGCTAGTCAACCAGAGGGGGCTTTGATCATCTTCACAAGCTCTAAGAAATCTGTAACAAACTCTACCTCCGATATGCGAAGAGCAATAAGACAGGTCATAACCCAAAGTAACGCCTCGAATTCCAAGTGAAGTGGTGAGAGACTACGACGAATGCTTTGTGCCCCATATTTACTCCTCCGTTCTCATACGGAAAACAATATCATCCTAAGCCAATAACAAGATCGGAATCTTTCCAAGAGGCATCCAACATGCACCTATAGCCGAAAAATGTTGGATTCACGGTAAGGGGTCTAGCAATCACTCCTCCCTGTTCTTGTGTGAATGTGACGATACTGCCAGTGCTGACCCTATCTCCTTCCTGGGTCCGCTCCTAAGTCTCTGCCTCCGACTCCATAGCCAGTACTAAATCTCAGGGATCTGAATCCTTGTTCGTAAAAATCTTCGCATTTCTGATTCTCCATAAATACCACATAAGCCAAGGGAAACTTTGAAATTCTTCTTTTTTTAGTAGCCGCCAGATTAGGTGATCAATATTCAAGAAAATAGAAGAACATGGGAAATTGGGACATGTTGGTATTTTAGACAATGCCCATGCTTGTAAAGCTAGAGGGCATTCAAAAAGAACATGATTTATCGTCTCCTTATCTGCTCGCAACGAGCACAACATTCATCAGATTGGATACCTCGTCGAACTAAATTAGATTTGACTGCTAGTTGACCCGAAAGGGCTTGCCAAAGAAAATGTTTTACTTTTTGTGGCGCATTAACTTTCCAAACCCGAGCTTGTAAATCTTGGATATGAGGTCCACAGAATATTGGGATATATTTCTCTCGGCCCAGTATCCTGTCTTTACTGTGTAAAAACCCGTCTTGGTGAAATGCCAACCCAAACGATCGGATTTAGGAAATCTTAGTATATGGATCCCTAATATCAACTCTGCATCTCTTGGAAGGAAAAGTTGTCTTATCAAGGCTTCTCTCCATAGACATGAGCAGGCCTCTATTAACTCAGAGACCCTCAGGTCGGGATATATATTACTACATGGTCCTTATACTAGTCTTGGGATACTATTTGGAATCCACGGATTATGCCAGACACTTCTGGTATCACCATTCCCCACTCTCATAATAAGGCCTTTTGTCACCAAAGCTCTTGCAGAAACAATGCTTATCCACCCGTATGAAGGAAAATATAATCGTCTTGGTGCGAGGGGACTTAAGCCTACAAAATAGCGACCTTTGAGGACTCTAGCAAGTAGAGAATCAGGGTGGTCAAGTAACCGCCATAACTGTTTAGCCAACAGAACAGAATTAAAATCCTTAATTGCTCGAAAACCTAAACCACTTTCAGTCTTGTTCTTACATAAGTATTCCCACTTAACCCAATGAATTCCTCGCGATGATCCTGAATTATACCACTAGAAGTTCGCAATAGCAACTGAAATCTTGGATGTAACAGTCTTAGGGAGTCGGTAACATGACATGACATAGGAAGGGATAGCCGTAAAAACTGACATTTTCAAGACCTTTTTCCCTCCTTTGGACTTGAATTTTACTGACCAAGAGTTTATTCTTACTTATATTTTTTCTTTGACAAAAGCGAACACCTTCGTTTTAGTTCCTTATAACCCTTCTGGCAACCCAAGATAGGTACCCATTCCCCTAATAGTATTGATGTCTAAAAGTCTTTGAATCTCGTGTCTTTTAACTGTATCAACATCTTTCCCAAACTGGATTGATGATTTTGTAAAATTAATTTGTTGTCCTGAGACATTCTCATAGTCCTTTAGAACTTTTAGAATTGTGGAAGTTTCTTCCATATTAGCCTCGCAAAAGAAGAGGTTGTCATTGGCAAAGAGAAGATGAGAAACAACTGGGCTCGTTCGTGCAACCGATATCTCTGTTAACTTTTTTTGTAATTCGGTAGCTCGTAGTTTTGCTATCAGAGCTTTAATGCAAAGAATAAATAAATATGGCGATAGGGGATCACCTTGTCTTAATTATGAGGTGTAATATAACCTCACGGTGTTCCATTTATAAGAATAGAGTAACAAACAGATGAAACACAATGCATAATCCATTTGACCCATCGTTCATGGAAACCAAGTCTTAGTAGCAGGTTGTTTAAACCCCCCCCCCTCCATTCAATTCTATTGTAAGCCTTGCTCATATCTATTTTGACAGCCATAGGCTCATTTCACCTTTTTATTGTTGACCAGTCGTACCAAGTCCTCCTTAATAACATTCCAAGATTGTTGGATCAACAATGCAGTCATACCATCTGGCCAGGTGCTTTCCTTGGATCCATCATAAAAATTGTTTTCCTCACTTCTTCTAATGTAAACTTAGCCACAAGGAGGTTATTTCTTTCTTCTAAGACAATGGGTTAAAATTGTTATTTAAATTTTTTTAATATACATGAAAATCTCAAATCATATATTATTTAGAAATATAGGAAATAAGTATCGGTATCCCACCCAACTCCAATTAGAGTATTTAGACTATGGATTAGGCATTATCGATTTAATTATTAAAAAAAATATCGATATCTTTTAAACATGAATGCAAACGATATTTTTGTGCCAAATGGCTGTTTAAAAAAGGAAAAGAAAAAAAAAGATGTATAAAAATTATACATCGATAGTTCATTTATCCAAGTCATACCTATTTTGTTTTTCCATTTCAATTTTTGTATGTTTATATATCCAATAAATACCAGTATGAAACTACAGTTAAGTAGATCAGTGTACATGTACATGCCATGGAGAGTCAATACATATTCATCATTAAGAAAGCTAACCTAAATTCATTTTAGCCATATTTTTTTCCCCGATGTCAACACACATACATCAATGAATTTGAAATTCGAAAGTTATTATATGACAAGATTATCATCAAGACAATCTACTAGGTTCAATGTGTTCTTCATGTTAGTGTTATGTCTAATTGACAAAAAAAGATAGATGAAAATCTAATTTCAACCACCTTTAATTTCTTAAGACTAGAAAATTGACTCAAATGCATATTTTTGTAGAATTAGTAGTTTATCTAAAATTTTAGGATTTGATACGTATATTCTTATATGTTGCCAATACGTATCGGATTCATCTATGTGAACCAGTAATTAAATTTAGTAAATAATCTACTAATGTATAAAAGTATATTAATTTAGAGATCCCATAATTTTAATTTTGTAATTTTTAAAGTAATTTTTTAAAAAAGGAAAAAAAACTTGAGCCAACTCCTTTATTAAGATGGTAAGAGGTAGAGCTCTGAGATGAGAGAAGAAGAACCAAAAATTTCATATCTCCCTTTCCTTTCAATTTCTCATCAGAGAGCTCTTCACGAGAGAACTCTTTCTTTCTCTTTCTCATAAAATAAAATCTCCAAAAGATCAAATCTTTCTTCATCATCGTCATGTATAACCCAACTACAACAACCACTGGAACTTGTTCCGAGAATCAAGAAACTCGAACTGGAATCTTCCTTGATCTCTTCTCGATCAAACCCTTTGAACCCACAAAGAGAAATCTCCGGCATTGCGAGAACAGAGGATCTCCTCTTATGACAGAAGCTGTAACAGAGGCTAAATCTCTCTTCACACTAGCTTTTCCGATCGCTGTGACGGCTCTAGTCCTCTACCTTCGCTCTGCCATGTCAATGTTTTTCTTGGGTCGACTAGGTGACCTCGAATTAGCCGCCGGTTCACTCGCCATTGCGTTTGCTAACATAACCGGTTACTCTGTTTTATCCGGTTTAGCACTTGGTATGGAACCACTCTGTTCTCAAGCCTTTGGAGCTCACCGCTTCAAACTCCTCTCTTTAACCCTTCATCGAACCGTAGCTTTCCTCTTGGTTTGTTGCATACCGATCTCGGTTCTCTGGTTAAACGTCGGCAAAATCTCGATTTACCTTCATCAAGACCCAGACATAGCAAAACTAGCTCAAACTTATCTCATCTTCTCCCTCCCTGATCTTCTCACCAACACTCTTCTTCATCCAATCAGAATCTACCTTCGTGCTCAAGCCATCATTCACCCTGTAACCCTAGCTTCTCTCTCCGGCGCTGTTTTTCACCTTCCGGCTAATCTTTTCTTAGTCTCTTACCTCCGTCTTGGTCTAACCGGTGTAGCTATCGCTTCCTCTGTCAGTAACCTCTTCGTCGTTGCTTTCCTTGTCTGTTACATCTGGGCGAGTGGTCTTCACGCGCCTACATGGACAGACCCGACTCGTGATTGTTTTCGTGGGTGGGCTCCGTTGCTACGTCTCGCGGGACCAAGCTGCATCTCCGTGTGTTTGGAGTGGTGGTGGTACGAGATCATGATCGTCTTATGCGGGTTGCTCGTGAATCCTAGATCAACGGTTGCAGCTATGGGCGTTTTGATCCAAACGACGTCGTTTCTTTACGTTTTCCCGTCTTCTCTAAGCTTCGCTGTCTCAACTAGAGTCGGTAACGAGCTTGGAGCTAACCGTCCCAAAACAGCTAAGCTTTCAGCGACGGTGGCTGTTGTTTTCGCGGCGGTTATAGGGATTACAGCAGCGGCGTTTGCTTACTCAGTCAGAAACGCTTGGGGAAGAATATTCACCGGAGACGAAGAGATTCTCCAACTAACAGCTCTAGCTCTTCCGATTTTAGGATTATGCGAGATCGGAAATTGTCCTCAGACGGTGGGATGCGGCGTGGTCAGAGGAACAGCAAGGCCATCCACGGCGGCGAATGTGAACCTCGGAGCGTTTTATCTGGTGGGCATGCCGGTGGCTATTTGTCTCGGGTTTTGGGCCGGAATTGGGTTTAATGGGCTTTGGTTAGGACTTCTTGCGGCGCAGATTAGCTGTGCGGGTCTTATGATGTACGTAGTGGGGACCACAGATTGGGAATCGGAGGCTAAAAAAGCTCAGTCGCTAACGTGCACTGAGACAGTGGAGAATGATATAATCAAGACGGTGGTTAATAAAGACGGTGAGTGCGATGAGGCTGAGCCGTTGATTCGCATCACGGTGCTTTATTAAATAATTATAAAATTTGATTCCCCTTAATATAGAAGGAGAAAGTTTTGCCTTTCTTAACATTTTCTCTTTTTTTGTACTTAACAATTTTTATTTTTCTCTCCTTATTTTTTATGCCTTTATGATTGGCTGTTTATATGGAGTTTCTATGAGTATTTTCTTTAAGTTTCTACATATTTAAATAGATTCACATGAACGCAAAAATAGTCACATGAGATATTGATAATTTATCCTTACAAGTAAACATTAAATTACACCCAATCTGAGACAAAAGATGTTGGGACCATATAGCTGGAGCGACAGAGAATGAAATTGAAAATATGTAATTTTTGTAAATTAAGATTAATATGGAGAGAATAAGAGATTGTAATTAATTAGTGTAGAAATAAAAATGGGGGAATTATTAAAAAAAAAAAAAAAGGAGTAATATGGTAAATAAGAAAAAAGTGGAAAACACCCTGAGGGAAACAAAAACTTGTGTCTCAAAGATTCAGACAGGTCTGAATGAATGTTTTGGATTCCCTATAGACTAGACTGCTCTCTTTTTTTCACAGATGAGAGAGAGTGTTGTGAAGATATATCAAGTCCCAAGGACATTGCATCATCTCATCATTTCTTTCTTTTCTTTCCTTTTTTAATTTTTTTTTTCTCTCAAAGTTTTAAAATATATTTTATCCATAAAATATTTTAATGGCTATGGCTTTTTTACAGAATTTTTTTTCATATATTCTTTATAAATAATATTTTCATAATTTGATATATGAATATCTAATTTAAGTTAATTTAAGGGTTTTATCTTCCATTCACCATTCTAAGTGTTTTTTTTTAATCATCTCGTTATTGTAATTTCAGTAACATGGAAAATTCAAGAAGATATGATGTCTGAAGAAATAGTCTAGGTTGCTTTAAACCATTTTTAAAGAGATTTTTTAATATAAGTGTATTATTTCTTTCATCAATAAAGCATTAATTTCACAAATTAATAAATCATTAATTTTATTTTTACTTTTTATACAATATATGTTTTATCACAAATTTTAAAATAATCTAACCAATCACAAATTCAAAAAGTCAAAAATACTAAAAATACAATAAATTTTGCATAAAAATCTTAAAAATCAACTAAGATAAAACAATTTTTTTCTAAACATCGATATTTCTAAAAATAACTTACAAAAAACGATTTTACACTAAAAAGGCAAAACGAACTCTCTATTGAACAGAAATTACTACGGTTGACTAGTGGTCTAGGGGAGATTTAACAAGATTTAATGCTATAATTAATTATATTTGTCATCACGATAATTAGTTAATGAGTACAACGTACATCTATAACTTTAATTAACATAAAAGGCCACACAGCTGCAATCCATAATACCTACCATAGTTTAAATTTGTAAATGTACAAACGAATTTATACTTTTTCATCGAATTATAAATATAATTAGATAGTATTCATTAATAAAAGTGGTGGTCTGCCTTCTCTGAGAATAACTTCGTACTACTAGAATCTTATATGACAAATTGGGTACCAATTATTGAAGTACTGAACTTAGCCTCTGAAACATAATTACAAAAACAGGAATTGAAGAAAGAAGACAAATTCCGAAAATAGTAGAAGAATCTTTTCATTTTTTCATTCAATTTCCACAAAAATAATCAAACCATTTTACAGGATCTATATCTTAAAATTTTGTTTAATTAATCCTGAAAACCATAGATATTTAACACTCACAAAGAAAAAAGTATGTAAACAATCACATTCTGCAAACTAGAGTCTTGATTTTTTAAAATAAATAAAAATTAAACATCAACAAAATTTACTACCAATAAAAAGAAACTTTCTAAGTGTGGTCTTTAAGTGGCCACATCTCTATATGCAGAATTGAGACAGAACCATCATCTCTCATGAAACTTCATAATTCAAGGTGATAAATAGTACTAACAAGAGTTGAAATTCTTCTTCAAACCTTAATATAGCTAGCTAGCTTGTTATATATAGAAATTATAGACCTATTTCCTCAGGTTTTTTTTGCTTCTATGAATTACCTAGAACGAAAAAGATTCTATTTTGATGAAAAAAAGAATCTTAAACAAAAAATGGGTAATAAATGGTGAAAATAAAGAAAAAGGTTAGAGCCAAAAATAAGAAGAAGTTAAAATTTCACTGCCCTAAAAATAGATAACAATTGTGTGGGGGAGGAAAAGTGAGACAGAGAGAGAAGACAAAAGTAGTTGAAAGAGTGAAGAAGAAGAGATGTCCCACAAATTAAGACAGAGCACAAAGTTATATAATTGGAGTGTACTGCTCACATTCCACACGAGGGGGCCTCCCTTTTTTTACTTACTTTTTCTCTGCTCTTTCATTCAATTTCTCTTTGACCGAGTAGTAACTTTTGTTTTATATCATTTGAAATAGAAATTCACATATAAGATATATTTTCTAGTTGGAGAACAGGTTAACTCTACATCGATTGCCTCACCACTAGAATTCGATTTAAAAGAGTTGTATGGTTTTACATAATAGTGGTTAGATTTTTAAAAAGAGTTTAAGTTATAAATCATATCTTATCGATATAATTGTTAACAATAAATAACTATATTTTCTAGTTTGTTTAAACAATATAAGAAAGTGTTTATATTGAAATACTTGTAAATTTTACTATTGAGAATCCACCGGGTGAAAATCAGTCAAAAATATCCTATAATTTTATGATAAATCAAAATTTCTGATGATTTATTTCATATATATAAATTTTATCGAAAATCTATGAATTTATCATCTGGAATTTTTTCTTGTAACTAATTATAGAACCAAAGATATAAAAGCTATTGCAAATAACATTATACTAGTATAGAATTTGAAGGTAGGATATACTAGCATTCTTTTCTAGAAAATTTTAGAATATTAAGCAGATATAGTTAGAAAATTATTATTCCTGTGGGCGTTCTCTAATTTGAGGAATCTAAAATTTCAACGAAACAATAGCTAATCATATCATTGATTCAATGTCAACTTGTTTTTAATCATGTATATATTTGACATTTGAGTTCCTATAATGCAATTGTACTGGTCCACTCATGCAAAGAACCTCAGTGTGCACTAATGATAATGTAAAATACTGAATATGAAAACTGTTTATTAATTAACAGGGGACAAATTCATCTAATAACTTTGGTGGATATGCTGTTTTGGACCATATATTATAAATGCTAGAAAAGCATATATATATATATATATATATATTACAAATGGAATATGTATATTAATGTATCTATAAGTCAAAGTTATTTTATAGCTTATCTTTCTTAGTAGATCAGCTCAACGACTATATACAATTATTGATAAATATAGTATTTAGCTAAGTTCTTATCAGTTTGGTGGTTATGGTTATGATGATCTAGTTAATGATTTTGGTATTTAGGGTTCTATTCCTTCCCTCTACAATTGGTAGATTAAATAGAAATTTTAAGGAGTTAACTTTAGGTTATAGATCTGGACTTGTTGATCTAATATTGATAAAAAAAATAATATATATATATAATTAGTAATTTTAGTATATCTGAAGAATATATTTTAGGGCTGACTGCAAATGTACGTATAGTTTTGAAAATAGTACTTTTTAACAGTAGTATGTATAGTATATTAATGTATGTATATTGATAGTTTATCTATATGTGCATGGCCATAAGAAAAGAAAAAACTATCTTTTCATGTCACATGGGTTCCATTTATGGTAACAATCCATCCCAATAGTGGCCAAACATGTGATAATCAGACCACAAACAAAAACAGATAGTATTAAATTAAATAATCTATGAAAATTGAAGGACATAAACCAAACCACCATGCCATGAGAGACCAAAACACATGCATATACATGGGAGCCTACACAAGCATGTTTTGGTGAATGCCCTAATTTATTTGTCCACCTTATATCCAACAATTTTTCAATCTCATACCCATCTTTGTCTTGTAATTCCCAATAATAAATAGTAAAGAGTAGGTGATATAACCCAATTTAAGAAAATCCACTCCACAAGCTTTTTATCTTGAATTTCAAATTTAAAGCTATTTAAGTTGCAATTGATCTTACTTTCCGGTAAACATTATCCTAGAGAAAATCTTGAGAATAGCTCACGCAACATTGAAACATATATGGTTTTATGCTTTATGGACCTCTTATGTAATAATAGAGATGTATATTGACTAGAATATATGTCATGCATATATCATGAGAGTTGGCGGTTGACCATCGTGGTTCTTTGGTTAGCAATTGGATAATAAGTTCCAATATATACTTCTGAATCCCGTAATATCACGTTTCTTGAAATCATATTGAGGTGGAAAATGTAGCAGAAGTGACAATCAACCAGTTGAACCACTTGATTCCATGGTTCTTGTTCTGAATTTATGATTTTTTTTATTAATTTAGATTGACATTGTATATCTTAATTATGTAAATACTTGTATATGTCAAGTTGCATGTAGATATGATATTATAAATATGAGAAAAATCGACATATATGAAGAAGATGTCATAAGAAGGATTGATTAACACATGACTTGCCTGTGGGACACTCTTTTCTCAACGTGTTTGCCTTTTTTTGCTCTTTTTAGGGCATTTTGCCCAGACCTTTTGTTCTTTCTTTCCTGGATTCACATGTCTTGATTTTGAAATTTGTAGACCCAATCATCTGACTGTCTTTGGTTATATTACCAGCACCACTTGAACTTCAACGGTAAAACAAGCAAAGTATCGAATGATATATATACGAGTTTATATGTCAATGTTTTTCATTTAATATGTTCAAGTTAAATTGCATCTAGATCTTTAATGTGGTTGCTCTCCAACGGTTATTGGACCAAAATCAAAAACGTAAGCCGAAACTTAGAATAATGTATTAGAATAAAAATTATTCATTGTCTCGTTACCAATTAGGTTTAGGTTGAAATTCGTTGAATGTTTTTACTATTTGGGGTCGAAATAGTTGAAGCATTGATTTGGTATTTGAACATTAAAAGGGTATGTTGAGTATCCCAAAATGAGATCTGATTCTAGAGTTAATACATGAAACCTAAACCCCTGCAAACTAACGTACACTTTTGTTTGAATGAGGACATGGAGATGCAATACTTATGTTATACCAAAAAAGAAAAAGGAGGTGAAATTTCATCATCGTATATAGAAAAATGATCACTTCTTTAATATTCATTTTTTTGTTGGACCGTTTCGTTGAACCAGACACCAAACCAAATTCGAGGACCATAACAGTATTAATTGGTTAATTACCGTCTATACTGGTCACATCTTTGATCAGGTTACTTCAGAGATTAAGAATTAATTAGACGTTTAGCCTTTTCCGATATCTAAAGGATAAGACTCTGAAACCCAAACCATTGTTACACATAAATGTCTTGTTCTTAATAGATTCATGCTAGCCTTAATTATACATAATCCAATTGATACAAAACAACCTTTATATATAGTAGACTCGCCAGGCAAGCTATCTGATAAATGGGCCTAACTTTATGAATCCAAAAGTCCATGATCGCAAAGACAGTCTCAAGAAGCCATGTGGACTCTTTTCCAAGCCCATACCATTTCTCTTACCAGTCTAGTTTCTTTTATGACCCAAAACCAACAGAGAAAATGGATTTTAATCGATGTAGGAAGAAAAAAAAAACGAAGAACAAGTGTACGGCGAGTTGAAGAAGAAGGACGAAAGAGAAAGAGACTGTCAAATTCAAATGGCCCCAAGACTTTTTCAAGTTCCATAACACACATTATAGATACGTGACCTCACTCTAGATTCTCTTCTTTCTCTACTTTCTTTTTATCTTCTCTCATTATTAATTTCAAATAGTGAACATATCTTTATTTTTATGCATGATATATATTACTATTACTTTACAACGAGTATATTTGATAAGAAAATTAACTTTTAAAATCAATTATATTGATAAAGTCATATACATAGACTAAAATCCATTCTAAAATTCTTGTTTTCCGGAAAAAAAACTTGGGAAAAATAAAAAATTAACAAGTTTAGCAAGTGACTTTTGTTCTAGTGGTTTTCTCTAACAAATAGTTAATGAGTTTAAATTCACTTAAGAAATGACTACACTCCAAAAAAGAATTATATTAAATGGTTTAGATTTCGCTCTATAGAGATGTATGGTCTCGATACGGAACCTCTTAATCATTAAAAAAAATTAACGAGTTTATAATAGACGGAAATTATAATTTTGTTTCACAGATTAATATATATATATATATATATATTATAAACAGCATTTAAAAGACGCATAAGAAGATGGTAAATTGAAAAGAGATATATATTCTTTTTGTTATAATCTTGAAACGTAATAATCAAAGAGCTGGTTTCAAGTCTCAAGTCTCAAGAAGTTTCATTTTCAACTTTACAAGTTTACAGAGTTTTTTGAGTAGAGAAAATGACAAAAGGCTGTGAAAATTAAAAATTTGACATAATGGGGGCTTCGATAAGTTGGAATCTCACTCTGTACCATCTCCTTTATCTACAACTGATTTATTCTTTTTTTTCAAAATTTTATCCCCCGAAAATGAGGATCATATATCATGTCAGATGAAATATACAATGATTCTTTTATCAAAATGCAATGATTTGCACTATATATATTTAATGCAAAATGCTGAATATCTAAATTTTGTAGCAGAAAAAAAAGGATTTACTGTGGAACGACGGAATAGTTGATGAATAGCAATAGTATTGTACAATAACTCCATAAGCTTATCTTACTTAGGTAAATACATGATATAACTCAAGATTTTATTAGAATATATAAAAAAAAATATTATATGGGAATCGTATAAAAGAGCGTTACATTCTCCTTTACACTGTTTTTACAGCAACTTTCTTCTTTTATCAGAACTTTATACAAAGTTGAAAATTAGTTGGGTTTCCAAGGCATATTCATCTAAGTATATTATGTAGAATAAATAGACAACACATAGCATAAAAACTATACATCTTCGATTCATACTTTTTTATTATGTAAAAGAAAAATACACTGTCCAACTCTTTACGTTAAATTTTGATCTTTAATGGATTCTTATATTATTGGCTACACATAATTTCTTCAATCTTATATTATTGGCTACTCTATCTTCAATCTCTCCTTCCCCCAGACCCAAGTAATATAGTTTTCACTTCTGTCCATTTCATTTTTAGAAAACGGTTTTCAAAAGATTGATATTATGTAGTGTAATGATTCCATTCTCTCTGTCCTTTTTCTTTTCTCTTTTAAATTTCTTGTTTCAATCAAAACCTGATAATTGCATGGAATTTTTATATAATTATAATTTAAATAACTTCTGCAGATAAAAGTTTGCAGAAAATAGGAAAGCACCTATACCTTGAAAGTCTCTTTTTTTTCTCAATTTTGTTGTTTTTTATTCGTTTTAAATCTTCAATATATAAACAAAACAAAAATCAACTTCATAGGTAACAATACCATATGTATTATTCTGTAAACCGTATTTACATATCACGCATTACACAAATTATGAGCATATATTATTAGTAGAGATAAGATTGATACGTATGCCCTAAATTTCATACTTAAATAATAAAAATAATAATGGAACCTAAAATACAAATAACCTTTATCGCTGTACGTTAGAAGGTTAAACACTAATGCATCATACTGTGACCTGTCGTACGCCTACTTCGTCGTATTTTTCATTTTTATTATTTACAAATTTGTAAATAAAAACTTAGACAAAAACAAAAACATTATTTACAACTTGAAACCAAACCAAAACCATTACTAGTAAGAAAAATCACAAGATTGACAATAGAGTAAAGAGAGAGACAAAAAAATGGGTCGAGCTACGAGATGGTTCAAGGGATTGTTCGGAATCAAACCGTCTTCTTGTTCAGGTTCCAACTCCGGAGCCATTTCCAACCGTCTTGACCGCACTCTTTGCGGCAACTACGAGACCATACCTCCACACATATCCGAGAAAGAAGCGGCGTGGCTAAGGTCTTTCTATGCGGCGGGAGAGGAAGAGAAAGAGCGTAGAACGCATGCAATTGCGGTTGCTGCGGCCACAGCTGCTGCCGCAGACGCAGCGGTTGCAGCGGCTAAAGCGGCTGCTGCTGTTGTTAGACTCACGGGTCAAGGAAAGAGTGGTCCTTTAGGAAGTGGTGGCCATTGCCGTGAGAATCGTGCCGCTATGCAGATCCAATGTGCCTTTAGAGGCTACTTGGTACTAACAATTATTCACATTTTTGAAAATTTATAATTTTTGTTAGTGTTTTGATTATTTTAAAATAATTTGAGTGGTTATAAATGATGTGTAAACGTAAAGGCGAGAAAAGCGTTGAGAGCATTGAAAGGAGTGGTGAAGATTCAAGCTTTGGTTAGAGGGTTTTTGGTACGGAAACAAGCGGCGGCTACTCTCCGGAGTATGGAGGCACTTGTTAGAGCTCAGGCTACTATTAAGTTTCACAGAGCTCTCCGTCGTATCGGTAATTCTGCTCCGGCAAGAAAATCCACGGTACAATTTACTTTTCCGGTTTAACCGTACCAAGTTTTTTTTGGTTATGTCAGTAAAATTCAGCTCTCAAATCGGTTTAGACTTCCATAATTCGATATAGACCAATTTTATAAGTAAGATTAAAATTTGTAACAAGATGAAACTTTTTAACTAGTTTCGTAACAAGATTAAATTTTATGGAACTTTTAATGTGAAAGATTAATTTTTCTTAACTAAATTGTGAGCAGATAAATTACTTATGAGCCAAATTGTGAAAAGATTGAAGCTTTTTTGTGTATGATGATGACTTTTTACAGGAAAGATTCTCCGGATCTTTAGAAAATCGAAACAACGGCGAAGAGACAGCTAAGATAGTTGAGGTAGACACAGGGACCCGACCCGGAAATTACAGGAACCGAGGACCCGTTTTATCTGGGTCGGATATCTTGGATAACCCGTTTAGACGTACACTCTCTTCACCACTCTCGGGTCGGGTCCCGCCGCGTTTGTCATTGCCCAAACCCGACTGGGACGAGTTCAGTAGCAAATTCGCGACGGCGCAGAGCACACCTCGTTTCTCCGGAGAGTCTCGGTCGAAAAGCGTTTGCTGCTCCGGTGGTGGAGTAGAGGCGGAGACGGTTGCGGATGCGGACGCTCAACGGTTTTGTTTCTTGTCTGGAGAGTTTAATTCGAGTTACATGGCGGATACGACGTCGTTTAGGGCGAAACTGAGGTCGCATAGTGCACCGAGACAGAGGCCGGAGAGTAATGTTTCCGGCGGTGGATGGAGGAGGAGTATTGGCGGTGGTGGTGCTGTTCGGATGCAGAGACAGTCGTGTTCGGGTATTCGAGAAGCCGTGGCTGAAACTATTGGAAGGCGTAGGATGCAATGGTGATCCTTAATTATTGCCATAAAGTCTTCGTTGATTAGGGGATAATTATTTTTATTTTATCTTATTTGATAGTTAATTGTTATTGTTTTTTGTAATTTTGGCTGACCAAATCAACTTTGGTTCTTGTTTGGGATTGTAAGTTTGTAACATTGACATTTCATTTGGTGCAGCGTTTTACATTGTGCTAACAAAAATAGAAAAAATATCAATGTTAATAGGAATATGTTAATTTGATAGGATTTTAATAGTAGTTCTAGACTTCTAATTAAATACATAAAGACTTGTTAATATGGCGGTAAGAAAACGGTAATGCTCGATTGTAAACAAATAATGGTTTGGTTTGGTTCATTTTAATTTTAATTTTAATTTTATTTGAGTTCGGTTAAACAGCTAGCCAGTTTTATTGTCTACTACGCATACAAGAGACTGATTATAAATAGCCACTAAAAAATAAACACGTGTTAATACGATTAAACTACTACGCGTCTGGAGAAAAGGATTGCTTCCTTCGATCGTAATCCTTTCTATGTGAACCCAAACGCGAAAGAACACAAATCAAAAACTCCCCTCCTTATTTCCATTTTTTTGCTGCCTTACCTTATAAAATCCATCTTCTCCATCGCCAGTATAAATTTCATCAGGTATTTGGATCCGATTCTTACGAAATCTCAATCTTCCTCGTAACTTTATCGAATTTTGTTTTTTGGTGAGATACCGATCGATCAGTTCATAATTAGGGTTAATATGGTGAATTTTTGGGGCAAATTTGTAGTGACCTGTGATCGTTTCGGTTGGATTAGAAGAGATCGAAGTTGGGTTTCTTCATCGAGGTTAATTTGAGCAACTATGATGAATCGGCTGTTCGGTAAACCCAAGCAGGAGACTAATGCTCTCCAAACTTTAGACAAGCTAAACGAGGTATGATTTGCAGAGATCGATCTTTTCTCTAATCTGATTTGAAGATGTCACTTTTAATCAGTTTCTCGTTTGTATGTCTCTGAGAACACTTATATATACACGATGTTGAATTGGGGCTTTACAATAGATATGACAGTTTTCGTTTACCGTATCCTTATTTTGTCTAATTTTCATCAGATTCCTTACTTTCTCATGGTTGTTGTTCATGTTTGTTTACTGCAGACACTTGAGATGCTAGAGAAAAAGGAGAAAGTACTTTTGAAGAAGGCTGGTCAAGAGGTTGAGAAGGCGAAAGAATACACCCGGGCAAAGAACAAACGCGGTACAACCATATGTATTATGATTCATGTGTCTTTACATACAATCTAAGGATGTGGTGCGTTGCACTTACTGGAGTAGTTACTAATTAATGCTGTTTTGGTCTTGTTGCAGCGGCTATTCAATGTTTGAAAAGGAAGAGGTTGTATGAGCAACAAGTCGAACAGCTTGGCAATTTCCAGCTGCGTATACATGATCAAGTGAGTTTCTCTTCTTATTATTACTGTCCTTTTAGATTGTTGATTTCAGCCGTAATAGATGAATTTATCGGGATGGTCTATCTCTTTTCACACAGATGATTATGTTAGAAGGTGCAAAAGCAACAACAGAAACTGTCGATGCATTGAGGAGTGGAGCTTCTGCAATGAAAGCAATGCAGAAAGCAACGTAAGTGCTTATCACACTTTCACTATATAAATCCTTTACCAATAATTACCACCATTTCATTGTAATCAGTTTTAGAAGTTGCTATCACCAGCTGATTTTCAAACTGCATCAATTCTCTTAATTCCTTTCTATTTTCCTTTTGGCATTGCTTGAATTCTTTAACATTCATAGTTTCCACTTAACTCAAAAACACACTCTTTTGCAGAAATATTGATGATGTTGACAAGACAATGGACGAGATAAATGAGCAGACCGAGAACATGAAACAAATCCAAGAAGCACTGGCGACACCAATTGGGGCGGCGGCTGACTTTGACGAGGTAACTATTTTGTACCCTACATGGTCATATTTATTAGGTAGTGATTTTTGTCTAAGAAAAACTTCTCTTTTGATAGGATGAGCTTGAAGCAGAGCTCGAAGAACTGGAAGGTGCAGAGCTTGAGGAACAACTTCTTCAGCCGACAACAACCTTGCCTTCAGTTCCCGTGCCAGCAGGGCGTCAACCTGCCCGTCCGGCTGCCCAGAAGCGGACTGCCGAGGAAGAAGAACTCGCTGCATTACAGGCTGAGATGGCCCTCTAAGGTCACTTTACTTCTCTCTATCTATAAGCAAAGCAAATCAATCAATACTCCATTGTTGTCAAACCCAATTTCTATCATTTGCATTTATAACATTTATAATACGAGAAGAACAATTCACATGTTTGAACAATATAATTATATAACATTCTCAACTTTTAAAATGAAATACCATTGCAAAAGTACAAACATAGAACATGAAAACGCAATCAAAAGGTCTTTTCTGCGTTTGTGTTTATAGACTGGGTATGTAATTTGTAATTAAATTACTTTTGCAATTGGTTTGTTTTAACTGCAGGTTATTCACCTCTCCGAGCACAGAAATGTATGCATTGATAAAGAAGAAACAAACGATGTATATAAAGATCTGATTCAGATTAAAATCGGAGCTAAGCTTTTATAATCCCCGTCGTGAATGTTACCTCCATTGGAACTTGCTTCACATGATTTATCATTTGTAATTTTTGTATCTTTTGTGGCACTTTTCTTTTGCTAATAAAAATAGCTACTGGGATTCCACTTATTTACTCTTCCCTTCATCACTTTCGCCTTACAAGTTCATGTATGGATTAACAATTATGCTTTGGATTCTCTACTCAAAAAGAAATCATGCCGTTTCCGTTTCTCAAAATTGAACTCCTTGTTGTTTTATATATTCTGAAAAAATATTCTTTCATATTAGTGGAATAAGGGGATGAAAATATAAGCGAGGGATGATAACCCGCCCAAAGTTTTCTGAGAGAGAGGGGAAGCAAGGGAGAGAAGAGGGAGGTTTAGCAGAGCTTAAAATTCTTAGGGTTTCATCTTCAGGAACAACAGATCAGGATGGTAATATACTCTGGGCTATTGCTCTGCTCCACGTTTGATTATCATGTTTCGCTGTTAAACCTCTGTGATTCGTGATTTGTTCTGGGAGAATCGAGTGATTCTCTGCGAGTTTTTGAACTAAATTTTCGTGAACTGATGAGCTTAGCTTGTGTTTCTTCGGCTTGCTAGAGAATTTTGATTTTCGATTCGACCTGTTTGTTTGTTGAATGCTTTGCAGTCCTGATGTGTTTTCCATTTCGTCTTTGCTAAACTTTGTTTATATCTTTCCTAGTGTATATCTGTAGCACGTTTCTTTCTTCCTTGGCTCATTTATAGATTTGGATGAGGAAATTCCACAAACACTTGGATTACAAGACGCGAATCTATAGGTGTCTCGGATATACGTTTATCTAGCAGTCAATTTTCTCACTCTACGCTAGAAATCAGTGTAGTCGCTGAAATTGACTGTTTGGATTTCGACATTTTCGACCTAGAAGCTTTTTGTTCTCCGATCATTTGTTGGATTTCGCCATTCAAACTTCAACTTAATCGTTTCTTTACATTTGTTAATAATATTCAGTCAAAGAAACGGGGGCTTTCGCTGGAAGAGAAGCGCGACAAGATGCTTCAGATATTTCATGATTCTTCAGACTTCTTCCTAGTGAGCACTTTCTTTAGTTTTTACAAGTTAATTTTTGGACAACTTTGAATTAAGCATGACCTGTACCAAAACTCCTCTTCGTCCAGTGAATCTGATATCTAGAATGGTGAAGCGCCAGTGCTGCATACATTTCTTTTGCTATTGAATTGAAATACCAGCTCTTACGGGTCTCTACTTCTGTAACCATTTTTAGCTAAAGGAACTCGAGAAGATGGGGCCAAAGAGGGGTGTAATTAGTCAGTCGGTGAAAGATGTCATCCAGAGTTTAGTAGATGATGATCTCGTCGCCAAGGACAAGATTGGAATTTCTGTGAGTAGCTGCTGTTCCTATGTTGGAATCTTTCCACAACTTATTTCATTTGTTGCCATATAGTCTTTGTCCCTGTTACATGTCGTTTGACAGTGTTTATAATTATGCATATGAAGATCTACTTTTGGAGCCTTCCAAGCTGTGCCAGCAATCAAGTGAGCAATCGTTCTCATCCTGATATGATATCGATTTTGGCATAGTTCAGATTTAGCATAATGAAATTTATAGGTCTTGATCATGTTTCATCTATTTCTGAATGAACAGCTTCGGAGTATTCGTCAGAAACTTGATTCTAATCTTCAGGATAGTAATAAAAGGCTAGCAGAACTTGGTGATCAGTGTGATGCCCTAAAGAAGGGAAGAGAAGAATCGGTAAATATTTTCTGCAGAATAAATTCATGAATAAGTTTACATGCCTTTTACACTACAATTGCCGTTATTGCTGCAGGAGGAACGAACAGAGGCCTTGGCACGACTTAAAGATATTGAAAAGAAACACAAAGAGCTGAAGGTCAGATTACATAGGTTATCTGTTGGCATAAAGATGTTCTTGCATGCTTAGCAAGTTGCTTACAGTTTCTTCTTCTTACGCAGAGTGAGATGGTACAATTTGCTGACAACGATCCTGCTACCTTGGAGGCAATGAGTTAAGTTCTGCATAATACATTATTTGTTGCTTTCAGTTAATGGTTTTCCCTAGCCTGGCGGAGCAATAATAATGTGTAAGTTTCTTCTTATTTTGACAGGGAATGCAATTGAAGTTGCTCACCAGTCGGCTAATAGATGGACAGGTTTTTCATTCTTTAAAACTTAGATATACGTTTTCAGTTATAAAGGTTCATAATTTTCACCCCGGCCTAAATTGTAAAGTCAATCAATTTTTACTCAGATAACATCTTCACGTTGCGACAATGGTGTTCAAACAACTTCCCTCAGGCCAAGGAACAGCTGGAACATCTATACGCGGAGGTATGTTCAAGATTTTTTCGCCGTAAAAGCAATCATTTCCAGATTTCACATTTTCGTATATCAGAGAGACTTAATCAGATGGATAATTTTCAGGCGGGAATCACTGAAGATTTTGATTACCTAGAGCTATCTTCATTCCCTTTGAACTCTTCCCATGATCCTGATACTGCAAGGCAGCTACCAGAAAATGAAGCTTAGTTCTGTATATTCTCCAACAGAGCAGTTATAGACAATCTAGCTAAAAGTCAAAATCCCCATAATCACTATCCTTAAACTTTCTTGTTCTTTATCAGTAGTCCTAAAGGTTGCAATCATCTAAGTCCTAAACTCTTCCGCCACAGTTTTGTGGTCAGATAAGATTCGGATTTTCTGTATGTTTTTGTCGGCTGTGTTTAATTTTGGCTATCTCCAGAGCCTTTTGTTTTAAGATTTTATTGGTGTTACATATATATAAATCACGGTTAGTCGTTGACCCCACAGGTAATTTGTCGACAGTTGTATACAAATTTATATTATTTCTTGGCCGCTTTTTTTTTCTAGTCGTGAGAAGCACTTATATCATTCAGCTCCAGATCAATAATTTGTGCTCCCAGAAAAGGAAATGGGGCGTAGACTTTGTAGACTCGGGTATTTTCTGTTTCTATGTTATCTTTATCGCATGTTGTCCGTTTTTCTGAAGAAGATTAGCTGAGCAATACAAAAGGACAAGAACATGGAGGCTCACTCTGGTTTTCTCATCCTTTTTTGCGTCATATCCACTGCCATTGTGGTTCATGGCCAAGGCCAAGCAGGTTCGTCAAGCCTCATTCCCGCTTTTTTTTTTCTTTTAACGAAGAGGTTGTATTTTCGCCATAAAAACGCAGTCTATTATTTCACATCACAAATAGGGTCTATGCTGGTTCTAAAATTGGAGAGGTTGGGTAGATTCTAACTCTTTCATGGATTCTTGATCAAAATGTAACTTCCTCAAACGTCATAGAATCGAATAATTTTTCTTTTACCTTATTCTTATGTCCAGGATTCATCAGCATAGATTGTGGGTCCCCTCCTAATATAAACTATGTAGACACTGATACTGGTATCAGCTACACCTGGGACGCACCATTCATAGACACTGGAGTAAATTTCAATGTCTCTGAAGAATATGGTTACCCGAAAAACCCGGTTTTGCCTTTTCCACTAGCTGATGTCAGATCATTTCCCCAAGGAAACAGGAACTGTTACTCCTTAAACCCTTCCGATGGAAAAGGGACTCTGTATCTCATCAGAGCTACCTTTATGTATGGAAACTACGATGGTAAAAAAACTTTGCCTGAGTTTGATCTCTATGTAGACGTGAATTTCTGGACCTCGGTGAAATTCAGAAATGCTTCTGAGAATGTCATCAAGGAGATCCTAAGCTTTTCAATGTCAGAGAAAATATACGTTTGTCTTGTGAACAAAGGTAAAGGAACTCCTTTTATTTCAGCTTTGGAGCTCAGGCCAATGAACAGCTCAATCTATGGTACGGAGTTTGGAAGGAATGTCTCATTGGTTCTCTATCAAAGATGGGATACAGGATATTTAAATGGAACAGGACGGTACCAGAACGATATATATGATCGTATTTGGTCTCCATACACTCCAGTTACTTGGAATTCAACGAAAAAAACTGGGTATATTGATATCTTTCAAAGCGGTTATCAGCCACCAGACCAAGTTATTAAGACAGCTGCGTCACCAAAAAGTGATGATGAACCATTGGAATTGTCCTGGACATCAGGCGATCCAAATGCTAGGTTCTATGCGTTTCTTTATTTTGCAGAACTCGAAAATGTAAAGCGGGAGGAGAGCAGAAAAATCAAGATATTCTGGAATGGATCGCCTGTTTCAGAAGCTTTTATCCCCTCTTCCGAGTATTCAATGACAGTATCTAATTCACGAGCTTTCACTGGTATAGATCACTGGATTTCTGTTCAGAAGACCGAAGATTCAACGCTTCCACCAATACTCAATGCTATTGAGATATTTACAGCACAATCTCTGGATGAATTTTCCACAACAATTAAAGACGGTGAGTTTCTATCTCTACTTAGATTCTGTAAGATTTATGCTAAAAACTAATTTTTTTTCCCTCTATTTTCTCTTATTAATGCAGTTCAGGCCATAGAAAGCATAAAATCAACTTATCAAGTGAATAAAATTTGGACTGGTGATCCTTGCTCCCCAAGGCTCTTCCCTTGGGAAGGTATCGGATGCAGTTACAACACTTCTAGTTATCAAATCAAGGCCCTGTAAGTCATTCATTTCAACCAGGAAAAAAAAGAAAAGAAAAGCAAACTCATTTTTAATACCCTTTAAAAAAAGGTTTGCTAATGAGCTTATTCTTTAATTTTGCTGATGAGCTTGTTTCCTTTTTTTTTATATTGCTGCGAGAATTAAGGAATCTTAGTTCAAGTGGATTACAAGGACCAATAACCTACTCATTTAGAAATCTTTCTCTTCTTGAGTCACTGTAAGTATACAAATGCAAGCCACATATGTACATACTTTCCACAAATTTTATTCACATTAACTATAAAAGTTGTTTGCATTGTTTTCTCAGGGATTTATCAAACAATAACCTAAGAGGAAACGTGCCAGAGTTTTTGTCTGATCTAAAAAATTTGAAGTTCCTGTGAGTTGAGCACACAAATCTCTTCATTTGAGCCTATAAAGACAGACCACCAATAATGAACTCGTCTGTGACATTTATTTGTGTTTGCAGGAATTTGAAAGGCAATAAATTGACTGGGTTTGTCCCAAGATCTCTTAGGAAAAGAACAAAGGCGGGTGGACTTGCACTGAGGTACATTTTCTTGTCAAAACGCGGTTAAGACAATCCATGTCTACAACATTTTCTGAAGCTTGTTAATTTCCTCTCTATTTCCAGTGTGGATGAACAAAACATATGTCACTCACGTTCATGTCAGGACGGGAACAAAATCCTCGTGCCAATAGTTGTAGCCACATTAGTGGTCATTCTCATTGTTGCCTTGGTTATGATATTCATCATGCGAAGGGAAAGAAAAAATAGTAAGCACAATTGGCTTTTAATTCAAATTTTCGGTTACTAAAAGTTAGATACCAAACGAAAGAAAACGAGCATTTAATTTCCTAGTGTATTCAGGAATCTATTCAGGACCACTTCTGCCTTCGGGAAAGAGAAGGTTCACGTATAGTGAAGTCTCTAGCATTACAAACAACTTCAATCAAGTGATCGGTAAAGGAGGATTTGGTGTTGTGTACCTCGGTTCCCTCGAAGATGGGACTGAAATTGCTGTAAAGATAATTAACGATTCTTCATTGGGAAAGTCTAAAGGATTATCATCCTCATCCTCATCGTCATCATCATCCAAGGTCTCCAAAGAATTCCAAGTCGAGGTAATCTAAAAGAACACTAAAAACATGATCAGATAAGTTTAAGCAATGTTGTTTTATGGTTGATGAAGTGTAAAATGTTTGCAGGCAGAGCTTCTTTTGACAGTGCATCACCGGAACTTAGCTTCGTTTGTTGGATACTGTGATGATCGTCGCAGTATGGCTCTCATTTACGAGTACATGGCCAATGGCAACTTGCAGGATTATCTTTCAAGTATTCTTCATCTATCTCTCCTCTCTTTCTCTCTATCTCTTCTCTATTTCTCTCATATGTGTTTTGTTTACGGATTAATAGGTGAGAATGCAGAGCATCTTAGCTGGGAAATGAGACTCCATATAGCCATAGACTCTGCACAAGGTTTTGACATCCGAAGCTAAACCGAGATATCAAACCTGCTTATAGTTTCTTTCAGATTTAAAATCTGTTTTTGTTTTTCTTTTAATTCCCTTAACAGGATTGGAGTATCTACATCATGGATGCAGGCCACCAATAGTACACAGAGACGTCAAAACAGCAAATATTCTTTTAAACGATAACTTGGAAGCCAAGATTGCCGATTTCGGCCTCTCTAAGGTCTTCCCTGAAGACAATCTCAGCCACGTCATGACTGCCGTCATGGGTACTCCCGGCTACGTCGATCCGGAGTACGTTTCCTTTTACACATCACGACCTTATTCTTTACCATTGTTGTCAAACTGGTCTCCTCATAAACCGGTTTCGAAACAGGTACTACAACACGTTCAAGCTAAACGAGAAGAGCGACGTGTACAGCTTCGGAATAGTCCTCCTTGAACTCATAACCGGCAAGAGATCAATCATAAAAACCGACGACGGAGACAAAATAAACGTTGTCCATTTCGTCGAGCCTTTCCTCGAAACCGGAGACATAGATGGAGTTGTGGACCCACGGCTTCACGGCGAATTCTCGTCAAACTCGGCTTGGAAATATGTAGAGGTGGCAATGTCTTGCGTCAGAGACAGAGGAATCAAAAGACCAACAACGAACCAGATCGTGTCTGATCTGAAACAGTGCTTAGCCGCGGAACTAGCTCGTGAGCCAAAGAGCCATCAGGAGACGGAAGTAGTGAGGGAGAAGTACACGAAGCTGCCGAGTCGGAACTATAGCAATGAATATAATAGCTCTTTGGGATCGGCTTCGCTTACACATGGGGAATATTCCCCGTTTGGACCGATTGCAAGGTAGTGATAAATAAAATCAATGGTTGATTGATCATTTATACTCTTTTTAAAAATCATTTGTGTTTATTTTTTCAATCAATGATTTTATTTTGTTTGAGTTAAGATTTGAATCTTTATTTCTTTTTTGGGTTTACAGATTCATTTCACCTTTTCTTCTAAGAAAATTTGTAAACCAGGAAAAACAATAATTGTATAAAAAACAGTTTGTATATGTTTTGTTTTCAACTCTTCATCTAATCTATAAGACACCAATGCTTCCTTACGAGAATGAAAACAAAATTCACAGCATAACATGCTTTTCTTCATAAATAAGTTATGTAAACCTATGATTTTTACATATTCGTATTTGTAAATTATATTTACTGATTTGATAACATTAATTTTTGTTTTTCAAAGCAACAAAACGAAAACATTTAACTAACAGAAAGGTCTCCTTGACAAAAGCATGCCTATGAACAAGAATAAAGGCATACGTCTTGATGATTAAAAATAAAAGCAAAAATGTTTGTATGAGATTTAAATTAAAAAATTCATAGTTAAAAATCAAAAACAAAGTAGAGTATGATTGATTTAATTTAAATCTCATTCATACAAATATTTTTATTTTTCAAAACAACAAAACGAAAACAATTGCCAATCATACCCTTAAATTAATATTTTTGATTTACTAATGTTATTCAAACACGAGATTAATCGCCGCCTGTGACCGGTAAATAAGGAAATCACCGTAACCAAGTGTAAAATTATCTTTGTGAAAAAAGAATGGTTATTTTATTTTTATTTTCTATCTTTTTCATTATATAAGAGTAAATATAGGTATAGGCAAAAATAATAAATATAATGCTTGGAATGTAAAAGTAAGTTGGTCTAACATAAATGCCTTTATAATTAGGTTTCTGCTTTTTGACATTAAGCTGGATTTTGTGGGCTAATCGCCCTACAAATATCTATTATTTCGCTAATTATAGATTTGGCGTTTCCCCACATAACACTTAATTATGCGTATGTATGTACACTGCATTTAATTTTATATTTACTACCTCTCTTCAAATATGTTAATTCTCATACCTAACTTTGGACCCACATGTCTTTTTTTTTTTTTAATTTCTCATTAAGAAGTAAGTTTTTCTTTTAATTGTGGTACAATTTGTTTTATAAAGATTATGTTACTTAAAATGATTTTATATTATCCAAACCAAAAAAATGGAGTTCACAAAAATAATATCGTCGGAGCACTACATGCCAAGTTATATAAAATACTTATATTAAAATAAGAATTAGGAAAACAAGTACATATGATAAACAAATTACATTTTGGAATATTAACCCTTTTAACTCTCTTGAAGACTTTTTATTATGATATATAACTATTTCAAAAGATGAATACCACAATTTATAAAGAAAGAAATGTAAATAAATATTTTAGCCGTTGATATGAAAGTAAATATCTAATTCACGATTACTTGTATTTCCTAACATTAGGCTCTTAATATATTTACAATTTGTGGTACGATGTAAAAGGGAAAATGTCAGCTTCATATATATATATATATATATTTTTTAAATCAACTTTGGTCCAATCAATATTTTTGGTTTTGTCTAAAAATCATCATGGATTTTCGGTTATCTAAACAACATTAGAGCCGCTTTAGTTAAAACTCACGACTTTTTGTTTCCATTAGTAAAACTATCTTTTGCATTAGTCAAATGTCATTTTCTTATACATGATAATGCCAAATCATATTGGTTAATGTCATTATCGAATGATCAAAACAAATGCCGTTAATACCATTGAATAAGTCTTTTAATCGCCATTTCAGTTTTAACTTTGTTAAGTCATTAATTATAAGTATAACTCATCATGATTTGATCCATTCAAGCTAAATTAAAGATGCAGTAAAACTCCTAAAACCACATTTCCACGTTAAATAGATTAATTAAGAAATCATAGGAATAGATAATAATTTGCATTCATTAATTGAATAGAGTACCAAGAAGTTACAATTTTAACATCATAATACAAAATGATAATAATAATTAAAACCCTAGGCACATCTATACAACGAAATACCAAAAGATTTATCAGAATAATCTTTCCCCAAAAATCCATATCTTAATTATTATTACTAGATAATACGAAATTAGTAAATATAATAATATGAACACACTTAAGATTTCTTCCTCTTTTCCTCGGAAGATATCCCAAAAAAAGAACCGATTTTGATTTACTGAAAATGATCCATCAGCTCGAACCGGGTACGGGTCGGATTTTATTCCCTTATGTCACCAGGTCAGATACCCACCCGACATCAGGACCTTCACCCGAAGTTTGATCCGGATCCGGGTCAACTCGACCCATGCAATTCTCTTTGCACAGTTTCTCGCGCATCTTTTGTCGAAGCTCGCGACCCGATTCAACAACCCGCCCCATTCCGGGTTCTTCCTCTAACCCATACTCCCAGATATCCAGATTCCCGGGTCGGGTCGGTGTTGTGGGAAGACTCTGAAACCCAGGACCCAAAAGCGATCCACGGGGCGACCCAAATCCGAATAAAGGATTGTTGTGAGGAAATGATTTTACCTTGTTAAACTGCAAGTTCCTAAAAGATGGGACTACGTCGTTTACCGAGCAAGACCCGAGTGAGCGACTCAGTGACTGAGTCATCGGAGAAGACTCCGAGTCAGCTCTTGGACTCATCGGCGGCGAACCAGACACAGGTGAAATTGACAACTGAAACGCTCTTGCACGAATCGAAGGAGACGAAACGTCAAACGAATCTACCCTATCAGGGCTTCGATTAGGCAAATACCTAAGCTGATCCGGCGAATGAGCAAAGAAACAAACTCTCCGGCGACAGTTACCACCGTCTTTACACGGTTGAGTACGGTAACGAGCAGGATGAAGCCAACACTCAAACACTCCATGAGCAAACTCACACGAGTCACCTTTCTTGCAACCGCCTTTTCGAAAATCAGGGCAAGCAGTACCAGAGTAATGGTACTTCCTTGGATCTCTCCTCCGAGCTTTTTCTCCGGGATGAGCGTACGGACACTCCGTCCAATCATGGCTACGACCACGAGCACACCTACGGACTTTGAAGTCATACATACGGAAATGGTCACATGAGTAAGCATCAATTGGAGAATCTGGACCCAATAGATCGGATTCAGAATCCGGATCCGGTTCATTAGAAGGCAAATAAAGCTGTAACGCAGCCAAAGCTTCAAGCACGCTACAATCAGGACTATTCATCGCCGGAGAAAAAATCTCCGACGATGTAAGTTCTTCAGAAACTGGCCATGGAGGAATTTCAACAGTCGGACAACTCCGACGAGTTTCTCCGATCATCATCTTCTTAAAATTTCCGATGAACAAGTCACATTCGTTGTTATCTTTCTCAGATTTTTTTGTTTACTCTTCTGAGTTTTTTTTTAATGTTGGTGTTTGCCAATTCACCGGCAAAGCTTCTTATGTAGTTGAAATACTTAACCATGGTTAAGTTAAATAATTTTAACCATAGTTATTAGGCATAGGACTAGGAGCTGCTTTTTCACCGCAGTTAAAAATCTTAGTGGAACGTTACCGTGACGGTCTGTGACTTACGCGTGTTAAACAGCGGCTTTAGACTTATCCACGAGATTAGACTGACGTGGATGTTTTCGTGATGTGGACGTTTATTAAAACGACTTTGATAATACTTAACGTAACCGCCCCGTGACTGTAAGAATACTTTCGGATTTTAATAGAATTTTCAATTTTGGGAAATCTCGTTTGTCTTCCGAAGTCGGTCGAAACTTAAGATGGGCTGCTAAACGACAAAATACATAATCCAACTTTTTTTTTTTACTTAATTAAAAACTGCTATTTATCCGTATCCTTAATCTAACTCGAAGACATGTGTAATCTAATTTTTAACTATTGTTTTATCTAAGCTTCCTTATTCTTAATCTAATCCGAATATATCTCAATTTGTTGATCCGAATATATATCTCATTTTCAAAAGTGGCCGTAATTATTTTATTAATCAATTATTTTTAGAACGGAAAAACAATGACAAATTCAGTAATATAATTATAAACTATTGTAAAAAGAAAAATGAAAAATGACGTTTTGGCGATTTTTTGGGTGAATTTTTGATTTTTAATTTCTCAACCATCAATTGGTGACAGTTAATCCCTTTAACGTTGATAAAGTAGATTTGAATCCCTTCCCACTGTTGGCAGCACTACCCACGTTGTTCAGACCGCGATGTGAAGCATCTTCCTCTTTTATAGAGTGTTCTATTTATACTCAACAGAGAGTTTATTGTTCCAAATCTTGCAATCAAATTCACCGATTTAGAATTCTGATGGTATGCTACACAAACTTTCTATTTACAATGGCAAACATTCTTCGTAATTCGTTTCAAGATCTAGACATTGGTGCAGCCGCAGAACCGTTTGTTCTCCCACCCGAAGTGACATCTCAGGCGGAAAATGAACACCAATTTGTGATTGTAGGAAAGCCTACGATTTCACGCCGTCAGAACATACGATCAATCATTGTAGTGTTACCACACACATGGGGACTAGGTGGAATCATTCAAGGCAGATTGGGGGATGGAGGATGTTTTCAATTCATCTTTTCAACATAACATTTAATGGAGTCGGTGCTTGTTTGTGGTCCGTGGTCCTTTGCTGAACGGATGTTGGTTCTACAACGGTGGACCCCAACAGTAAATCCACTGATGTTGAACTATATCCCTTTCTGGGTCCAAATTAGGGGCATCCCACTTCAATTCCTGACGCGAGCAGTGGTCAGCTATATTGGCAATGCGTTAGGGTCGTTGCTTCACACGAACTTCAACTCAGAAACAGCTACTCGTGTTGAGTTTGCCAGAGTATGCCTCAATTGGGATATTACCACGCCTCTGCAGTTCTAGAGGAACTTTCAATTCACACTGGGGGTGAATACTCTGTTGCGATTTAGGTATGAGCGACTTCGAGGAGTATGTGCGATGTGTGGCCTTATTACATATGACTTTGGTGCTTGTGTACTGCAGAATGGCGTCCCAGGTAATTCATCTAGAAGTGAGGATGCTGATGATGATCATCATCAGATTGATCCTGTTAATGTGGGAGTTCAATTACGTGAACTTTCTCCTGACCCGAATGAGGAGGACAATGAGGAGAATGATGGTGAAATGAATATTAAAACTATGGCTCCGGCTGGCAGACCTATGGATAATGAAGAGGCTTTAACAATGCAACCAACTGCTGATGCTGTGGATCCTGAAATGGAGTATGAGACTTATTTGCTTCTTTCACCTCGGAAGCGCAAGTTTGAAGACACGACTGAAAGTTCCACCTCTCACAAGCAATATTTCCGATCGGACAATTTAGAAGCTTTGGACAATGGTGGTGATATCATCAACAAGATTCAGGTTTTGGTGGTTCCAAAACCACCCACAGATCAATGATTACAACAGCTTAGAACTGTCAAGGTCTGGGCAATGACATGACAGTTCGACACCTAAAGGAGATACATCAGAACTATCTCCCGGACATAATATGCCTCTCAGAAATGAAGCAGAAAGATGATGCAATATGTGACTTGTGTTGTCTCTTAGGTTACGATCACTATGTAACAGTTCCCTCTCAAGGTGTAAGTGGGGCTTTAGCTATTTTATGGAAGAAGTCTTTTTCTATTTCCGTAGGTTTTATGTCAGCAAATCTCATTGATGTTTCTGTTGAAATTAATGGTTTTTCTTTTTACTTGTCTTTTGTTTATGGTCCACCGAACCCAAGCCATCAAAATCATTTATGGGAATGGTTAGAGAGAATGGCTATATCCTGATTAGCCCTTGGTTAATTCTGGGTAATTTCAAAGAAATCAAAAACAACTCCGCGAAACGCGGGGGTGTTCGACGTTCTGAACGAAGCTTTAAAGACTTTCGACACATGATCAATACTTGCCAATTTCATGATATTAAATCGATTGGGAATCGATTTACGTGGACTAGAATGAGATACTCACATAGTGTGTGGTGTTGCCTTGATCGTGCAATGGCAAATAATGAGCGGCTGACCTGATTTCCCTCTGCACAACTTGAATTTTTGGCTTACGAAGGCTTTGATCATCGTCCACTGTTACTTAATTGTAGTAAACAAAATGCTAATCGATGGAGAAAATTTAGGTACAACAAAAGAATGTTTAATCAGGTGGGATTTAAGGATACAATACTGAACGCTTGGCGACAGACACGTCCCGGCACATTAGATAATCGAATTCAATTATGCATACGATCTATTTCTAAATGGAAGAAAAATAACCGCACCACCTCTGCGACTGTGATCCGAGATAAAAAGATGTTACTTGATCATGGTTTATCCCATGGGACACTATCCAAAACTGAAATACAATCTTTGCAAACAGAATTACACAAAGCATATCGTGATGATGAAGAATATTGGCGTTTATGAAGTCGAACACAATGGCTTAAAGCTAGAGATAGAAATACAAAATATTTCTATGCGGCAACTAAACAACGTACAACTCAAAACCGACTTATTGCTATCAAGAATTTAGATGGCTCCTTTAGCCGAGGCGATGAAGCTATGGGATTTACAGCAAGTACATATTTTAACAAAATGTACCGATGCACACGAGATCCTAATCATACTTATGAAGATGTATTCTCAGGCTTTCAAAGAAGAATAACACATGACATGAATGCACAGTTGGAACAACCAATTACGAATGAAGAAATAGATGATGCAGTATTATCGATTGGCGCTGATGGAGCACCAAGGCCGGATGGGTTCTCAGGTGCTTTTTATCACCAATTCTGGCCAGAAATAAAACACGATATCTATGATGAAGTTAAGGGTTTCTTCTCAACATCACGGTTACAGCCAGGGACAAATCATTGTCACCTATGTCTAATACCTAAATCAGAAGCACCAAGAACTATGACATATTTTCGACCAATTGCGCTATGTAATGTACGCTATAAGATCATATCAAAGATATTGGTCCGACGATTAAAGAAAATTATGCCTTCAATCATAAGTGAGGAACAAGCGGCGTTTACGCCTGGCAGTGGATAACATTATAATTGCACAGGAACTACTACACTCCCTAAAGTCTAGGAAATGTTGGTCTAAATCGTATATGGTAATCAAGACGGACATATCAAAGGCTTATGACAAACTATAGTGGCAGTTTTTAAGGGACACAATGTGTGTTATGGGTTTTGGAAACATTTGGATCGAATGGATTATGCAGTGTGTTGAATCCGTTACTTTCTCGGTTCTAATCAATGGTACACCATATGGTGAGATAACACCGAGCTGGGGTTTAAGGCAAGGTGACCCTTTGTCACCTTATCTGTTTATTCTTTGTGGAGAAATATTGAGCCATCTATTAAATCAAGCTGCAGAGGCAAACCTACTCAAAGGAATGAAAATAAGCTATAATGGACCAACGATAAATCATTTAGTGTTTGCGGATGACACTTTATTGTTTTGTCATGCAAATAAGAAGTCTGTCTCAACAATTATGAAGGTGTTTCAATAATATAAACGAGCTTCAGGGCAATCTGTTAATCTTAGAAAGTCGGCAATAACATTTGGAAGTAAGGTGTATGCTTCTATCAAAACAAATTTATGCCGCCTTCTGAACATTCACAATGATGGGGGATGTGGGAAATACATGGGATTACCTGAACAAATTGGCCACAAATAAAATGAGATTTTTCGCTATATAGTGGAGAAAGTAGAACAACGAACAAGAGGATGGAAATATCGTTTCCTTTCAGATGCATGAAAAGAAGTTCTACTAAAGACTGTGGTGCTTGCTTTGCCAGTTTATACGATGAATTCTTTTAAACTCCCTAAAGGTACATGTGAGGAAATAAATAAAGTGTTATCTAAGTTTTGGTGGAGTAAATGAGACAATCAGAACGCTATGCATTTGTTAAGCTGGAAGCGATTAAGCTTACCAGAAAAAAATGAGGTCTTGGATTCAGGGATATAGAGAGTTTTAATAGAGCATTATTAGGGAAGCAAGTTTGGAGACTATTCACGAACCCGTAAAGTTTGGCTGCCAGAAGCTTGAAGGATAGGTACTATCCTAATACCTCTATTATCGAATTAGACCTGGGTTTTAAGCCTTCTTTCCTATGGCGATCATTACAAGAAGGGAAAGCTTTGGTTAAAAATGGACTACGATGTGTTATTGGTGATGGAATCAAACTACAAGTGTGGTCTGATCCATGGTTAAACACACACACATCCGCCAAGACCTCCTTGCAAACGAAGTGATACTACCCAACAATTGAATACAATTTCAGATTTGATGCTCTCGAATAATCATGGATGGAACTTGGAGTTATTGGAGGCTACAGTTAATACTACAAATACTATTGAAATCAAAAAGTTAAAGCTTAATTCATTTGTGAGTGATGACATTATAGGTTGGAACTATACTAAGGATGGAATTTACACAGTTAAATCTGGATATTGGTTAGCAACACATTTGGAAAACAGCACAATTTGTCTACCACAAGGATCGAGAGAACTTAAACAATAGATTTGGAAGTTGAATACTTCACCTAAGATACAACATTTTCTATGGTGATTGGTATAAAAAATTGTTGCAGTTGGCGTCTTACTGCAGGAAAGACAAATTATCGTGGACGCTCAATGTCGTCGATGTTGTGATACGAATGAATCCTTGGATCACCTCTTCTTTATATGTCCCTATGCAGCTGCAATTTGGAGAGCGATCAACATTACTTCACCAGTTTTAATAGATCCATCGGTAACTTTTGAGAATAAGCTAACAACTATACTTCAATTTACTAATTCATCGGGACTGGATATGAGTCAAAGACAAACACCTCTATGGACGTTGTGGCGAATATGGAAGAGTCGAAATTTATTGCTCTACCAAAAATTCTCTATGATATGGTTTCAGACATTTCAAGCTATCATAAAGGATGTTTTTAAATGGACATCTGCTTCAGCCGTTATACAAAAAACTACATTGTTATCTAATAGGCATCTTCATAAAGGTACTCACAACCATTGGACAAGACCCCCTCTAGGATACATTAAGTGCAACTATGATTATAGTTACACAAAGAATTCATCACCAGCAAAGACGGTCTGGATCTTTAGAGATAGAAATGAGATTTTCCTTAAAGCATGGTCTAAAATTGGTAACATATGCTCTTCTGTGTTAGAAGCTGAATTCCAAAATCTTCTTATGGCTATTCATCAAGCGTGGATAAGATGTTACCTACAGATTGTATTCGAAAGAAATAATCAATCTTTACATAAATTACTAAAGCAAGAAACTATGAATTTTGGATTATATCCATGGATAAGAGAAATCCAACACTTGGAGAAGTCGATTTTCGGACGCTCAATTTGAATGGATAAATTGGAAGTGCAACAGAGCAGCTGATGGATTAGTACGATCACATACAATCTCGTTATGTAGCCAACATTTTAATTATATTCCAAGGTGTATATTAATGTATTGTTTGAGGTAGGGGTGGGAATTTGACCCGACCCAACCCGAACCAAAATTCGGGTCGGGTCGGATCAGATTTATTTATTTTTTTAAAATTTGGGTCGGGTTGTTCGGGTCGGGTCGGACTATTTTTTTAAAAATCAAAATTTTTTTTAAAAAATCATTTTTTCGAAATTCGTGTCGGGTTTCGGACGGTTCGTGTCAATTCGGGTCGGGTTTTCAGATTTTTTTTGAATTTTTTTGAATTTTTATTTTAAAAAAAAGAAAAAAAAATCCGATCCGAACTACCCGAATTCCGATCCGAACCAATTTTTTGGTTCGGTTATTTCGGACTGGTTTTTCACTACTTGAAATACCCGATTTCTGAAATATTCGACCCGATCCGAATTCGCAACCCTAGTTTGAGGACTACATATATTCCAATTAATAGTTATGATGTTAAAAAAATAAAAATTATAAACTATTGTATTGATTGAAAATATTACAATAAAATATAATTATACTTTATATTCTATTGTCGCTTTATATTCTGCAGTTTTTTCACGTTTTTTTACTATTTCAATTTTTGTTAATAAAAAATAAAATAAAAAATGTATTGCGCACTTGTCTACTAACCAAACTAGTATTAGAAAATACAAGGTAAATAATGAAACTGATTTTCAGAAAATAAAAAAGTATGAGAAGTCTCGAAAGCTCTAATACCAAAATTGGATTGAAAGTAAAAGAAAATATAGAAAAGGGATAAGAAATGTGTAGAATGAAGAAGACATGTTGGAACAGATTTGGAATAACGTTTAAAGACATTAAAGGGGCAGGCATTTATGTTTCTTTGCTATATTTGGAAGCAATTCCATATCGAACTACACTCATTTTTGCTATATTCTTGTTCTAGTCGAGTAATTCTTTTTTTGTTATAAATTTTCATTAAAAAGATTAGCATAAAGAGAAGAGTTTACAAACTATTTTGAGAACCATTTATCAAAAAATATATATATATGAACCATAAGTTGATTATTTAATACAATGAGATAGATAATCAATTTTATGATTCAGACACCTATAAATTATATGTAAAAAGAATAATTGAAATAAATTTTCCAGTTTTGAATAATCTTCTAGATATGGAAAAAGGTTAGTAACTCTTCTTCTTCATTTTACACATATCTTGAATAATTTTATAGGTACGAGATACCATAGATAAAATATCACTTTACGGAAAAAATTAAATAATTAAATATTTAGTTCTGTTATAGATAATAATATAATTTTATGTATGGATTAGTTTTATAAATATAACTGAAAACCGAAAACTGGTCTTAAGTACAAAATCTTTCGAATTTAATTCTAGCCCATATATATATACAACATAAATAGTGATATAATATCTGATTCTGAGGTTGAGGTTGAATTTGACACAAGGGAAATTGGTAAATTGGTAAGAATAGCACCAAAAAATTAATAATTCATCAAATCAAATGGCATAAAATCTTAAGTAAACTAATATTCAACATATTTTCTACAATATTTACTATTATACACTTTTCATTTAATTTTTATTTTTTCTTCTTATTTACTATTCTCTCATGTTCTAATTCTATTTTCAATATAATTTTTAATAAAAACTTAAGTCAAAATTGAAAATTCTTTGAAAAATATAATTTTTTTTACACATACTAAGATTTTTTATTATAAATAACGAATATGTTATTAACTAATTTTGTATAGAACAATAGTATATAGAGTTTCTATTTAATATAGTATGTTTTTTTTAACTATTAATTTATACATTTTTTTTGGAAATATCTCATCATTTATTTGCTTTTTTATTCCCACTCTTTCATTTTATCTTCTTTTTCTACTTTTACTTCTCTTCCTACTTCTCCCCTACTTTTCCTTCTCTTCATTCTCTCACTTCTCATTATTATTTTTCCTCATCCTTCTCCCCATCATCTTCATTATCATTTTCCTACTTTTTCTTATTTTTTTCATTCTCTTTTGATTTCTCATTGTTCTTCTCTTTCCTTTTTCTCGGTTTTCTAATCCTTATATATCATATAAATGAATACTTTTTATTGTTATGTTTTGTAGTATATAGTAGTTCTATACCGTATAGTATAACGATAATATAGCAAATATATTTTCCTAAATCTCTTTTATCTACATAAGTTTTCTTTTTTTTTTATTTTAAATTTTAAACACAATTAATTAAAAAGATAGAATTGTAAATAGTTAAGTTTTTGTGTTAGATATTTAATTTCATCATTATATGTGTTATTTCTTTTTATTTTAGAGTCAAATTATGTCATTTGACCAATTTTCTCTTGAAACAAAGTTACAAAAATCAATATAATAATATTAATATTACCCAAAGGTTTAAGGAAGAAGGCAAGTTGCAAAATATCTAAAAAACGTGTAAGCTCATCTGATTCAAGGAACAATTATTATGTTTACTTGGAAGGTAGTGAAAATGTAAACACAAGACACGACGATACTTCATTTTCAACCTCACTACTCAAACCTATTAAACAAATTCGGTCTCTGTATAGCTCTTACGAAGCTACGATTATATAATGTTAAACAAAATACTACAAATTTTTTGAATGAAAGTGACTTTTATATATACATAATGGGGAACATATACTTACAATATTCACTCACTAAATGCTTCTTTGAAACATTTAGCTTTCTCTCAACTTGCAAATGTAATCCAATACAATGTCGGACTTCAAATACTTTTATAGATTGTTTTTTTTTGTCAATCTTTTTTTTTTGTCAATCACTTTTATAGATTGTTTATCTTTTGGTTTCTACTCTTTTACATAATTTATTCCAAAATCATATTTGGCAGCCTTACCTTTATTTTGTCCAATAGCTTAAAATATAAAATTTTAAGGAAAATTTTTGTTCATAAAAATATTTTACTCCTTTACTTCTATTTGTGTATTTAACGTCACTATAAAAATAAAGTTCTTTAAAATATAATATAGCAGTCAGGAAAACACTATTGAGATGCTTTTTGAGATGATTTTAACACTCAAATCAGTAAATACCTTACATATAAAAATCAGAAAGAAAGAAAAAAAAACAAGAAAAAATAGTATAAGGTTTTTGTTAAAAAAAAAACCAAAAAAAAGGTTTTTGTAACACCAGATCCAAGAATGAAACCCAGAGCATATATTTCAACCATGTTGGTTTTTTCTCGTCAACGGGTAATTATTAGTTTCAAATATTGCAGCCATTTTCTTTTTGGGTAAGATAACTCGACGACCATTTATATATTAATAATAACAACTAAGGTCGAACTGATTTAGTGAGTTGGAGATATAATATCATGAGAAAATAAAAGTAGAGACTCCCCACTAGTGAACCTTCAATGAATTGACCGATCAACTAACTTTAAAACCAAACGGTTTTTGTTCCAATGGTTCTTTCAATGAGAAAGATGTTGTTCAAGTCTAGTAAGAAAAAATATATTCCCAAAAAGTGATATCAATTAGTAAAAATTAAAGTAATTAAAGGAATTAACTTCTAATCTTTCTTATTTTATTCTTTTATAATTAGTTACTAAGTTTGGTTCTTCTTGATTTATCTAATAACTATAGTATTAAGGATTCGATCCATCTCTATTACAATTAGTAGATTATAAAAGAATAAAAAATATATGGATTAAGTTTTATCGATCAAATTATTGATAAAAATAACTACTTTAATCAGTGTTTAGATGTGTATATTATATAATAATATATCATTTTAATTATAACTAAAGGAAGAAATAAATTATGCAACTATCATATCAATAATTTATAGTGAACTTGATATTTTAAAGAATAAAAGGTTTTTTCATTAATTTGCAAATTTTGAGAACCCATGTAGAGAAGTCATAATTTTCTTCTCTTCTAAACAAACATGTTTTTTCCTCTTTTAGGTCATTGAACCATCAAACTGTTAATATATCACTTTTTGTATTAGAAAATCAACTAATAATTCATGATTTATAAATTTTACCTAATTTTGGATTTAAGTAATGACTACTTTGATTGAGAAAAAAAAACATGTTTGTATGTGAATTTCTACAATATTTAATTCTTTTTATAGACAATAAATTTGATGTTGTAGACTTTTTTTTGTCAAATTTGATGTTATAGATAACTTTTCATAATGTGTGAAAACTCTAAAACATACATTGTTAAGAAGTTAAAGGAAAATGAGAAATGTTTTTTGGTCAAATGATTACATATTTATTTTTATGAAATTATATATGATATAATTTTGTAATTGCGTATAATATTTTTTTGAGTTTTGAATAAATAATAAATCAAAAGTTGTTAATCTAATTCTTAACTTAAAAAAGAAGTGGATATAGTATATTTCTTGAGAGTAGATAGAAAAGAAACCATGTGACCCCCAAATGCCACATTCGTGTAATATCATCCACAAGTTTTGAGATGTCAATTTATTACTTTTACTTTTCTTTTTCTCCTCAAATATCTTTTATTTCCCATTAAATAACACAAATTGTATATACCAAACTCTCCTTTCTATATATCATCCAGCATCTCGACCATACCACACAATGATATATGATTCCAACATCAATATTATTACCAAGTATCTACCACATGGTTACACCTCCATTGTCCCTTTTATTCGTCAATATTCTCAAAATTATATTGCCATCAGCTTAGGGTAGAAACTAGAAACAACCTATATAACTAGCTTCGCTTAAACTATTGTATTACCCAATATTTACGAATAATAATAAAAAATACTATCGAAATATTTATTTGAATATGACACATTTGGAACAAATTTTATCATCACACGATATATTCTTTTCGTCCAAGAATTAAGATATTTTCACTTTATAATGCAGAACCTAACGTGTAGTTACTGTTTGTCGGATACCAAATTGATTCAATTCGATTATAAGCAACTGAAAACTAAAAATGATAAATTGAACCCCAATTATATGTAAAATGAGAATGTTAAATAATAGAAAGGAGCAAGTGCATGTGATGTACGTAAAGAATAAATACGTTACACGCGTCGAAATCACACATGATAACAATGCCTCCATTCATCTCGACCGTTCATTACGTTTCCCATATTTAATACTTTTCTTATTACATTCCACCAAACATTTTTTCATTTATTTTAATTTTGTTCACGAATCATGACTACTACGTGAACCCCCCTTTATTCCCCCTTAATTACTCAAACTTTTATATCACTATTTCTTGGTCTTATCCACTAATTTTAACTTAGATTTGTTTACCATGCATGTATCTGAAAAATTGAAACTAGCCCAAAAACGTTAACGTAGAGATCTCTTAAATGATTGTTATGTTTTAAGTTAATTTATCATATAATTTAGTCAGTTAATGTATAAAATTATAATAGAAAACGAATAATATCACTAAACTCTTCTTAGTCTAATAGTTAAATATCTATATAATAGTTTATATATTTAGAATTGTATTCTATATAGTGGTAGCTAAAAAGAAATTTTAGAGATAACTTTGAATTATGGTGGTCTTGTTGATGTAATGATAGATAAAAAAAATGAATAATAATTTACTACTTGTTTATTTTTAGTATCCAACAATTAGTTATAATATTGTTGTAGAATAATAATGGATATTAAAATACTGTAGAGATTAATATCATAAAATACCAACCGAATATGAATATTTTCTACTAATTCCTTTCATTAGTAAAATTACTTTATATAGTTATAAAGAAATAAATCAATTAGATTCGATATTACCTTAAGAGGGATGATGAAATCTCAATAGAAGAAAAAGATCACATGATCTGCCTCAAAGTCACGTGACACCGTTCAACATTTCGGAGACGTGTCTTAAAATTGAAGCACGTGTCGTTCCACCGTAAAACAGTACACTAACTACTTTCCACGTCCCGACAAAAGAATATTTACGAGATCTAAAATACACTAAAAAGTACGGAAGATGTACACGTGGCTGTGTCTTTATGGCTTTTGACCACCACCTACGTGTCCACGAGATGCCAGAGCTTTTAATCTCTCGTTACAATCTTACCACGTGGCATTGGGTTTTACCAAAGAGTAAACCAAGTTAATTTATTGGTTTAACCGGTTTACCAAAATAATTTATAAATTTTCTATTTGTTATTAATAATTTTTTTCCCTTGATTAGCTGCTAATTAAAACTGTATTTGACTGTTAATTATATAAGTCGTGACATATTTTTTTTGTCACTTTCTCTAATTCCTGCAGATTGAGACCAGATTTGACTGTTAATTAGAGAAGTCGTCGCATAATTTTGTCACCTTCTCTAAATTAATACAAATCATATGGTCATTTTCTTTATGTGTGGTTTCATAAATATTCGAAATAATCAAACTCTAAAAAGAATAGAGCACTCGATTAGATGGAGCCAAATCATGTCCCTTCCATTTCACTACAAGTGTTAACAGAGTCTAAATTGAAAATGACACTTATTTATATACAGATGGGGTCCAAATTTACAAACTTTTTTTTTATTAATGAATGAAGAATTAAATGTTTAGCTTCAAATAATCATCAAAATTATTGGTTGTTTATAACAATGTGCAAGAGAAAATTTTCGAATTATTTTTTGTCTTCTCTTAATTTTTGTATTTTGTCTATTAGTCTAGAACGAAATAGTTTGAATCCTTGAAAATTTCCGACATAAAATTGGACGGTGGTGCTCTTTTTAAACTTTTGTTTGATTTGACAAAGTAAATAAGAGGTTTCTGGAGATGTGTACCACCATGGGAAAAAACAAGACAAAATTTAGAAAATAAATTACATAATAATAGTACTAATCAAAATATCTGATCAGAAAAAAACGTAATGAATGATAGACAAAATAATTGGCATTGCAGAGAGGTAGTTGAAAAAAACAGTAAAGTACTCGTGAGAGATTTACAATTCTGATTAGTGACTACTACATTTTATATTATTCAACCATTAACAAAAACTACTTGCCCCTTTTTTAGCTGTTTAATCTGTAGTATCATTACTTCTTTTCTTTCAATAAGATCCATAAAATATCATCTTTCACTTTGCCAAAACCACCATAAAGTAGAGCTCGCATCACAACATAGATGAATATAATATATATTTATATAAATAAAATGAAATTTTTTGTTTGTTTGTTTGTGATGGGTTTCTGATTGAATGAGATGCAGACTCTGAATTGCAGTACTTGTAACATTTATAACTTGACGAGATTGGAATCTTAAAATCATCATGTGGTGGATGTTTTAGGGTTTAGGCCCAAGTAGAACCCACATAAAGATAATGAGTTTTTGGTCCATTTAGAGCTCACTAGTCACTAGTCAGGGAAATTTTTTTAAAATGCAAATTGACCGATTAGACCTACCAAGCATTCATACAAAAACTCTAGTTGTCGTATTATGTAAACAAAAAGAGGCCACAAAACGATGATGTGAATGGTTAAGCTTTGATATTTTGTATCTATATAAGCAAACTCACTCTCTTGTCACAACTCTCAGACTCACTCTTTTTTTTAGTAGGTAGAAAGGTATTTTTAGTTCATATTTTATCAATAGCTCGATTTTTTTTTGTTTACAAAACCTTACATATCCCTGCTAAACAAAAATAATACTTTATATAGTAGTGCTTCAGAATTTCAGATTTAAGTTTGAATTCGAAGTTTTCTTACAAAACCGTAATCTATTCATTTTGATTTTAGGGCAACAAGAACAAGACTTGAGTAGATGCTGAGTCAGTGTCTTAGAGATAATTATACACGTCATGATAATTCAGTTTATTTCTCCAACTTGAAGATATATATATATATATATATATATATATATATATATTTATTGCCGTAAAGAAAAAAGAAGAAGAAGATATATATATATATATATATATCATGTTGGTATTTAATTTACCATGCAGTATTTTCTAGTGAAAATTAAAATGGTAAATTAGTATAAAGATTTCATTGGTTAAACTGTATCAGAAGAGCTTTATTTGACGAGGCTCTGTCGAGACAACATTATTTTCAATTTACGGATCATTCAAATATCATATATGTATGAAAATCAAACCATCTTATATAAAATTAATAAAAAAATTCCAAATTTTCTCAATTCTGTTATCTCGTGAGAAGTATTTCTTCTGTTGTGATATATAAGTTTGGGAATAGGCCGAACGGCTAATTCGTCAGAAGCTGCTATTTGCAAATGTAAGTATCTAAAAAGAATAACAACAAAATAAAATAATACTAAGGTCATTTTTTTTGGTTAATGATGTAACAATTAAATTGATTTGGCGTTTTCTTTGGCGTCGTATTATTATTATTATTATTATTATTATTATTATTATTATTATTATTATTATTATTATTATTATTATTATTATTATTATTATTATTATTATTATTATTATTATTATTATTATTATTATTATTATTATTATTATTATTATTATTATTATTATTATTATCATTATTATCATTATTATCATTATTATCATTATTATCATTTGACTAATTAGGGATCTGAATCAGTGCGTGATAACGTAAGGACCATGCTAACAAACTTTTTTAGTCACTCTCATTACTCAATATATAACGAAAATTTGCAGCACTACACAAGGCAGGGGCCTACGTACACACACTTGATGAACAATGAAGACAAAAAGAGTCTCAAATGGCTTCACATTTTCAATTAAAATACTTTTATCAACTTTCTTAACAAAAAAAATGGATATATTTCTGTAGTGAATATTTTTAACATAAAGATTGATGATGTTGCAGCAAATACGATCTACACAGCAAGAGTAAAGTTCATGTAAATATCGAACAAGTAAAGCCTTATAACTATATTTGGTATTATAAACAGACTTATATTGTAGTTCTATTTTAACAAAAACCTTAGATATTACATATATGTATATGATTTTGATACATATTCTGTACTTTTTTTTAATAATATGTCAAGTACTCATTTTTATGTTAGTTCTGATATTTATCATGTTGCTATTTTTTTGCCATGCATATTTTTCAGCGAAGCTAAAATGGTGAATTAGTATAAAGATTTCATTGGCTACACTGTATCAGAAGGGAGAGATTTAACGAGGCATCATTTTTTTTTTTAACATGCATCATTATTTCCTTATTCAGTTTATGTTTCACTCAAATATTATAAAGTAGTATTTGCACGGGTTAAATTATTCCATAAGCAGCTAAGTTTGATATATACTTTGTTAGCACTATGGGTTTACAATCTGCTACTATAATCACAACAAAAATTCTCTCGAAATCAATATCCAATATTTTTCCTTTTCGTGTATTGAGAATCTAGAAATATGAACGGAAAGATTATTTTTATAGTATCAAAGATCTGTTGTCTTATATGTAAAACAAGTTTTGTTTATACATAAAATTTATGGTCTCTTCATTAATCTTTTATAGCCATCATTAATCTTTTATAGTCATTCTATATGCAAACATTAAGTGATTATAAATTAGTATTATTTCCTACTATGTCTAGATATTATATATATACATATATATATATATATATCTTAATTTTTAGATATGTTTTTGTACATAAGAGTTAAGTTTTTAAATCCTAATTCATTAAAATTTAATATGGTTATAAATGGTAATTGAACTCTGTATTTTTACATAATAAAAATGTTATATCTATAGAAATATCACATCATCTTTTGAATGAGAAACAATCTATTGAAATAAATAAGTATATGACGATTACATTTTTTAAATTAGAATGAGGAAAACCAAATTTAAAGTGAGAAATAAAAGTAAAACCAATTCATGACTCCACCATCACTTATATTCTCACACCATCGATTGCAGATTTCTCCAAATGGTCTGCTTGAAATGTAATTAGACTCCTGAGCATATTTAGTGAACCGAAGAAGAGTCCTCTTGCAAAAGATCCAACCTTGTAAAAAGCATACAAATTAATTTAGATTTTAATGCTTATAAGAATGGTGACAATTGATAATTCATGTACCTTCTCTCACCTTCAAAATGCATCTCCTCCCATCAGCTTCATCTTTGGGAAGCAAAGATTTGAGCAGCAAAGTTTGACGATGTTTTTCTTTTTTCTTGGCTTCGTATAATTTTGGTTGTTTGAACTTCACAACAAGAAATTAAACGTATTATGTATTTATTTTAATTGTTTGCATTGGTTTTTAATTGAGACACCCTATTTGTAACCATGTATGTATGAAGACTTCGAATCGCACAAAAAAGTAAATAACTTTTTGTTTTCTTCTATAAACTCGAAAAGGTACTCTTCGTCGACTCCGTTCACTCTCTTTTCTCATCTTCCTCCTTGATCGAAGATGAGTCACGCAATTATCACGGATCCTCTTCTGGGCATCGACCATGAAACTCCAGAAGAGAAGAAGGAGGAGAAGAAACAGAGACGAAATCTGAAGATAGCTCTTTTTCTGCTTCTGATTCTTGCCGGAGTCTCAGGTTTTTTTTATAAAAAATTCCTTTTTCTACTCCAATAATCGAGGAACAATTATATGATCCGATTCTAGCTGACTAATCAAAGATGAAATGATTTTCTTTTTTAACTAGACTAGTGAAAAGTCGTTGACTTTTTTTGTTCTGAAAAATCTAAGGTTATAGCTTTAGCGACAACATAACAATTCTGTTGTCAAGACGAGGAACGGAAAAGAGTTTTCTTAGCCATGGAACTGTCAGTGACGAGGTTGAGTCAGAGAACGGGGTTGTGGCGGCTGATGATGGCCGGTGCTCTGAGATCGGTGCTTCTGTTCTCAGAAGAGGCGGTCACGCTGTGGATGCTGCTGTGGCTACTACTATATGTGTCGGTGTTGTTAATCCAATGTCAAGTGGAATCGGTGGTGGTTCTTTTTTGATTGTTAGCTCGCAGAGAGATTCCAAAGCTGAGGCTTTTGACATGAGAGAAACTGCTCCCTTAGCTGCTTCTAAAGTAAAAAGCTTTTTCCTTTAGCTTTAAGTTGTTAAGTATATGTATATAATGTGTGCTGGCTTGTGAATTGATTCAGGATATGTATAAGAATGATGAAAATGCGAAATCCAAAGGCGCATTGTCTATGGGAGTTCCGGGAGAGATAGCTGGACTTTACGAGGCTTGGAAACGGTATGGTCGTCTTCCATGGAAGCCACTTTTTGAGCCAGCAATTGAGCTAGCTAGAGGTGGTTTCGTGGTGGCTCCATATCTCGGACGAGCCATATCGAGCCACGCGTCAATGATACTTAACGACCCTGGTTTAAGGAATGTCTTTTCACGAAATGGACAGGTTCTGAAACCTGGTGAGATTTGCTATAACCCTGGACTAGCTGAGAGTCTTGAGATGATATCTGAGCAAGGACCGGAAGCTTTCTACAACGGAACAGTCGGAGAGAAGCTTGTTAATGATGTTAAAAAGGCAGGAGGGATCATAACAATGGATGATCTAAGAAGTTATAAAGTTCGAGTTAGTGATGCAATGTCGGTAGATGTTATGGGTTATACACTTCATGGAATGCCACCTCCATCGAGTGGAACAGTTGGTTTCCCGATGGTTTTGAATATATTGGATAGTTATTCGAACCTTTACACTGCTTCAGGACAGGATCTTGGGCTGCATCGTTTGATAGAAGCAATGAAACATATGTTTGCGGCTCGGATGGATCTTGGAGACCCTAAGTTCGTTAACATAACTAACACTATGAACCAAATGCTCTCAAGGACTCACGCAGAAGAAATCAGAAAGAGGATATTCGACAATACGACATTCCCACCTGAGTACTATTTGCACCGGTGGAGCCAACTAAGGGACCAAGGGACGAGTCATTTCTGCATTGTGGATGCGGATAGAAACACCGTGTCAATGACCACAACCGTGAATTACGTTTTTGGTGCTGGTGTTTTATCACCTTCCACTGGAATTGTACTCAACAATGAGATGGATGATTTCTCTGTACCAACAGAAATCACTCCTGACATGCTTCCTCCAGCACCTACAAATTTCATTGAACCAAACAAGCGACCATTGTCTTCCATGACACCTCTCGTTATTACCAAGGTTCTACCTTCAATGTTTTCTTGTCTTCTAGACTCAAATGATACTAACAAATCTAAAGCTGGGATTATGAAAACCTGTAATTGTTTATCTGTTGCAGGACGGTGAGTTGGTGGCAGCGCTTGGAGGAAGTGGTGGAATGCATATAATTCCGGCGGTGATTCAAGTGTTCCTCAATTGTTTTGTGTTGAAGATGAAACCATTAGAAGCAGTAGAGAGTGCCAGAGTTTATCCTAAGGTAAAAATGCATTACAAGAATCATCTGTACTGATTTGTGCTTACATTCAAAATGAAAGACTCATTGGTTTTTGGTTGCTGTTGCAGTTAATACCGAATGTTGTTCAGTATGAGAACTTCACCACAATCAATGGCGAGCACATAGGAATTGCAGAAGGTACTAAAATGTTTTTGGGAGAGAGGAAACATGAACTCTCGGCTCTATCAGGTGGAGCTATTGTTCAACTAATCGTTCAGAATTTCGAGGAAGAAAAAGAAGAAGCAGAGATGTTTCTTGAAATTGGAAGGAAAATTGGAAAGAAATCAAAACAGTTTAAGGGCTTACTCACTGCAGTTAGTGATCCTAGAAAAGATGGGAAGCCAGCTGCAGTTTGATCCATCATAAGTCACTCATTCATTACCTCATTCAAGTTCCATTCTCAATCATGTAAAGTTATTCAAAGTTGTATGAGCTTCAAAGATTGTCTGAAATGCATACAAAAGTAAAGTAGTTATTGAGTATATAGAGTCATTACCATCTTGATTACAAGAGTACAGATGATTTGATCACACATCTTACATTACAGATTTAGTAAAGAGTAAAAACAAACCAAGAATTGTTACATTATTCTCACAAGGGGTTATCTCTCTTCTCTTTGCTTGAAGAATATTATAAAACATTTTGAAAAGCTTCTATCAAAATAAAGAAAGCTTAGTTCCAAACAAGGATCTCCCCAACTCAAAACACAAAACAAATCCTTTTCAGACAGATGTTCACCATTCCATGGTCCCTGCTTCACCAGCCAACTGGTGTGACTCGATCTTGTCGTGGCTCATGAAACTCGGCTGGTTTGTTGAAGACAAAAGCCTCGCCCACATTCTGTCAGTGATCACCACCTTGTGATGTTTCTCCGTGATCCTCTATACAATATTTAAACCATGTTATTAGGAATCCCACACATATATAAGAGATGCTCAGGTTGATCTGCAATGGGTATATCATCCTAAAACAGGATTAAAATTGGAAATTTTGATCCTCTGAGACTCACATAGAAGGGAATGTAAGTATGTCTGCCATTGACAAGCCCAACGGTGAAGCCACTATAACCAGCCATCACTCCATGAACCGCACTTTGAGCTAATAGCGTACAGCATACATTGTCTGCTGCATTGCTCGGAACAGCCCGTATCATGTAGGTTGGATCTGAAAGAAACCAAAACATAAAATCAAAGCTTTATCTATCATTTTCAAGAAGAACTCATAAGATATCTATACCAATGTATTTGAGGTTAAGGGTCATCTTCTTGGCAAAATGATCCTGAAAAGAGATAAAAGGAAAACAAATCATTTTCCAGTCTATTTCTTAAGAAGATCCTCTATTTTTACGGAAATAATCAATATGTTAACCTTGATCCGTTGAGAGATCCATAGGCCAACGTCTTGTAGAAGTTTGTTTCCAGAGGCATCTTTGAGATCTGTAGACTGTTCTGTGCTTTCTGACAGTAGATCCTGTCCTGCGCCTTCTGCTATCACAATCACCATGTGACCACTTTCCTTTAGCCGTTTATCAATAAATTCAAAAAGGCCGCCAGGGCCTTCAAGAAAAAATGGAGATTCCGGGATCAAGCAACAGTCCACATCCCTGCTGGCTAAGGTTGCATACATTGCAATGAATCCTGAAAAAACCCTTGAAAATACGTAAACATCTCTCCAGTGCTCAGCGAAAGGTGGTGGAAAACTACTTAGTCTTGGGAACTGCTTACCGCTGTACCGTCCCATTAACTTCACAAGACCAATACCATTCTCAAAGCTTGTAGCTTCAACATGGGCTGCATTGATAGCACGTTGTGCCTCTTCTACAGCTGTGTCAAATCCAAACGATCTATCGATAACCTGTATAAACAAAGAACAATTCAAACAGCCATAAGCAACTATGATGCAATATCAGAAAGTCAAAGCATTGAGGGAAAAAGATTTACAGGAATGTCATTGTCAATTGTTTTGGGGATTCCAGCAACCGCAACTTTAAGCCCACGTCTCCTTACTTCCTGCAGAGACAGTCAGTAAAGATATAGCCAACCCAATGTATTGAACAGAAGAAGATCTGCCTACCTCAAATATAGCAGCTGCTCCTTTCTGTGAACCATCTCCACCTATAATATAAACCTGGTTAATCCCACGATCTTGAATACTATCTACTATCTTGGTGGTGTTGTGACCGCCTCTTGATGTCCCGAGGATGGTTCCTCCACTTCTATGGATATCATTCACGGTTTTAATGTCCAAATGGATTGTGTTTCTCGCATAAAATCCTCTGTAACCTCCCTGGAACCATACTTGATCTCAAGACTAATATACTGCTTTAAAAAACAGAGAGGAATGCTGAACATATAACCAAAGCGATGGGACTTACATCAATTCCAAGGATTCTCTTGACACCATACATGTAAGATAATCCACAAACTATCTCTCTGATCACAGTATTAATGCCAGGACACAGACCACCACACGTAACGATGCAAGCAACAACATCATCCGACTCAAAGTAAACCTGAGTCAACAAAACTTCCATCAACACTCACCTTCTCAACCATAATAGACTCTTCGGATATAAAATGTGAGAAATATACCTTTTGACGTGGTCCTGCACGGCGGAAATGTATTCCCCTAGGACTGTCAGGATGAACGACTATCTGCAAAACGGCGAAATCCAAATCTTCACTAACGAGATACAGATAAACGAGTGCGAATGGCTAACAGGGACATCATATATCTTACCTTTTGAGGAACCGTGTCATCATCATCGACGAAATACTGCCTGAAAACACATTGGAATTGATCAGTTATGAAGCTTTACAAGCTATTGATTCAATCACAAGGAAAGAAAGTTCAGTTCCTTAGGTAAGTAAGCAAACGTTAACTTACTTAACAACTGAATATGCAGCGTTTTCTTGTAATGGATTTGGATATGTCTGAAGCATGACATGACACAAATGATCAATAAAATCAGAGAAGCGATCATCACAACTTGAGCTAATAAAGAAACTGTTATAGATATTTAAAAATAAAATAAAAAAGAAGGTAACTTTGAAAAGCAATATTGTAAAGTTTCAGATTTTTCCCGCTCGCATTATCAGAATTCACGTATCAGTTGAAATTAAAAGCCATAGTCAGAGAGCTTACAAGAGAATCGGGGAAGTAATCGGAGAAATGAGGAACGTCTTCGAGAACATAACCGGCGGGACCAGTAATGATCTTCCTGTCCGAGTTTGGAACAGAAGATCCCATAACCAATCTAGTCGGAGACTCGAATGTCTGATTATCCGAAAGCGTAACAATCAGACCGAGACCTGAATCGATGCTCAATGATCGATATTTTCTACTAATTCTTGGAATTGAAAGCCCTAATGAATGAAGATGATCGGTTTCAAACGACGTGCACCGACCTGAATATGATAGAAATCGAAAGGAATCCATACAATGGAAAATCGGAGAAAAATGTTATGAACCATCGACCTTATTTGTAAATAGAAGGAACCCAAAAACGGCATACTTGGTCTTTGACTTCATAATATATTTTGACCAAAAAAATGCAAAATTATAAACTGAAAAAGCATTCACCTTTCAATAAATTGAGGAAGAAGAAGACGAAACCCAGATGGCAGTGGAAGAGGAGAAAGCAGATTAGACCATCTCACGGGGTTGTGGTGAATGTTTGGATGAAGAGGATTAGTGAACAAGTGGCAAGCTTTGTGTGGTTTTTAATCAAAAGACGAGAAGAATCTTATACAACAGATCCCAAAGATCATTTAAGAAGAGAAGATTTTACTTGGGAAAAAATTGACCATTTCAATAATTGAATGGGCATATTTAAAATTGGTAGAAAGTTCTAGGGTGTGTTGAATAATTTATTGATTTTATTGAGTTGGTGCTGATTGGTATGAATATGGCATGTAATAATATGCTAGCTTTCATTTCCATGATTTATGTTTGCTAATATTGAATAAATTAAAGTATTGCAAACTAAAACAATGACTCAAAAGTCAGAGTATGCTTTGCAAAGTGAGTTGAGAACGAATTACTTCGGCGTCATTGACAATTGGTTTCATTATTCTAGAATACGACAATCTTGGAATCTTATATATTAAAATAGAAGACACATTTATTTTAGCCATGTTATAATTTTTTTTTTCAACATTAGATCGATAAGGTCCGATCTATATCTTAAAGTCCACTCCCAATAATCTCTTTTTTAAGCTACCATAATGCAGCAGGTAAGAATCTAACCATGCGGCCAAATCATTAGTTGGATCATCCTAACCACCAGACTGAGAGTAACTCGACATATTTTAAATTTTATAATAAAAATAACGTATGATTGGTAACCTTAAAAATAATTTTAAGATATATTTGGTTATAAACTTTTATATAAAATTCAAAGTTAATAAAAGATTTAATTAAAAAATTCAAAAAAATAAAAAATTAAAAAAAAAATATTGGTACAAATTCGGTTCGAATTTGAATTCAGTTTTCAGGGTATATAGATTTAAGACCTATTTTTGATATTTTGTCGGGTTTGGTTCCTTTAATTCAGTATTTTGGTTCTTTTGATTAAAAATTTATTCGAGTATTTTTATTTTGGATATGGTTCGGTTCAATATAGATCGAGTTCATGTTCAGATATTTTTATATAAAAATTTAAAATTTAAAATAAAATTAATAGAAAAACTCTAAAAAAACTAAAATTTGGATCTTGATTTGGTTTGGGTTTGGGTTCGGATTCGGGGTTCGGGTATATAGATTTAGGACTCATTTGGGTATTTTGTTAGGTTCGGTTAATCTAATTTGAATCAATTTTAATTCGGGTTTTGGACATCTAACAACCTAAATGAACCCATTTAAAAAAAAATAATCAAAAATATCAACTCCCCCATTATAACACTGGTATAATGCTAGTTAAAATTAAACCAAACGTAATCATAGTTTCTTATCAAAATGTACACAATGGCAACAAAATATTCTAAAATAGGCACTTATCAATGACAATAAAAGGTATTTTTTTTTGTCAATATTGGATCACAACTGGGCGGCCCATTAGTCAAATTCCTACATAATGTAGGCGGTGGGACTCAATCCCTAATTGTGCAAGTGCGCTGTCTTTAGTGGACTTACCGCTTGCCACTAGACTGAAAACCATTTGCCAATAAAAAGCTACTTTAACAATTAAACATGAGTATTATATATATATATATATATGTATATATATGTGAGGGTGTATATATATATATGTGTGAGGGTTATAATCTGAGTTTTGTATTATTTTCAATATAATTGTAGAGTATAAGTTAAATATAATCAAAAAATAAAAGTAAAAAAATAGAAAAGAAAAGTCTGTAGATTTTTTTTTGTCACTAAAGGAAAGTTTATAGATATTTCATATTTCTTTGTAATGAAAGAAAAGAAAAACGTAAACCCTCATCTTCATTGCTTCACCATGCTCAGGGTTTACCTTGAATCAGCTACCACAAAATGAATAATTTTTGGTAGCGGTCGCTCGTCGCAGTCATCAGCGACAACCAAACGAATAGAGCTTAATTCTAGTGTTGCAACAGTAGCTGAAATGTGAGCAACGCTTCCAAGTATTTGGGTGGTTCTAAATTGAGTTTTTTTGACACTTTGTTCTGTAACACTTTGGAAAGGACATTCCTGGGCAAATAAAATGTAGATGAAGGTTGTGACTTGTGACTACTGCAAGAATTTTTGAATACTGGCCTTTTCTAATATCATACTTTATATCGAACTAATGGATTCAATAGTGAAAAGATTAATATTTTACATTGGTTGTTTTGTACAGCCTTGATGAGATTGTTGACAAATCACTTGGAAGTTCTGATGGGAAAAGCACTTGTAAAGATTTAGTTAGCTTAGTCCAAACATGCCTAACCAAGATTCAGGTTTGCTAAGTCAAATCTAGATGTCGACTCAATGTTGTGATTCAATCTCTTTGTAATCTTTCTTGTGGTTGGTGGATTACAGAATTCTTAAAGGTTTATACATCTATTATGGCTATTGAATGCAGGTTGGGAAAGCATACTTTGAATCAATTAACTATTTAGATGCTGAAAAAGCATTATGTCTCGTCCGCGAGGCTTCTCCTTATAGCTTAGAAGGGATGGAAATATACTCTACAATCCTCTATGTAAGTGTATTTTCCTGGTTTCCTGACGGAGCTATGCCTTTTCAACTAAACCCAGTCTGCAAATTAGCAAAGAAAAGATTTGGTTAGTTTACTAGATATAAAAGAGTGTCCTGAATTGCATGATTTCAAAATAAGTGAGTTGTTTGGCAGTAAATAATGTCTTGTGTTCATGTTTAATGGTGTAGATAAATCCTTTATTTCCAATTCTTCTAAACAAATTATATAAAAAGTCGATAAAAAAAAAAATCCATAGTTGCCCTGTAATCCTTCGATCGCTTGGAGTGCAAGACATTACTCATTCTTAATAAAAAGATTTCGTTGGCCAAAAAAAAGAAGGAGAAGGAATTGAGCACGTGACATAGATTATACAAGAGGACCGTGACTTGCACGTGAAGCTTTTGGGATCAAGTCATGTTGTTACGATTTACAACAGATCTTTTCCTTTTCTCTTTTAATTAGGTTAAGCTCTTATAAAAGGCATATGTTAGCCTCCTTCTTTACGCCTCTTTTGATTAAACCTAAGTTGTTATTGCTATTCCTCATCGGAAGCAAATCACGAACCTTTGTTCCTTGTGAACAACGATTCTTTTATCCAATAAAGTTTTCTTCTTCTTCTTAAATCTTAGTTTGTGTTTTCCTACATCATTCTTATCTCTCTCGTTTCACGATCGAGGTCGGTGATTTAACCTAATTATCCGAAATTCTTATCTGATGTATGATTGAGGAAGATTTTTGCTATTTATTTCAAAGACCTAACTACGATTTGCTTTCCCAATTCTGAATTTTTCTGATAATTTAGTTTTAGGTTAAAAGTGTTGAATGATGATGCACCAGAAGGCGGCGACACAGGAGGAGGCTATGGCTAGAACAATGGTCATCTGGGACATTAAAAGCTGTCTTGTTCCCTCTAGGTGTGATGCTGGTCGTGTAGGTCCGTCTATTAAACGAGCCTTGGAGAATTTAGGGTACTCTGGTCCTGTCACCATCACTGCCATTGGCCATCTAATAGACTTTTCTGATGACGTCCTGCGATCGATCTCATCCACTGGAATCTCTCTTTACCACATCCCCTTGGGTTAATACCTTCTCATCGATCCTTAATTATGCCTTTTCTACAGTACTTGATGCATAGGGTCTCAAGTCTTTTGTTTTCTGAAACAGATGTAGTAAGTATTCTAGATGCTATGATTAAGTGGGCCAATGATGATCCAGCTAATATGCTGCTGCGAGAGACTTTTCTGATGGTCTTGAGTACATACAAAGAAAGGATTCAACATTCTTCAGCATATATTGTATGATGATTATCTAGAAGCCTTCCCCACCTCCGATACAGTAGAGAGCCTCTGGAAAAACTTCCTGACAGGTTTTTTCCCTCTCTCACATGCGCAAATGCACTAATTTGTTGAAATAAGCAGATGAATTACAGTATCTACTTGATGTCCACGGATACAATGGATACAGAGGAGAAGTTCGGAGAAACAAGTGAATGTGTTTGGTCATGCAGAGTATGTAGAGATGTTTTTTGCAATGATCTTTCTGGTAAAGGCTTTGAAAATTTCACCTACCATCTCCGGAGTTTAGAACATCGTGAAAGGGTAAAAGGACAGACCTTTGTTGTATCAATACATCTTTGAGTTATCCCCTTTTCCACTTGTATTATCTTTTTCTGCTGGATTTTGCATTTGGTTTTTCAAGTAGATGTTGGGGTTTCTGCCTTGTGACTATAAGTTAAAAAGAGACGAGTCTTCTCGTAGTAATCCCCGTGCCAAGAATAGTACTACCATTCTGAACAATAGACCAATGGCAAGTTTTAATATCTGAAAAACATTGAAATTTCTATTTTTTAAAGAATTTTGGGGGTTTCCTTAATCGAAACTAAAACGTTGTAGAGGAAGCCGGCGACACAGAAGGAGGCTGTGGCTAGAACATGGGTTATCTGGGACATCAAAAGCTGTTCTGTTCCTGCTGGGTGTGATGCTGGTCGTGTAGGTCCATGTATTAAACGAGCTCTGAAGAATTTAGGCTATTCGGGTCCTGTTACCATCACTGCCATTGGCCATCTAATAGACGTTCCTGAGGACATCCTGCGATCTCTCTCATCCACTGGAATCTCTCTTTACCACATTCCCTTGGGTTAATACCTTCTCATCGATCCATACTTATGCCTTTTCTACAGTAATTGATGCATAGAGTCTCAAGTCTTTTGTTTTGTGAAACAAATAGAAATTTTTCGGAGGCTATGGTTAAATGGGGCTATGATAATCCAGCTAATATACTGCCCATAACTGCGAGAAACGTTTATTTAGAACTTAAGCACCTACGAAGGAAAGGATTCAACATTCTTTGGCGGATTTTGTATGATGATTCTCCAGAATCCTTCCGCACCGTCACTGAAAAGCAGAGCTTCTGGAAAAGCTTCCTAACAGGGTTTTTTTCCTCTCTCACATGCAATAACTTGTTGAAATAGGCAGATGAATTACAATAGTTACTTTATGCCCACAGATACAATGTCTTCAGTGGAGAAGTGCAGTGAAACAAGTGAATGTGTTTGGACATGCGCAGTATGTGTAAATGATGTTGGCAATGATATTGATGGTAAAGGCTTTGAAAATTTGACCAAGCATTTCTGGAGTCTAGAACATCGTAAAAGGGTAAAACGACAGACCTTTGTTGTATAAATACATCTTTGAGTTATTCCTTTTCTCACATGTATTATCTTTTTCCACTGCATTTGCATTTGGTTTTTCAAGCAGATGTTGAGGTGGCTGCCTTCTCACTATAAGTTAAAAAGAGAAGAGGACAAGGAGGAACTTGAGACTGCGAGGAGGAATTTGAGGCAGTTCTTGGAGAGGAAGAGGAAGAATCCAGAATGGAAAGAAATGGACAACATGCGCCTTTGGTGAATTGGTCTTCTTTTAGGAAAATGTTGGGTTAATGAATAATAATACTGATGCTTATATTTAAGTCTTGTTTTTGGATTTAACTAAAATTTAAATATATATGAAGACCTTCCAAGGGCCATTTGCATTCTCATTCCAACAGACTGTATCTCTCGTGTTGCTTCTTCTAAGATCATCACAATTACAGTCATAGCTCATAACAACCAGATTATCTATCTGCTGCTCACGTAGTAGGCATAGGAACATATGTGCGTGGTCTGGTTTTTGGCAGCATTATGTGCACTCAGTTCCAGTTCCTCCATTGCATTCATCAAAGACCTCAGAATGCATTTCGACATACCTTATTCCAGCTCCCTGAACACATCTTTTCTTTCTTAGTTTTTTTCTGGAGTTTTACATTAATCAATCGGAGAGTATAGATCTATGTGTAATCTTGTTTGCAGGCCATGTATATCCGTGTGAAGCGCAAATGAGATCCACTTACTTCATACAGTGCGATCCAACAGAGACTGTTTTGGATGTCAAGCAAAAACTGTTTTCCCTGATTGAGCAACAACTTAGCAATCAGCGTCTGGTCTTAATGTCTATTGAAGAGGTATTTGGAGGATTCCAAATCTTTAGCAAAGCAGAAGGTATCAAACATGTGACTGTCTCATTTTTTTATCACCCTAATCATTGTTGGAAATTGACTTACAATTCTTGTTCAAGTTTAGAAAATAATCGATTGAGCCCTTGCTTCACACGTGAGGTTAACCATTTTGCATTATCATGCAAATTTTGAGCATTTTTTGTTTCATTATTAAGAAACTTTATTTATTTATTAATATATAATTTTAGAAAACCAAAAACAAATTTGTTAAACATAACCTACTATACTAGTATTTATGTTGTACTGATGAATCAACCATTAGTAAATTTTCAAAATCGTATTTTGAATATTTAATGTGAATTTCAACAATTAATCAATTTTTTAAATTTTTTTTGAAAAACGTTTCATGAATAGTTTATATGAATATGTTACTTTGTTAATATTATACTAATACCTATAAAAACATTATGTTATATCACCATTATTTAAAAATAAAAGTTGTTATGATATATAAAGTCGAATGGATTGATGCAAGTCATTTACTTATCCATACTAGTTATTACCAGTTTTATACTTTTGGAACGTAAGTCTCACTATTTCTTCTTGAAACTATCTTTGATACTTCAAGAGTAAACTTCTCTTATCTTTCTAATTTGCAATACATGACTTTAATATTATGTAAAGTAGTAGAGACAAATTAAGGCCCGGCCATAGATGTGTAATTGTTTGAAGGGAGAAAATAAGTACGTCCGGCCCACCAAAGATATAAACTTCAAATCTGATTTTAATGGGCCGTAGATGTGAAAGCCCATTAATTTCCTGATTACAAAAGAAGACCATTTCCACAAATGTATAAAAATGATTACCACGTGTCTGAGTCATGACAATATATATATTTTTTCTTTCATCTAATATTAGATTCGAAGGATTACAATAGAGAAAAAAAAATGTATTCAATTCTACATAATAAAGAAGATGAGAAGATAGTGATCCAAAATAAAATCTATTATAATAATGAATCAAGTCTTTTATACTATTTAAGGAATTCTTGCATAACATGGGTTTATGGACTATATTAATTCGAAAAATTAAATAAATGATGTAATTCGAGATTTGAGAATAATAAACATAAAATACTAAAATGTATGTAATGAATTTTATTATATAGGATAATTAACCTAACTTTTTTTTTGATAAAGATAATTAACCTAACTTGATTTTATGTTTTATATCTTCGACATTTGGCATCCACAGTTTCAAGGAGGATCAAAGAACTCTATAATAAAAAATGGGCTAAAACCAAGGTCCAAATTTATGGATTTATCACAAAAAAATAAAAAAAATACATAAAACAAAAATTATGAGAAAAAGATATGATAAAACGGAGACAAAGAGGTAATCATAGGCATCTATATGTTTTAATTCAAGACATATCTTTGGTCCCTCCATGATTTCATTCTTTGACTCTTTCAATATTTTCGATTTTCTTTTAATTATTACGGATATTCTATATTAAAATATATACATGCGATTTTATATAGGAGTTTGTTTGCTTTATATTTCTTTTGTCCTTTTGAATAAAAACTTTAAACGATAAAGTGACAACTTGAATTAAACCGTTGATATATTTCATATTATATCAATTCTTTCCATTTTGATCCCAATGGTCAAAAAATAGATAGGAAAATTTGTGACCATAATAAATATTAAAATAAACTTTTAACAGATTAATATTTCCATAAAAATACGATTAACCAAAAACATGTGTGTATATACAAATATCTTTTCACTCTAAGGTGACATTAATAATTTTAGAATAATTCATTTTTAAAAAATTTATGAACAAAAATTGTTCTAGTTTATAGGAACAACGTATTCTCAAATCGGTCAAAGTTTTTTAAGAATAAAAGATGAAGCTTACTTTTAAGCTTATAACAATACATGTTTTTTCTGATTTATCTACTAGAAATTAGGTCATACGACCATGAAATAAAATAATTTATCTATTATATTTCAATCTGAGGTATTATGGAATTGTATGATAGAAGATGCGTATAAGTAAGTATTGAGAAAAAAGTATTTCCATTGATAAACGAACTCTTTTGAGTTTTGAGGATTACTTCATTAAACAATTTTTTATGGGAAAAGGAAACAATTTTCTGATTTAAAACAAATGTAAGAAAAAGAAAGTGTAAGGTGCCATGATTTTCATAATTCATGCTAATGTAAACGGATCTTCAAGGAGACCATATGTATAATACTATAAACACAAAATCGTATAATAAAAAATTATTCGCTTTTATACAGAATTACTAAAGACATGTGTTTTATTTTAACTACAAAATACGAAAAATATATTAAAAATAAGAAAAAATTGGACATGGTGTGGTCCATATGATGGGTATACTGCTCAAATTGCCTTACTTATCAAGCAACCTCTTAATTCCTTTCTGCACAAATTAAAATTAAAATTAAAATAATTAAAAAGTGAAGAAAAAAATTAAATAACAAAAGAATAATTATCAGTTCCTCCAGCTCGATGCCCATGTGATCTCTATTCCTCTTCTCGTCATTTTTTTTCTCTTCTTCTTTTTTACTTTTTTTTGTCTTCTGTTTTTAACGTCGCATAAATTCAATATTGCTCATTTTCTTTAAAAGTTATAGGAGGTCTTGATGTAGACTATACTGAAGTTTATGTTCTACAATGTTAGTTTTACAGTTTCTTGTAATCAAAAATAGAATGAAGTAATTGCCTATTACTATAGAACTATGTTTTTGATATATTAGTTACGTTATAGATCATAAAATTATGACCGGAATTATGTCGGTGAAGAATCCATATATATATACATATATTTATGTTACGTTTATAATACGATATTAATATATGTGAAAATATATTTCTTGAAATTCCATCATTGAATAAGTACAAAACTTTGACAAAGTTTATAGTAATGAAAACTTGACTTCTTCTTTTTGGTAACATGAAACTTAAATTTATCATCCATAAGACCATAACATAAAGGTGATGGAACTATGAGTTCTTTTGTAGGAAATCCATCTATACCACAATATATAAAACAAAAATATGTAATGAATTTTCGATGTTTTGAGGATAGATATAAAGAGAATGTGCATAGAGTTACATATACAAGTTGATTTACATATATATAGAAATGTATATATTTATGAAATAAAAATGAAAAGAAACCGCTTGAGAAACTCATAGCAGCTTCTTAAAACAGCAAAGGCAAAATAAAAAAGTGGGTCAGTGAATGGGTTTCAGAGCCACCTTTTCCTTTTTCTCGCTTACTTCTTCAGTTAAAGTTTGATATACACACTTATTTTTATATAAATACTTTATTAATATATTATAATTCCTTCGAAAAACATCTCTCCTATGTTTTCTTCATTAATTAATTTATACCTTTCAACATCCCAAACTCACACTTTCTCTTCTTCTTCTCCTCTACCTTCGTCGTTTATATCTTGTCCCTCTCTCTTTTTCCTGATTTGCAGTACTGTCCAAGATCTTATTCTGGTCGACCAAGTTTGTTCCTTTTAGCATAATTTTGGGGTTTTTTCCCCATAAATTCTTACTTTGTCTTCTTCTTGTGTCGGTTAGGTTTTCAAGTTAAACCCTCTTTTGTCTAATTCTCTCCCTCAATTTCAGTCCTTTCTTCTCTTTAATAATAATAGGGTTTATTCATCTCTCTATCTCTGTATCTATATATATATATATATCTACTTCAACTCTCGGATATGATCGGAAGAGCTTTGTTTTTATCTTTAAACCTAAATTGATTGAAGAAATTAGAGAGATCGAGATGAACAAGAGTAGTAATCCTGTTGGTAATTCAGTGACTGGTTCGGATATAATCGACGCAAAGATCGAAGAACATCAACTTTGTGGATCTAAGAAGTGTCCAAGTTGTGGCCATAAGCTTGAAGGCAAACCAGTAAGTAATATTCCTTTTTTTTCTTTCATTTATTTTTAGTTTACCAAAAAATAATAAATTCTCTACACCTTTTTTTTTCTTAGTTTAGGTCACTTGTAAATACTATTTTAAAAAATCAAAAAAAAAGAAAAGAAAAAAAAAGATGAAAACGAATCAATGAAGAACATCAAGAATGATGCTCTCTGTTTTATTCTTTAGCTTACAGAAATTCAAAATCCAAAAATTTATTGTCTATATACGATTCTTTATATGTATAGTTTGTATATACTTATATTCTCTTGATTATTCTTTTTCTTTATTTATTTTATTTTATTTTATCTTCAGCAGGATTGGGTTGGTTTACCAGCAGGAGTGAAGTTTGACCCAACGGATCAAGAACTAATTGAACATTTAGAAGCAAAAGTCTTAGCTAAAGACATAAAATCTCACCCTCTTATTGACGAATTCATCCCAACCATTGAAGGTGAAGATGGCTTTTGCTACACTCATCCTGAAAATCTTCCAGGTACACAAATTCACCTTCATGCACTCCACAATACATTCTTCATATCACTGAATTATAATATATAAGCCAAAGTTTTAATCTTTGATACTTTGGTCACACATAAATCTATACATTTATGTACAGACTTCATTGTATATATATATATATATATGTTTCATGCATAAATCACATATGTATATTCTACTACTACTTTATAACCCAGAGTCTTGTCGATCAAATTGTTGACTAAAGAAAATCACATATGTATATATCTTTCACTTGAAATATATGATTGTTTAATATGACTATCTACTAAGAACTGGGTCATACCAAAGTTTGAATATTTTTTTTCTTTTCATTTTGAGTCGTTCCAAACTTTGAATCTTTTGATTTGGGTTATAACACAAGAAACTTATGTTTGTTTGTTTTTTCTTTTTTTAATTTCCTACTGTTGGTAGGAGTGACTAGGGATGGTTTAAGCAGACACTTCTTTCATAGACTATCAAAAGCGTACACAACAGGAACAAGAAAAAGAAGAAAAATTCAAACGGAATGTGACAACAATGTACAAGGAAGTAGTAGCACAGGCGAAACAAGGTGGCATAAAACCGGTAAGACAAGACCGGTTATGGTAAACGGTAAACAAAAAGGTTGTAAGAAGATTTTGGTTTTGTATACCAATTTCGGTAAAAACCGAAAACCGGAAAAAACCAATTGGGTAATGCACCAATATCATTTGGGAACACATGAAGAAGAGAAAGAAGGAGAACTTGTTGTGTCTAAAATCTTTTATCAAACTCAACCTAGACAATGTAACTGGTCGTCTTCTACATCGAGCTTGAATGCTATAGCCGGTGGAGGCGGTGAAGGAAGTAGTGGCGGTGGTGGTGGAGGAGGCGGTGGAGAGTATCATATGAGGAGAGATAGTGGGACTACTAGTGGTGGAAGTTGTTCTTCGTCTAGAGAGATTATTAATGTTAATCCTTCTAATCGATCTGATGAAGTTGGTGGCGTTATGGCGGTTGCGGCTGGTCTTCCGAGTTATGCTATGGATCAACTTAACTTTGTTCCCTTTATGAAGAGCTTTGATGAGGTATGTGCTTTTTTTCTTTTCATTTTTTCTTTTTTTTCGAAATTAGAAATTAATTTGGGGCAAATGGTTCTTGCTTGAGGAAATGTTGTGTATATCGATTTTCCTCAAAATGCAGAATTATTTTGCTTATTTACATCACTTGAAAATTATGTTATATAAAAAATCTGGTGCGTAGATGCACATTTTGCATACAATATAAATTTAACGAGTAAAAATAATAATCAAAGAATATTATATTTATTATGTACTAATAACATATATATATATATATAGTACTAATCTTCAAGTGGCTAAATCTTCTAATGCAAAATGTTGATCGAAAAAAGGGAAATTTTATTTTTTAATGCAAATTATACTTTTCTTTTGTATATATAGTTTGATTTTTATTTGAGTTTGGATTCAATTTGATTTGACCAAAAATTACGTCTGTCGTACTCAGATGAGATTGAAAAAAACAAAGGTGAATGCTGTGAAAAAATGATGTTTACGGTTACTATTTGCTTGCATTGCAAGTAAAGAATACTCATTTCGTATTTACATTTTCTGATTAATTTTATAAATAATATTAAGTATTAACAAATGGAATTTAATAATTATTATTCCCGACGTGATAATAATAGGCGGTTGTTGATAAATAATTTTTAACTAACAACAGCATGACCTAAAGTTTCACCCGACGATAAAATTAGAAAACAATGTTTAAACCGCAACGGTCCAAACAAAGTATTCAATAACAAAAGTAAATAATATATATGTATATTTTTTTGCCATGATTAGTAATGAATTTTATTTAAAAAATTTAGGTGGCGAGGAGGGAAACTACTCAAACCGGGCAAGCTACATGTGAAGATGTTATGGCAGAACAACATCGTCATCGTCATCTTCGTGCATCAACATCACATCATGTGGCTCATGATGATCATCATCAACACCAACATCATCATCATCAACAACAACGACATCATGCATACAACATAAGTCAGCCTACACATCCAATATCAACCATTATTTCTCCATCTGCTTCACTTCACCATGCTTCCATTAATATCCTTGACGATAATCCTTATCATGTTCATAGACTCTTGCTTCCCAATGAAAATTACCAGGTAAAAAAACTAACCTTTTCTTTTTGACAATTTAGTTCTATAATATAATTGGTTAATTATATTTAAGAAAATATTAATTAGTTTCATGAATCTGACTAAGTTAGCTGGAACATCTTTATGATTATTATCTATAATGATAAAATAAAATTTAAAAAGTGGGAGTCATGCATGCACCTATCAAATTCATAAATAGTAATATATATATTAGGGTTGTGAAAGTAAGGTAACAATTTAGGAGTTTTTATTGGGATATTTTCACACACACATATATATACAGACAAAAATATATATTAGGATTGTGAAAGTAAGGTAACTAAATTAAGGATTTTTGTATTGAGTGAATTTATACATATAACACACACAAAAATGTACTAAATTAAATAGTAGAAATTTGGTTTTGCACATGGTAATTTTTGAAGATATTTGCATGCATGTGAGTTAACAATGATGGGGCTACATAAGCATGCAAATTGGTTTGTACCATGATTGATTATGACAAATAAAGTAAGTATAAGATATTAGTCATAAAAAATAAATAAAAATGTCTAATATATAATTATGCTGAATTAATCTAGTAAGATGTGTATAACTAACAATCCATTATATAAGAAAAGCCAACAAAAGCTAAGTCACTTTTTAGTGTCAGCCAAACAAAGAACAAGTAGGAAACCAATGTAGTCTTTGGTCATGGGAGCGACAAGATGATTAATTTTTAATGTTCTTAAGATAATTTTAAGGAATTAAATATTACTTTTGACTGAATTACTTTTGTCTTTATTGACTGAGCAAGACACAACAACAGCAACAACAACAACATCAGGAAGTAGAAGAAGAACATAATGATGGGAAGATGGGAGGAAGGTCAGCTTCTGGATTAGAAGAACTCATTATGGGCTGCACTTCTTCTACCTCTCATCATCATGTAAAAGATGTAAGTTATTACTCCCTTTTTTGACTCTTTTATTTTCATTATGGTAAAAAAACAAAAAAAAAACTCGTTTTACCATCATTATTCCTTTGAAAATATATACGCACTATTATTAATTATCACATAAAGAAAATGTCATACATTAAGTAATTAAGATATTTTTCTTGGTAACACCTACATTCAGAACTATTGTATAGCATGGAACAAGACTAAAATATCATATATATATATATACATTTAAACCATAAATTAACAATATCATGATTATAATTTTTAATCAGTTACTAATGATTATTGATTTATTGATGTACTAAATAAACCAAAATCTAATTTGAGACCAGAAAAATTTATTAAATTATAGTGATTATTAATTTATAAAATATTAATTTAAAGAGTTTTAACTGTAAATGTGATTTGGTATATATTAAGAAGTAGTCTTAGATTCAGCAAAAAATATCCTTAATTAGATTAGTGGTAGAAGAGAACAATGTAATTAGATTTAAATAAAAGTGAAGAATATATATATATTTTTTGTCAATATTGGGACCAGCTAGTTCCTACATAATGTAAGTGGTGGGACTCGATCCCTGGATGTGTAAGTACGTCTGCCTTTAGTAAAATATTTTTTAAAAATATCTTCTTTTTTTTAAATAATTTTTTCTTTATTAGTTTTGCATGGGAATGATACTTAAAACCAGATATATTCTTCCTTAGTTTATTCTTTACTTAATTGGAAAGTGTTAAAACACAGTTAAGTAAACAAAACCAGAAAAGAAAAAGAAAGAGAGATGTGTTTGCTTTTGTTATAGTTTTGCTTTTAACCTATAAATTACTCTTTTGAAGAACAATAGGAAATTTCTCAGATTCGTTTCTTTTTTTCTCTTTTTAAGCCATTTAATTAAGAAGGCAATGATGGTTCATACATACTTATGTTTTTTATATATAATATAATGTTTGTGTATAAATGTAAATATTACAGATCTCTTTTTTCATGCGTAGTACCTCGCGAGACAAGTTCGGTTATAGACATTAGTAGATTTCATTGTCTTGTGGGGGACAGCATGTCTGCATTTCCCTTTTTTTAATCTGTCCAAAATTTTAGTGGAATGTTCTTATTATTTCGTTTTATAAGTTATTACCAAAAAAAGAAAACCATACTATGAATTTCCATGATAACATCAGAATTTTGCTAAATGTAAAATATGAAGGTTTTTTGTATGTGTGAAATATAACGGAATAAGTTAATATCTATATGCATATATGTGGAATGCGGATTATGGTTTGATTCTGGGTCGGATTCTGGTACATGCTAGTTCGGTTTGGTTGGTTAAACTAATTTAGTTAGACTAGGAATGTGATTAACTTAGTTGACCTTTACGTGCTCCTACACTTGTTTATCATGTATGTGTAAGTGTGAATGTATAAATTGAAAAGTGAGTTTGGATTGGTGCAGGGTTCATTATCAATGGGGAACCAACAAGAAGCAGAATGGTTGAAGTACTCATCAGCGTTTTGGCCTGCTCCTGATGCTTCTGACAACCAAGATCATCATGGGTAATTGTGCTAGTTTCTAATCTGATGATCATGTCGACCCACATCACTAAAAGATGTTATCATGATGCTCATCGTCATCATCATCATTGAAAGTGGTATATCGATCGATCTTTGTCAAAATCAAGTTATAATGTGCATGACTTGAAATGGTGAAGGGGTTTTTAAGCAGCACCAAAAATCAAGTGTCTTTTTGTTATATATGTAAGAGGATTTTGATATTAAAAAAGGAAAGAAAAAAAAAAGGAGAACCAAAGTAAAAATAAAATTAAAAAAGCATGAGAAGAAAAAGCTGTTATACTCCAAAGAGACGAAGAACAAGAAAGCAAGGAAGATTGCATGAAAATCATCAATAGTACTATAGAAAATTACATATATAAGTATGTTTATTACATATTTACTTTTCAATTTATTTATTTTGTTATTTTAATTTCTTTGTATTTCTTTTCTTTGTTTTGTTAATTAGGATAAATTGTATAATTTATTTGTTTTTTTGTTTACTATATATGTTGGTAAATAATACTAGTATTATTTGCTTGTTACTTTTCAATACTCTATGAATTGTTCAATTCGTTTTGGTAATCCTTAAAATCTGATAAAATTATAAATTGATTATATATATTTGTGAAAGGTCAGTTTGATTGTGGAATCTACCCCTTGGCATGTTACAAGAAATCCGATTTCCAATTTGATCCTAACCGGAATTAAAAAAACCAAATCAATTACGAAAAAATATCTCTAACAGTTTCTAAATAATGAGAGTTTGGAAACCCAAATCTTATTATCGAGTTAGAAACGAATACCGGATGAGTAACTAAAATATTCAAAATATATACTATTATAATTAAAATAATTATTAATGTATACTATTATAATATAATTAAAGTATCCTAAATATTTAAATAAGTCTAAATCTAAATATATTAATCAATTTGAATAAAAACACTAAAATACTAATAATTTAATTAAATTATGATTTTTTAAGAATTTCTAAAAAGAATATCCTAACCATATCCGACTTGAAAAGAACATTTTTTTGGAATTGAATCTGACCTAAAACCAAATTAACCCAAACCAAATCCAAACCATACCCAAACTAAAATAGTAAAATACCCAAATGTGTTTTATATAGTTAAACCCGAAAGATTTGAAATTTGAAAGACCCAACCTAATTGACTAATTGAGTTTGGATACCCGAATGCTTAGGTCTAATGGAATCATCTAATATTAGTTTCAAATCAAACTGATAATACTAAAATAAGTTCTTTAAAATGAAATTTTACAAATCGTATGAGTAAGAGTACATTTTGATTTGTGAGTTTTGGCTGGTTTAAAGCAAGAGAGGAGGGATCACCAAGTGAACTAAAAATTGATTCCCATTTGAACATTTGAAATTGAAATGTGTTTTAAATTGTAGAATCATGGAATATATACCTAAAGAATATAAGAAGAAGTAATGTCATTTTACAAAAGCACTTGTCTATATATGTTTATGTTCAGTCTCTTTAATCTTTAATTTTATCTATATTATCTTTATATATATATGAAGTATATGTGTATACAGACTCGAACCTTCTTTGATGCTCTGTTCTCTCAATACATATTCCATATTCCATATTCCGCTCGTCTTTCAGCATATAAATTATCGAATCATGACCTTTATAACGGCCTGATTCATCGTTACATACATATATTTTGATAAACAAATTAGTATAATCGCTATTTCCACAAACAGTTTTAAACGAATTTAGATTTACCTTAAGAGTTAACAGAATTATCTACTGAAAGGATGGTTAGAAAAATAAAATTATGTCGATCGGTTTCATACATTCTATAATAAACTAATGTAGCAAAAAAAAAGGATATCGATCAAAGCTAGAGATTAGGGTTTTAGATGTTAATTCTGTAAGTTGATTTGTACTCTTTGGATAGTTGGAGAGGACAAAGCTAAAACAATATGACACGTGATCCTTTTTTTTGTTTTGTTGCTATAGTCAGATTTATAAATTGGAATAAAGAAATAAACAGACGATAATTACCTTTATTTCTTGTAGTTTTTTTTTCTTTTCTTTTCAGTAATTATAATTTTTCTGTCCGACAAGTGGATTCGATTTTCTATTGTATATTTGAACTCATATTATATTCCTCCTCCTAAAAGTTTAATCTCCGGCGCCGGTGGTGCTCAGGCTCACCGGTGTCGAACCTCTCTTCTATTTTCTGTTTTTATAGTTATTACATTTTTTTCTTTCAGAGCTGGAATGGCATTTGTAGATGATTTGAAGTCTCTTAACTTTCCAAAGCTGAAGAGATTTCGATCCTGTCTTTGCTCATCTCTGGTGACTTTTGTTCTCGGGATCTTCGGATCTCACCAGCTTCTGGTGCCTTGTCGCCGAAATCTACCAATCCACAATCTATCGATCTACAGCTTCCACATCCTTTCCTTTAGCTTGAAGAGGAATCTTGCTAGCGAACATAGGATGACAGCCGCTTCATCTTTACCCTTTCTTCCTTTTGGGTATCGGGTATGGTTTTATTAAAGCTCGATACCTTTGGTTTAATGAGCTCTTGGGTGTGTTCAATTGCTTTTGAGACGACACAATTAAGAACAGCTTTAGATTCACACAGATTCGAATGCGCAGCTCCGCCTTCTATCTACGATTTCCAGTGTGTTAGAGTTTAATCCACCTGAAAGTTTAATTTATGTTTATGTTGTTTTGAAGTTTATGTAATCTGTTTTTTGTATCTTTGTAACTCTTATTTAATTAATAGAAGCATTTGAGTGAAAAAAAAAATTATATTCCTCCAAATCTTTTTTTCGTACAGATATTCAAAATTTCTATTATATTTTTTGTACTTTATATACATATAATTATATTAATTAACTATTCTTTTAGTAAGAAAATTGCATTGTCCGTCTTTATATAGACTCCAAGAATCAATTTATCTCCTTTTTCTTTTACTCCTTTGTTTTTACGAGGACTCCATTAATACTAAGAAAATATTAAAATTTGAAAATGGTAAAAAGACAATAATTATTTAAATAAATAATAAAATTTTAAAATTGCTATTACCAAATAAAAAAGAGTATTAATAAAAATAGGTGCATGTGTTTACCCTATGATTTTTTATTGTACTATCAGACAAATGCTTAGAAATTAACTAGACCGCTTTTAAATAATTAATGATCCCCAATAGCTAGCAATTGGGCTTCATGAGCCCATAACAGGCGTAAATTCATTTGGGTTTAGACCCTTACACAAAAAGGTCTTATTGGACTTAAAACTACAGATGTCAATCCGTGTTAAGTAATCCAATCTACCACACAGGCACCATCTATTTTTTTTCTCAAACACTAGGATTTCGCTAGCATTAGTGAACTCTCACATCTATTTTTGAGATGTTTCATGCTTTTTTGAATAATTTGGTATGCTGCTTTTTTTAAAAATCAAAATTTCTAAAATAATTTACTTTTTAGCTAGATCAAGTAAGGTAATTTAATGTAGGAGTATAAGTATTCCTCTCAATAATTACATTGAAAAATATTTGGAATAAATGCAACTAGTATTAAATGGTGACACACATTTGTGTCATTCTATGTGATGCAGTTAAAATTTTCCCACAACCCCCAAAATCTCTCCCCACAAGTCAACAAACACAGTCACAAACTATATCTTTTCTTATTTATTAGCCTTCATCTAGATTTTATTCACAATTAATTCCAATTTTTTGTATCACAGGTGGAACTTAAACCATTCTATTTGTTCTTCATCATAACCAAAATTCAAAAATAAAAGGGTGCATTTGTTCTTGGGTCTCACTCTATACATTGGACAAAACTAGTTTAGTTAAAAGTGACAAATGTAAGACACTTGTTACAGTTCAAAACAAGTGATCCAATATTTTACGGTATTGTGGAATAGTTTTATGCATAGAAGTTTGAAAAAGTAGAACAATGAGGTAAAAGAGGTTGAACCCGTGATATGATTTATGCAATCATCAATTGATCATAAACAGTAAACTCGACAAAGCAAAAGGCAAATGTGACATAACAATACAAAGAACAAATTAAAACTCTTATTTTTTTGATAATCTTGTCTTCATATTATTCAATGCTTCTTCCAACCACATTCGCAATCTCTCACTGTCTCTCTCTCTGGCCTTCTCTCACTCACACACACAATTCAAACCTCATTAATCCACTGAAACAATCACTGTTCATTCTCTTTCCTTAAGTGTCAGCTCTTAAAAAAGCTACTAACTTTGAAGATGAAAATGTCTAAGAAGAAGAAAGGCAGTGTCTTTAAGCTTCTGTATTTGTTCCTGGTTTTGGGTGGTTTGATACAGACAGATGCTTCTTTTGGTGTAGGAGGTGGTGTTGGAGTGGGAATCGGCGGTGGAGGTAGTGGTGGTGTTTGGATTGGCGGCGGAATCAACGACGGTAATCATAATGCTGTTCCAGGATTAGCTCCTAATAGTGTTAATGTGGCTTATGGTGCTCTTCAAGCTTGGAAATCTTTCATTACAGAGGATCCTTCTGGTATTCTAAAGACATGGGTAGGATCAGATGTTTGTTCTTACAAAGGGATTTTCTGTTCTGGTCAATCAGTAACCTCCATAGATCTTAACCATTTAAATCTCAAAGGCACCATTGTCAAAGACCTTGCTTTACTCTCAGACCTCACTATTCTCCATCTTAACAGTAACAGATTCTCAGGCCAAATCCCAGATTCTTTCAAATCCCTAGATTCTCTTCAAGAGCTTGATCTCAGCAACAATAAATTCTCTGGTCCTTTCCCTGAAGCCACACTTTACATCTCAAATTTGGTTTACCTCGATCTCCGCTTCAATGATTACTCAGGTTTTGTCCCTGAAGAACTTTTCAACAAGCAGTTAGACGCGATCATCCTTAATAACAATCAATTCGATGGAGAAATCCCCAGGAATCTCGGAAATTCTCCAGCTTCGGTGATCAATCTCGCTAATAACAGATTTTCCGGCGAAATTCCAACGAGTTTTGGCCTCACAGGATCGAGAGTAAAAGAGGTTTTGCTCTTGAATAACCAGTTAACCGGTTGTATACCGGAATCTGTAGGATTGTTCTCGGAAATTGAAGTCTTTGACGTCAGCTACAATTCACTGATTGGTCATGTTCCCGATACAATCTCGTGCTTGTCGGCGATTGAAGTTTTGAATCTTGCGCACAACAGATTCTCCGCCGAGGTCCCTATGTGGTTTGTTCGTTGAGGAACTTGATAAACCTCACTGTTTCTTTCAATTTCTTCTCTGGGTTTAGCTCCGAATGCTCCAGGATTAGTTTCGGGTTTGATTTCTCCGGTAATTGTATCCCCGGGAGAAATTCACAGCGGCCACAACCGGATTGCTCAGGTTATTCCGGCGGTGTGATGAGCTGCTTCAGGATTCCGACGCAACCTCTTGCTTGTGCTTCGATAAGTGTTGGATTGAAAGAGAGCAACAATCATTACACTTCATCTCCATAAAAGTTTTAAAGTTAGAATCTTTTTAACGGTTTATGCTTAAAACTTTATCCTTTTAAGAAGCTTAATTAGTTGATTAGTGAACCGAATTAGTTGTTCAGTCATCACCTTCTGTGTAATTGAATCGTGCTCAATTGTTCATGCTTTCTTAGCCAGAAGAATTTTGTCAAATGTAATTAAAGCAATAACCTGTTTAGTGAATCTGAGTGAACTGTCAAGTTTAATCAATTTATGAATCAGAGTATAAATTTGTTGTTACTCAATACATAAATCAGAGATGAGTGTGATCAAGGAATGTAGTACATGGGATTTGGGACTTTGAAAGAACGATCAGCCACAGCAAATCCGAGAAGATCACTCCATTGATCACCAGTGTTACCGTGGATTTTGAAGCCTTCTTCAATCAGTTTCGATCTCTGCTCTGATTTGTAGTTTGTAGCTGATTTCCCTTGATCTTCTGGACCTCTGCAATCAAATCCACAAGCTTAAGTGTATATACCGGTTCATAGATTCAACTATATGCCGGTTTGGCTTGATCATGGCTTAGCATTTGAGACTTCTCTGAATCTGTTCTAAGTCTTAACGAGAGAGACTTTTGTTAGCTAACCTCAAGAGGAGACGTTCCCAATTTGAATAACCGGAATTACAGAGATTTGTCTCAGTGTTACTCCTTTGGTCCTCGTCCCGACCAGTTAGCAAAATGATAGTGAAACCAAGTTTCTGGAGTGCTTTGTACAGTCTCAAGCTCACATCAAAAGCTGGAGCTGTCCCTTGTACCACCCACTCATTGAAGCTATTCGAGTCATACGGTTCAGACCTAAACCAACCAGACTAAATCAATCAATCTAACCGATCGGTACATCAAGAAAAAAACGATGTAATTACATTCGAACCGGCAATCTTAAACCGAGAATCGAATCTATAATCCACAAACCCGAGTCAATTTGGAAGTTTGGTCAACTAACTGCAGAGTGGCAACAATAATCTGGACCGTTCATTTAAAACGCAGCACTGGATAATAAAATCGAACGGGTAATAATAGAGAGAGCATACCCGTAACCATGAGCCTTGTAATAGTCGATATTCGTGAGGAGCGTCTCGTCGATATCGAAGATCCACACATCTTTACCATCGCCGGAAATCTGAACCGTCTTAGCGAATGAGAGTGCGTAATCAGCGATGACACTGTAATCGGATTGGAACTGGTCTCCTTCGAGATACTCAGCGATGGAATCCACGCAAATTGAGGGAATCACATCCCAGGTTCCAACGTTGTTGGTCTCTGCGGCTAATCTCCAGCTCTTACAGTAAGTATCGTCGACGGAATGAGATTCGTCGCTTCCGGGGAGCTTAATGAAGGAAGTGCGAACAGAGATTGTAGGGTTTATTAGAAGGACGAAGACCAAAATCGAAAGGCCGCGAAGATTTGCCATTGGAGAGATTCAGAGAGAGAAATATGACTTTTTTTCTCAATTATTGGTTATCCTTAAGCAAATCTTAGGAAGCCAACAACTTTATTACATAGTCAGTTATTGATTAAACTTAAAGTCGTCTACTGTGTAATCTAATCATCAAGACCTGCTAATGATTTTAACTTTAAATTTTATGACAGCGATAGTAGTTTTAATTTGCGGCCATAAGAACTTTATAATATTCATCCATAAGAAATGTAAAAAAATATATGAAAAAGGTTAGTCAATTAATTGTGCAAGAGTTGGAAAACTAGAAATTGAACAAGAGATTACATTATTACAGGTGAATTACGAAATTACATTCATAAAACTCTTATTCACACATAAATTCTAAAATGTCATGCAACATTTCAATAGTCGATAATCAAGCAATGTAATACATTGGATTTGGGACTTTGAATGAACGACCAGCCACAGCAAATCCTTGCAAGTCACTCCATTGGTCACCAGTATTTCCATGGATTCTGTAACCTTCTTTAACCACTTTAGATCTCTGTTCTGATTTGTACTGTGTTGCTGCTTTCCCTTGATCTCCATGACCCCTGCATCAATCACATTAACCAAAATAATTAATAGCCTTAGTATAATTCTCACGGACCGGTTCATAACTTGGCCAAATTGGTTAAATGTTTACCTCAAGAGAAGTCGGTTCCAACCGAAATAACCGGCGTCTTTGAGATTTTTCTCGGTTATACTCCTTTGACTTTCATCTCGGCCGGTTAAGAGAATGATAGTGAAGCCAAGTTTCTTAAGAGCTTTGTATAATCTCAAGCTCGCATCAAAACTTGGGGCTTTTCCTGTTACTACCCACTCATTGAATAAAGTATTGTCGTATGGTTCAGACCTAAATCCAACATTAACCAATCAGTATAAACCGGATCTGATTCCATAAATCTCCCGGTTTAGTGGTCAACGAAATTAGTCAAACAATCATCATAATCATTAATATAATAACACAATAATCGAGAGAGCATAAGCATTTTACCCGTAACCATGAGCCTTGTAGTACTCAAGGTTCGAGAGAAGAGTCTCATCGATGTCAAAGACCCACGCGTCCTTGCCGTCTCCACCAAGCTTGATAGCTTTAGCGTAAGCTATGGCGTAACTAGCGACAATATCGTAATCTTGTTCGAACTGACCTCCGTTGATATACTTTGCGATGGAATTAGCACATTGAGATGGAACCACTTTCCATTTTCCGGCATTGTTTGTCTCGGTGGCTAATCTCCATCCCTCGCAGTAGGATGCGATTGAAGATTCAGTTTCGACGGTGCTCGGGAGCTTGATGAAGGACGAAGGACGAGCAGAGATTGCCGGACTTATTTAGACGGCGAATAAAGCCACGGTGAAGAAAGAAACCAAGCTACTCCGAGAAACCGTCATTATTTGTTCTTAAAAGAAATCGAATTATTGTTTTGTGGAGATGGAAGAAGAGGATTGGGGGACCGAATTTAAAGTAGATGCAACGTTGAAGTACTAACTCCCACGTGATTTTCATGGGTAACATTAACGTCAACACAATCCTCTATTAATTGTTTTAGCAAGTCATGGCCAAACTACCATTGTGTTTCTATCTGTTTCTCTCCATGTTTGTTCTCTCAGGTACATATTTCTATGCTCTAGATTTCATTAAACGTGAAAATCAAACTCACATATTAAACCTTGTAATGCCATGCATCTAGATAGTTAATTTACTCAGAGTCTGGTCATTCTTCAATCTTCTAATTAATAACATGCAATCAATATTTGTATAATCACTTCCTTTTTGTGGTATGATCCGATTTATAATATAAACTCTAAACTGTGTGATGCGGAGTGTTTCGACTATTTAAAATAAAATTTTGGTGGAAACGGTCATTTAACGACCCGATCAAAGACATTTGTGCATATACAATCACTTTTTTTTGAAATTTTGGTTAAGGACTTTTTGAAATAATTAATCATTTATATCCAAATAGAATATGGTCGTGCGTTTAATTATTATACTTATAATAATTTTGTAATTAAGTTTAATTTTGTTATAGGTTGTTTGGCTATCGCATTATGAGGGAGAGGGACCAAAAATGTGTACTGTGCAGGTAGACATAAAAAGCAAGCCAGGTAATGTTCAGGAATACCAAGCAGTTTGTCTTCAAAAGGTTAAAGGGACTGGCCTTTGTAACAAATATGATTGCTTTTGTGCTTACGATTGCTAAATCAAGTCTCAACATATATCTTGTGATGTTAAACTAGACCCATAATCTATGTTATGTTTCCTTTTGCTATGAATAAAAAAAACATATATATAATTTTTGTTGTCAAAAATCAGATCGCTAAAATTTCAAAACTTTGACAATATCATGTAGAACAAATATAACTTTCTAAAATCGAATTTTGATAGGAAAGATAGCAAAGATAACATTCAACCACTTTGGGTAAATGCAATTTCCAAAAAAAAAAAAAAAGTGATGGTACGTCTAAATGCCACTGAAAACCGGGTTTCATGCATATGTCGTTGAACCGGTTTATTCTTAACCGAAGAAACTTGACCGATGAGAAGCTTAGATTAGCATACCTCTTTTTTGAATTGATTCGGTTATACCTCTTTGGTACTTGTCCCGTTCCGTTGAGGCATAAACCACATATTTTATCCCAAAAATAACATTAAACCATATTTATATTTGAATGAATTATATATAATATGGAGAAAATTTCTAACGAATTCGTAGAATTTCTACTCTTAACGGAACTGTTTGCATAATTTCTTTTAAAATACATAGTTTATTCAATGGAATCACTTTTCTCACAACATACATTTCGAAAAAAGTAGATAATGTTAGAAAAAAAGAAAAAAAAAATCTCAAACCAAAATTTTAGGTAAATCTGAGTTTTTTAAAAAAAATAACTTTATATTATGATTCGGTTACTAGGAAAATCATCATCAAAAAGGACATATGCTAAAGATGTCACCTTGACAATATATTGACAGATAATCTTATAGTTAACAAAAGAGATCTGTGTATAAAGTGATTGAAATCTCCAAAAATTCTAAAGTTAAATCATTCAATTTTACGAAAGGATGAAGATATTAAATTTTATTTTTATTCAGATCGATCAATTACAGAAAGCTTAAATTTCATTTTAATATCACCAATTTTGAAATAATGAATCTAACAGTTATAGACACAGCCACAGTTAGAAGGTCCAGGAACGTTAGGATCATCAAAACATTTTCCAACTCCGTTATAACCAGAATAACAGCTTAAACGACAATTCACAAGATCACATAGAGTTTCTTTGTCAATCGTCACATGACATCGTTTTCCTTCAGCTCTTTCAACAATTAAAGAAACTACAAAAACAAAATATCATATATATTATGATTACAAAACTCACATAGAATTATATACATTTGAGATCTGTAAAAGTATGAATTTACCAGAGAAGAGCAGCATGAATACAAGGAAATAAGAAGCTGAAAGCTTGGCCATGATCAATATTACAACAAAAGAAAATTAGTACTGATGTTTTGTAATATTAGAAGGTGATTATGGAAAAAACCCTTGTTCTGGTTTCTTTTATAATGACTCTTTCATTATGTTTATGTGTTATATATACACTAAATATAAAGAAAGATCTCTTTGACAAAAAAAATGAAAGATAAAGAAAGATCTCTTTGACAAAAAAGTAAAAGATAAAGAAAGATTTCTAGACATTAATGATTGTTTTATCTTTTTTAGGATTTTCATTACTGGTCAACAAAATATGTAGATTTTTTGTTTTGCAATTGTAGAATCCTTATAACTAACTATAGGAAAATATAATCGATGTCCATAACAGTGAGAAGACATAATGAATAAATTTTCATAGATTTTTCAATCACTTTATTACTGTTTTTTGGGTTAACATTTATAGCATATGCCATATTGTATGTGAGCGCGCAAAGTTAGACGCAACCTGTTGAGATTCTCATATAGGTAATAGTGAGCATGATCGACAGTTGGACCTAAATTTTATAGGGCCCGTTCAAAATGTATAAACAATAAAATAGAAATTAAAAATATATCAAATTACTCTTTAAGAAAAAAACGGTATCATAAATTTTTTAAAAATAAATAACAAGTTAACAATTATGTTTGTGAACAAATAATTCTTCTTGCATTTTTTCTGCAAAATCAATCATCAAAGTTGCATAATCAAGATTTTTAAACATATTTTTTTCTATCTATAACATAGTAATCCGATTAGCCGTTCTTGTGACATAGTCAATCGTAGGTAAAACTTTATCAACTTCAACTTAGAAAGACTTCTTTCAGCTGAAACAACTGAAATCGGAATGGTGACATTATCATATATGCAACTCATATATTTGGATAACAATCCTTGAATGAAATAATTAATTCTGAAATCATCATCCAATGTTAGAATGAAGTTAGCATCATGATTTTTTTTGTGGCTCCTTATCAAAATGTGTTCTTCTTCGTATAAATCGCTTACTACTCTTCTAAAACATAGGTTCAATATCCATGGCAAGATAAACTTTTAAGACTTCACTTTTTGTTTCTTGAAAACCAGTTTATGTAGTTTTAGAAAAAAGAAACTAACCCTTTTAGTTGAGAAATAGCATCACTGATACTCTATTTTGTCTATGCTTTTCTTTTATTTTAAATTTTACAAAAACGTAATTATAGATATATATATATATTTGGAAAAAAAATTTGGGGCCCCTAAAACTTCGGAGGCCCCATTCAAATGTTTTATCTCCATGGCTCAGATCCGGCACTGCTTTGAGCTTGTTTAGAATTTGCTATTTTCATGAAATTCTTCGTTTCCTGAACTTTTGAGCTGACTTTCTATTTTGTAGCACTAGAGATGCTGCTCCTGATTTAGTTTTGTAGAATTTATTCATCAAGTTTCAATGAAATATAAGTTGTAGTGGAAAAGAAAAAATATATATGGAAATAAAATATAATTTACTGAATAATTTTATTTTGAATCGCAACAATGAAGAACAAGAATAACAATTAAGTATTAAAATCACAAGATTTCAAAAATATCCCATAAAATTATAAGGAGGAATATGCCAGATCCGTCTGGATTCGGCTATCTCGATAGGATCCAGACAATGTTTTCTTGTATGGAATAGATGGTCGGAAAATAAGAATAGAAATTCGTTGATGTATTAATGTAGAGATGAGTGTAGGTCTAACAATTATGGATACAACCACAATTAGAAGGTCCAGAAACTTTAGGATCATCAAAACATTTTCCAACTCCATTATGACCAGTATAGCAGCTTAAACGACAATCCACAAGATTACATAGATTTCCTTTATCAATCGTCACATGACATCGCTTTCCTTCTGCCCTTTCAACCATTACAAATGCTACAAAAAATTAAGTAAAATCATCGATTTTGTTATAAATGATGATCATGTACAAACAACAAACTGTAAAATCACATAAATATATGATAACATTTTCATATCTTTGGTAATTGAAAATGTGAAATTAAGTACCTGAGAACACAAGCATCATGATTACAAGGAAATAAGTACATGATAACTTCGTCATGATCATGAATATATCTTACCAAACAAAAGTTTATCAGTTTTGGTAAAATAAAGGTGTTTAAACTATTTTCTTTGTTTGATTATTTTTTTCTCTTCAAATAGAGTTGTTTTTGTTTCCATTTTTTTACTATACCAAGAAATATAGGCTTTGACTATTATAAACACTCATTAACTAGTTAAATCAAATTTGAAATTATTATTAGGGTATTTCTTTATTGTTCAACCGAAAAAATAGGCTTTTGACTATTGAAATAGTCATTGTCTAATTATAGATAATATATCAATTAATGTCTCTAAATTATAGGTGCATGTAACATTTAATTTGAGTTCATCCAATACTTGTCTGATCAAGAACATGTTCATGACCACTATTTATTGTTGCAAGTACAAGTAAAACTATGGTGATCGCCAAAGCTTTCCTCCATCTGAAACCCTAATATAGTGAACTCTCTTTTTGAGACGAAATCACAAATGACATTGAAAGGCACTTAATTACAACTATATATGATCAATCACAGCTAGAAACGTTTATCCTCATCAAGGTAATATATATACCTTACTGATTTTGTGGTTATATAGTTGTATATTTAGTATACTATCTTGTAAGTTGTATAAGCTATGGTGGTTTCTGTGTCAATGAGAATGTGTTGAAAGTGGTAGAGATTTATGGGTTTAGAAAACAGTTGTTATGAAACCATTAACAAAATAGCAGACGTCATCTCTATTCTGTGTATATTAAAAATTTTAACGTTTTTTTGTTAGAATGTTTCAATTTGAGTTATTATATATATGCATACAAATTGTGTCTATTGTTTACGTGTAGAATATTAACCAACGAATTATGTATGTATATAAACACAGAAATAGTGTGTTAAAATTTTATCAAAAAAAAAAAAAAACTTTGTACAGTACTATTTGTATAATTTCGTTATAATACATAGATTATTAATGGATTTTGAATGTAATCACTCTCTGTTCAACATATTTATTCCAGAAAAAGAATTCTCAAACCAAATTGGTTTTTTTTTTCTTTCTAATTTTAACGTATGTTCCGTTATTAGGAAAATCATCATCTCAAGTACATCCTTATTTAATATAATAATTCACAAGTAACTTTTCTAATAATTTTCACTCTATTTTTTTGACAAGTGGCATTAGTTCCCAAAAATGAGTTTTAGTATTGGAGGTGATCCCACAACTTAAATCCCACAAACCCTTCAAAAACTCACCAAATTGAGAATTAATGAAAAGAAATAGTTAAAGTTTAGGCATGGATTAATATGTATCCAAAACAATTAATTTCTATATGGAATCTGTCTCTCTTCCAGATGAATTTTTTTTATCTGGATTCGTGTGATTTCCTGTAATGATATCGGTTGGATATGAAACGTCGATTCATCATTTACCTCTCTTGCAACGTTGATCAAGACCATGTCCATGACTACTACTTTATATTGCAAGTACAAGTATTCACTTAATTACAACTATGATCAATAGCAATAGAACCTCTAGTCATGGAGTATATATATATACACCGTACTTCGGTACTTGTTTAGTTGTACATTTAGTAAACTATATCTTATAATTTGTATATACTAAGCTCCTGGGGGACATTTTAACCAAATCGAATCAATCCGAACTGAACCAACCAAATTTAAACTGACTTAAATCGAACTATAGTCTACATACAAACCATTTGGTTAGGATTCTATTCAATTTGAATGGTTCGATTCAGTTCGGTTTGAACCAAACCAAACCGATAAACCAATATGTTTATTTATCATATTATTAATATTATATAATATATATTATAAAAGTTACTATCCTATTTTAAGTTCTCCACAAAGGTTTGATTTTCAATTCAATTCAAACTTACGAAACTATGTTGTCAACTCTTCTTTAAAAATTAGAAATGAACTAAAAACATTATATATATCTTTATTTATGTTACAAGATCTAATTGTGATTATCCCTCTACAACGACGATAAGATTTTAACTTGAACTTGTAAATCATAACAATAAAATTATAACTATCTCAATTTTAGTACAAGAAAGCAAATTGACATGTTACTTTATTAATAGTGAAAGACGATAAACGTTATTCAAAGACAATATTCATTCAATTTCAATTCAATGATTTACTAATAATTTAGTAATTCATGTTATTTAACCAAAGTAAAATCAAACTGATTCAAACCGATTCAAACCGATTTAAACTAATCTGAAGTAAAACTAAACTATACTAAGTTTAGTTATATTTGGTTAGAGTTTTTATGTAACCAAATTAACCGAACCGAATCAAACTCAAACCGTACTCGAAACTTAATCGATATGCCCATCCCTAGTTATGAGTACATGCACATCTTATCTTTCCAGGTCTCAAGGGATCGTCCAGACATTCTCCAACACCTTTATATTTATCAGTGCACTTTATACGACAAGCGTTGATCTCACAAACCTTGTCAATTGTCTGGCGACAATTATTTGGCTTTTTTTCCACGTCACTTTGTTCCATTGAATAAGCTACGTACAATACAAATACGATAAAACCATGCTTTAAATGACTATAGAATAATTGTCAAAAAGAAGAATAATAAGATGACTATAAAATGTATCATTTCGTTTGAATAAAGGTTGTACTTTAGATTTTTTGATCCATAATTGTCCCTATTTGTATAGGTCAAAGGATATATTTAAAACCAAAATAAACAGTTAATCTTATAATACTAACTAGTAATAATTAGTGATATTGGAGATTTTTAAGAGTAACAATCAAAAGGGAACTAAAAGGTATTAATTAGTAATTACCATAAAGATTAGTTGTGAAGTAGGACAATAAAACACATATGAAACCATTAACAAAATAGCAGACTTCATCTCTATTTTGTGTATATTAAAAAAAGTTTAACCTTTTTTTGTTCGTTCGAATGTATCAATTTGAGTTATTATATATACATGCCTGATGACAGAAAAGTTGTATCTATTGTTTACGTGAGAATATTAACCAACAAATAACGCATGTATACATAAACACATAAAAAGTCTGTATTGAGTCTATTGACAAAATTTATGAATAATGGGTTAAAGCATCTACAGTGGTGACTGTGAGAGACTCAATATAATATTATAAACTAATATTATTATTTTTTATAGAACTTAGTTTAAGAATTATAAACTAATTTTCGCGTCCATTGAAGACTAAATCTCTCGTTGAAAATCTCATCAATATAATATTAATATTTTAAAAACAATTTGTCAACAAATAATTATTTTGAAATTTTTTAATATACTATTTGTATTTATTTCTTAAATATACCAATTTTTACATAAATTATCATTTTTGATATTTTAAAATGTTTCATAAAGTTTAATATGATTTAAAGGTCTAAATACTTTTTAAATATTTTATTTTGAATTTAAAGTTTTTTAATTAATATATTCTACAAATATCAACATAATATTAATATATAATTCAAACTCATGCATAATAAATTTTGTTAAATAGGTAACAAATAACAATATATAAATAATTTAGTTACTTTTAAAATTATAGAATTGAACTAGACATGTGTTTCATGAGAGATTGATAAAGAGTTCGCAGGATCTCTAGAACCGATTCTCACCACTTTTGATAAAAAATATTATTTATTATTTTTGATTTATTTTAATGGTGAGTGATTTGGTGAGAGGGCACTGCCAAATGGTCTTACGTGTAAATCAAGATTAACAGAACAATTCATGGGTTGGGCTGACCAAAAAAGTTTTATCCATCTCAAAGTAATGAGCTGGGCTAACCGAAAAGTAATATTCCTATTAACTTAATGGGCTGGGCTGACTCATAACCACGTAAAACAATACGAACAAGTGATCATAATCGATATATTATTCAAATTATTATCCGTAACCTTATACAAACAAAGAAAAGAGGGTACATTTGACCCAATGTATAAAACGAATGAAAAATAATGAAGAAATGAAAAAAATGAAAATAATCAACATAAAAATGAATAGAAATGGACTATTAAAAAATAAATAAATATGATACAAAGTTACAAACAACACAAAAGATCATTAATTGTTGTTCGTAAAGCTTCGTTCAAATTATCACATGAAATTGATCCCAAAATAAATTATTAAAACCGAAATCATGTTTTCATGGATCGGCCTTTGTTAAGTTAAATTGTACGTACGTACGATCTTCACATGAGGGAGGAGTTTTGGTCGTCGTGACAGAGTTCTTTACGGAGCTTACGAGAGAAGAGCTGACAAGCGTCGACGCTTAGGTCAACGGCGGCGGAGAGAGCGACGAAGAGAGCTGCATCCGCCATGCAAGTCACGTGCTGTGCTCCCACGTGGACAATTGGCTTGCTCACTTTCCCTTCTCCTTCGACGCTTGAGCCCATCACAAACCCTTTCACCGGAGATGATCTTTCCGGTGACTCTCCCAGGCCTGAGACTCTCCTGTCTATGCAAAACTTCCCTCCTTGTTTCGTGCTCATTGTTCCTGTACCCATTATTTACTTGTTACATTTATTGAAATCTATTATACTTGGACTAGTAAATCATGCAATGTTGTAACAAAAATATTTTGGATTTGAGAAATTATTTTGGATACCTAGTTAAATAGATTAATGTTTATTCCTTTTTTTTGGTTAGAAGTTTTGTTACCTACTTAGATTTTAATGTATGAATCAAACCCGATATTTAAAATTAGTATCCTGATTATATAACTTTAACCAACATATTAAGAGAAAAATGTATTTTGTCGAATGATTAAGTGGTATTTCTACTGTTTTCTCCATTTGATTTGTCCTACATATATAATATTTTTAAGGGTTTGAGAGACCGAATATGAATTCGATTCAATTAACAAAAAAAACCAACACCTTGGAGATAGTTTTAGAATTTTAGGTAGCTTAAATTATCTACATATGACATATGTATGAGTAAGTTACTTGGTTATATGGATTACCAAAAAAATAAATGATTTGGTCGGTTATGAGTCCGGGTAATTTGGATTTGACCCACATTACCACTTTTTATATTATATGATAAAGTATATATTAATTTAAAAAATATATATAGTACCTTGTGCAATAGGAATGCCGGTGCTGGTACTATTGTCCCTCACGAGCTCGAACTTGTAACCCAATCCATCGATGGCTCCTCTCTCACGCCATGCTTCGAGACGGCCCCATGGTTTCCAGCTGCTGACACAAGTCCCGTGAGGTCTTAGGATTAACCACGCACCAGGGTTTGATCTAGAAACACGATCTGACCCTGGAGATGCTACGAATGGAGTTATCATTGAAGCTGCTGCTACTGGTGATCCTGATAGATCATGGATCGTTATCATCCAACCTTTACGTTCTCTACCTTGTTTCTTCTCCCATTGGTCTCCTGATAGTGTTCTTGTTATCCATCCTCTGCTACTGTAAGTGAATCCTGATGGTAGAGACCTAATTCATCATAACACACATGACACAACAATCATCATCCAAATTCATTATTCTTAACAACAATTTCCACAATTGTAATGATATTCGTCGATACAGAATTTGTGTATGAATCAATTTTCACACTATCATGAACAGAGAATCTCTGAAATAAACTATACCGAGATCTTCCGTTGCGATCGGAGCTGAATTTGCAGCTGAAGACAGGTTGTTTGATATTCCCTTGAATCTGGTAAACCACAGGACTACATTCCGGTTCACCTCCGAATTGAAATACAAACCGAGGATCCGGTTCAGCACGAACCAATAAATGCAGCCGAGCCGACGGTTTGTCTCCTTCTCCACCAAGCTTTTTCCAACCGCTATGAAACGCGACAGTTCTAGTTAGCGCCGCCGCAAGATCCACAGCTACTTCTACTCTGCCTAGAAGCTTTCCGGAGGTTACGCCACAAGTGTGTCCAGTTCGACTGGCGTAGACAGAGACTCGAAGTGAGATCTTCTTACCGGATTCCCGTCGGATCGCGTCGGCGTCGAGGTGGAATCCGGGAGCTGACGTGGAGGATTCAGGCGGAGACGATGCGTCGGAGAAAGAGGAGAGAGGGAGAAGCGCTTTCTGTGAGGGGAAATGTTTGATCCGGAGCTTACAGTAACAAGGCGCCGAAGAGGGATGTACTTCACCGCCGATTTGCTTGTTCGTCGCTGACTCTGGTAATCTCAACGCTAGAGAATCTATCGTAAGCCGTACAAATGGACATGGATCCATCACAAAATCCTTTCGAGATTCTTACTCTTCTTCTATGTAGTTTTGGATTTTCGAAACCTGAGAGACTCGATTAGAAATTTTTTGAAGAAATTCGAATAAGTTGAATTATCATGAAGAGAGGACAGAGGAGGAGAAAAATGTGTCAGTCGTTCGTTGTTCGGCGTCTTCTTGCTAGTTCTCGTTTTTGTAGCAACATGAAACTTACTGGGACCCACAGGTTTTCTAACAATATTTCTCATTTTATTATTGGTCGTATTTTGTTTTTCTTTTATTTTACAATTCCGGAAAATTCGGCGGCCTAATAAAACAATTTATCATTATCATAATTTGGTCATTTTTAAGGTTTGTTTATTTTCTTCTTGAAGCATAAATGTATTTTGATTCATGTATCTTGCGTACTTTGATAATAAACCAACTATTTAATATTGCTTTTAGGCCTTGCTTTTTAAAATTTAGCAAGAAAAATCTTTCTTAAAATCTTAGTTAATCATTGTGAATTGTGATAATGACAGTTACATTAATAACGTAGAAACTTTTATACATTTTTACATAAAAATAGAGTAAATATATAACAGCGATTGGTTTTACATAATGATTAATCGTAAGATTAAAAAAACACAAAAATAACATGATTTGGTTTATTTGGGAAAAATGAGGGAAGAAACGAAACAGAGCAAACGATAAGTTTGCATGGAGGGGTTCACGTGGGCCCATATCCAGCTGTATTGAGGTGTTCGTTGGTGGCGTAACTGTAATTTTGGGCTAACTATTGGGCCTTAAATTATACTTGCTATATTAAAATTCAATAAATAATAATACATAAAGTAGTCCGTTACCGTAACGCCGTCAGGATCGTCGGCGGGAGAGAAGGAGGGGCGACGTGGAATTCGCTGGATATTTTTTGTCGTTTTCCGTCCGATTTGTTCGGCGCTCTAGATCTTTCTGTTTGTTGACGGCGTTTTTAGACAGGTTTATTGGTGGCCTTTGACTCACATTTTTTTTTCCGTTTGATTCACATTTATAAATTCTTATCTCCCATATAATACAAGCCTACCGTTTTAAAACTATATTTTTTTTGTCAATAATTAAATCGATAAAATTTGAAAACTATAACATTTAGTTAATGTATTATTTACAAAATATGTCACTAAAATTTTTAAGAATATTAGAGAGGTTTATTGGAGATGTCGTATTAGTGAATTTAGAAATGTTATATGCGTACGTTATCATCCAAATTAATGAATATGTATATTACAAAACATGAGTTCTCATCTAAACTAAATACAGTATACATTTTCAAATACAAAATCAAATTGTGAGAAAAAAAATAGATAAATAAATAATATAAAAGTAATCTAAATATTATATACAATAAAATGATAAGACTTTTAATAGACTAACATTTTCTTATGTGTTATGTTACGAGTTATGCCGTTAGAAATATGTTAATAGACGAATTGTTACATTAATTTTCGTGGAATATTTCTAAAACTATATATATATATATATATATAATTTTTTTATGTAAACTCATTTATTACAATATTATTCTCATTCCTAAAATAAATTATATATTAAGATATTTTCTTTCTAAATCTCTTTAATCTTTAATTAAAATGTTTTTATTACAAATTAATTACAAATCAAAAGACACAAAAATTTTGTTTTAGAATATATCAAATCAATATTTAAAATATATTAATTTATTTTGAAGAGAGACCACCTAGACAAGAATTAAAAAAAATCAAAAATACTCACTGTGATCAGCATCAATGATATGACACCCGATAGCTCGAGGCCTTCAAAGATGGGATCAAATAATCTTGTTATGCTTCCTACAATGCACTCAAACCTCATATGCCCCAAGAATTGTAAGCTATCCAAGACTTTCCTTACGCGAGAGTAAACTACGGAAACGTTGTCGTCCATCTATTATATTAAAGGAGGATACAAAAACAAAACAAAAATGACAAAAAAATAACTTGAAATTTTTAAAATATCTTAACAAATGCCATTGCAAATTCCTAACAAATATTTTAACCCAATTCATTAAAGCATCACCAACAATTTTCAGATACAAAATTTGTGTCTTTCCAATTAATTTTTTAAAAATATTATAATAGCCAATAATAATATAATACAGATTAAATCATTTACATCTTATGTGATTTATAGGTTTGTCGTATGATTTATAGACTTGAGCCTACGTGTCTTTTTTTTTTGTCAACATTGGGCCACAACAGACCGATTCATTAGCCAAATTCCTACATAATGTAGGCGGTGGGACTCGATCTCTAGTTGTGCATATCTTAGTGGACTTACCGCCTACCACTAAACTAAAAGCTATTTGCGAGCCTACGTGTCTATATTTCATGTTTTTTAATTATTTAGTTAAACATAGTTTTTGTTATATTTAATATCTTAGATTATTTATATTAAATTAATGAAAGTCGATTAATACTTATATGTATAATAATTAATAGTATATTTATTATATTAAAAGAGGATGCAATTACATAAAATTACAAAAAAAATAACCTTAATTTTGTATGATATTACAGTAAATGCCATTATAAAATTGTAATACATATTATCATATTACCCAATTTATTAATAGATAATATATAATTTTCAGATATAAAATTTGGGTCTAAAAAATTAGTTAATTTTTTATATCATATATCTATAGTTATATAATTGATGAACATCTTTTTATCATATAAGCTTTATGAAACATATTTCTTATATACATAATATATATAAAACGCTTATATACAAGTCTCATTTAAAATATTTTAGCATATTTTAACATATTTATCATAAATCTATATTTTGAAATTTGGATTTAAGTTTTAAATTTTAGGTTATAGTTTTGAATTTTGACTACTAACTTTAAGTTGTTGATATATATGTAGCATTAGTTAGAGATTTTAAACTAAAAATTAATTAATTTATACTTTAAAATTTATAAATAATTTAAAAATAAAAAGTAATTAAACTATCTTATTTCTTTGAAATTTTTCATTTTAATGACATAAAATTACTAACATGATTTACATATTAAATTATAGATATAATAATATACTTATATTGTTATGGTACATATATTTAAGAATATATTCAAGTTTAAATATCTTTTAAAAATCAAATTAAATATACAACTAATTAAATTTCTTATCAATTATTTTAATTATATTTATAATTTATTTATTTACAAATTATCATGGTCAATTTTCTTACAAAGTTAATATAGTATTTTTATTTAACATTGTATTTTACTATAAAACCACGCTGGTGGGGTTTAGAACTTAGATATTTGTTAAAAAAACAACACATTTAAACCAAAGTAATATATATCTACAAATTTTTATATTATTTTTTTATAAAAGTATTTCGTGTATAGCATGGACAATCATCTAATTATATTATATTTTCATATTTTTATTAGTTTAAGTAATTTTTTCGTGGCTTCAATTAACTGGTTGAAATTTAAATGTGAGTTAGTCCAAGTATCAAGAAAAATTATTCGTCATCAATAATAATCCACACTTATTTTTAATTTTCCATTTGCAAAGTGATTAGACGTGGAATTTTGTCGCATTAATAATTGATATCTTTCAAACTGATAGACAAGAAGATATATTAGCATTAAAAAAAATTCAAAAGGCCAATGGAATTACTCTATTTGAAACGCATAGTTGTATTCTACGTTGATTTGTTTTTACTTTATAAAAACTGTTTTATAATGGAAAATGTTTAAGAATTTTTTTTTTCTCTGAATAACTCAGAGAACAATATAGTAAGATATTTGAAACCTTAAGAATATATGGACTACTCAAAGATGAGGTTATCTCATTATTGAAGAAGTTTCCACAATGCATTGCGGTTTTCCTACGATTCATCAGAGATGAATCTGCAATAATAGTTAGACACTTTTTTTAGTGATTAAATATCTATAATTTCTTTTACTAGAATTTAACAGGTATAATTATATGTAATAGAGTTTAGAATTTGGATTATGAATTTGAAATTATCGATAAAATTGTTCGAAACAAAGGAATGAAATGTATTGGCTTATTTTTGAAACAAAAGGTAATTCTTAGATTGAAACTTTCAGAATATTGGATTAGCAGAAATCAGGAAAATACACACTTGAAGACACATATGCATTGAGTGTACACACCATCATCATTTACAAGTTTAGATGCATTTGCATCGATCTCATTATTGTTATTTAGTATAGTGTGTTTAGTAGTTAATAAATACCAATATAACTACTTGACTATATTGGAATTTAAACATAGTTAAAACCATGGAAGTATGAGTTAACCTAATAATATCATTTAGTCATATATAGCATGCAAAGACTAATACATACCATATGAATGATTGTTGTACAGTAACTCATTGATGGAAAACCAAAACAAAATATTTAACTAAAACTAGATCACTCTCCCGTACACGTATGCATAAAAAATTTAGTTTTTATTGTTATTTGAGTTTTATTTAATAAAACGAAAAAGAATACAAATTTTAAATACAAAAGTTGATAGACAACAATTAAATCCTTAGAAAGAGAGCCTTAACAACGGAAACCAAAAAATTTAAACATAGGAAAAAACTCAAAAAAGAAACATAAGAAAAAACTTGTTAAAGAAGCAACCCAAACTCAAAAATCGAATCTTCCACAATAAGCAATCAAGCCAGTGTAGACGATTAATCCTCCTACAGCGAATAGAGTATACCTTACTATTCTTAAATTTTATTTTTATACTTTAATAATTAAAATTTATGAATATACATAAAGCATCAACGATAACATCAATTATATACATAAAAATAAAACTTTATATGATGTGAAAATTATAAATATATAAAACATAATAACATAAGTTTTATAAAAATAATATATTAAATATTTATTTTTCTTGACCTCACATTTGACAAATCATATTACATATATTATTCAAACAAATTTTCAAACCTTTGGAAAATAATTCATATAATCTTTTGCCAATTGATAACATACATTTCACATAGATTTTATTGTCTTAAACATGTAAATTCAAATGTCAAAAAAAACAATTTAGAGTTTTAAGAATTTTCCTATTGATTTTTATTTCATGAACATATAAATTTAATGTAAAAGCATCAAAAACAATAAAATATATTTTTGTATAGTTGTTTGAAGAAAAAGTATTAGTACTTGACTTCTATTATAACATAAAAATTTATTTTCCATGTAAAAACTTGATATATAATAACAATAAGAAGTATAATACTTAAAACAATATAAATTAATATATATATATATATATATATACATGTAAACAATAGAGATTTAAAATATATCAAAACCACTTTTGATAAGATTTAATTTATAATGTATAACATAGTTTTTGTCACAAATGTAATTATTAACATAATAAAATATTTTATTAGAATTTTTATTATCAATCACACTAATATAGAACATAATTTTTTATATATTATCTCATTAAAATTTAAAATATATTAAATCAAAACAAATATTTTTACCTAATATTTGTATAATTTTAAAATTTAAGAGACAACTATATTTCTTTAAAAATAAAAATCAAATTTATATAAACAAAAAGTTAAAAACGAATTAAATCTTAGTAAGAATTTAAAATAGTATTAAATCACAACAAATATTTAAATTTCATATAATTTTAAAAATTAATAAATAATTTTATTTTCTTAAAAAAAAATTTTTTTAAAGAATTTAATCTCATTATAATTTAAAATAGTATTAAATCAAAACAACTATTTTCTTACCTAATTTTTATATAATTAAAAACTTAATAATAAAATAAAAGATTAAATTGAAAAAAAAAATTAAATTTAAATTGAATTAATGTTAATAAATATAATATTTAATGTGAATGACAACTTATAATCGACCACATTTTAATTAAACGTCGTGTTGATACGAAAGTTTTTTCATAAGAATCACTTCTATGTATGATGATTAAAAAAGCAACACGTACATACTTGATAACTGAAATCATATATATAGAGTACATATATTTACATAGTTGACTTTAATTTTATATTATGCTAAACATTCTTCACTTTTTTATTGATTAAAGGAGAAATATATCTTACTAAAGTTAAATTGAACAAGAAACTCCGATTATTATTGATTAAATTATGTATTTGTAGTTGAATTTTAATTAAACCATTAATTTCAAGTTGACTAAGCCAATTAAACCCAAAGAAAATGTCAAATCGAAATTGTCTCTGAAATCGAAAGTCAAATCAATTTTGGAAGTTCGATTCAGTTTTTATCTTCCTTCTGAATAATCTCTAAGCTTGATTTTTTCTTTTCTTTCAAAAATGAGCTCAAATTCATCAGTTTTAAATGTTGTATTCGATATTTCGATATTTCAAACCGATGAATTTGAGTTCATTTTTGAAAGAAAATATAAAATCAAGCTTAAGGGTTTTTCAAAAGGAAAAATAAGAACTAAAATCGAACTTCCAAAATCTATTTGATTTTCGATTTCAGAGACAATTTCGATTTAGCATTTTTTTCGGGTTTAATTGGTTTAGTCAACTTAAAGTTGAGAGTTTAATTAAAAGCTAACTATAAGTACGTTGTTTAATCAATAATAACCGGAGTTCTATGTTCAATTTAAATTTTTGTGGTAAGTTATTTGTTAAATCGACATTTTTCTATTTTATTTTATGATAAACATTATTCACTTTTTCATTTGTTTAAACTTTAAAGTATAAAAAGAACTTGAATACGAAGCTTCGTTTAATGAGTAACAAAATGAATTGATTAGGAGATAAAAAGAACAATCATTATTCATTAACCCAAAAAACACTCTTTATTTTGTGCTAACTCTAATTATATAAACTTTGTCCGAGATCCGTTTCCCTGTTTTAGAAATATTTCAGAAACAAAAACTTTCAAAAACATAATGGAAACATGATTCCTAAAAAATTTGATTTGGAAACACGATACCTAAAATTTTTGATTTGAAAATACGGTGGAAACATTTATTTCTTTTTTGAAAACACGACAAAAATTTATTATCATTTTTGCCAACACAAAAATATAATTAGGATTATTTGAAATATAAGTTTAAATTTAATTCGAATTTCGAATTAAAGGTATGATAATTTTTGAAAAAATTGAATTTGAATTGTTTGATTAGTTATATATTGTTTGAATTTGAATACTATTTATTAATCTCTAAAATCTCCAACCCGTATAGCCGGAGCCGAACTACTACTTTCTCTTTCAATATAACTGATCTTTCATAATTTGTAAACACAAATTCAATTCATAAATTTGTGTAATTATTTTAAAGATAAATAAATTTTCATAGAAATGTTACATATATGTTTTTAAAAAAATATAATTATTTTGAAAGATGGAGTATTATATTTAAGCAGCAATGCCAAATATGATCAGAATCGAGTCTGACATGGATTCTGGTTTGCTACGTTCAACCCACTGATTTTAATTTCAACTTGGTTTTGAAAACCCATGTTCTTTCATTGCATCCCAAATTTTGAAAATAAGAAAAACAATTTATCATATAGTCCTAAACTTCAACTATACACTGCTATGAATATCAGTTGGTTGGAAGTTAAATTTCCATGTAATGTCATTTCAAGTATATTGAAAATTGTTTTTAGTTACATTTCCAGTATATTTCAATTCAATATTCTCACTTTTTATTACAAAAAATGGAAAATAAAAAAACTAATTTCGGATCATAAACATGCGAATTAGTGAAACATAGATAGGTCCACCATTCATTTTTGCCATTTAACAAGCTCTGTCTTGAGTTTATTTTGTTTACTTTATAATGTATTTTCCTATAACTTTATTAAAAAAAAATTTCTTTTATTGCAAAAATGTCGTTTTCTTTCTTCCCGCTTTTTACGGGATTTAACCTATCAATGTAATGAAATTGCATGTTCCTCTATCGCCATTGGCAAGCTCCATCAATAGGTCAAAGGATCTAAAAGGACTAAGACCCTTTTCTCTTTTCTCCTCACAATTCATCCATTCATTTTCTCACAGATAATGTAAAAATAATATACCTACTTATGGTAAACTTTAGCTCATGGAGACTTATTGATTGGTTCTTCTGCACCAATTGGACGCTAACTCATCTAAATCGTTGTGACTTCGTTTGTTAAAAATCCTTCTTACAATATGTTATAAAATCCTCCAATTGAAGAAATCAAAATTGTTATTAAAAAAAAAAGTTGGGAAAGTAAATTTAGTCAAATGGTTATAGTATTTTTTTAGTAGAATTTAATTCTAGATAGATATATAATTATGTGTGATATGAAGTAGAGTTTAGATTATGGATTAAGTATGTCGATGCAATTGTTGATAAAAAAAATACGTAGACTATTTTCTAAAATTGGTAAAACTAATAACTATTTTTATAATTAATTTTATCGGTCATTTTAGTTAATCTTGTAATTTACGTAGTAAAATTTGAGATTTAAGTTATAAATTAGATTTATCGATCTAATTATTAAAAAACTCAAAAATATTTTGGAAACATTATAGATGGATAACATAGAATATAGAAAAACACACAAAATAGATATGTGGTTTCCAGTTTAGAAGCAGTATTTAACCATCACAAAAGCGGTTTGGTGACTCCAAATAAAATATATTAAAGTAGCCTTTAACGACCAATAAAAGCTACGAATAAAAAACATTACAACGAAGTAATCTATAATAAGTTATATTGTAAGATGATGAAGTTAAATTTGATAATGTATCTAACAACTCACATGATCATATCTACCTTGTCAGATATATTAACCACCTAATCACTTAACAGTTAGCACTACACTTTGATCAAACTTATATTGTTTTCTGCATGTAGTCCAAAAGAAACCAAGTGGCCTATAGGCATATCTACGCAATGTGGTGCCAAATCAGCGTAACTATGATCCAGATATTGTCTCCTATCTTATTTTAATATTTATATTCAACATGTTGGTTTGGATTCTTGTTATAACGATACAACCCGACGCAGCGATATCAATTAACATCATTAGATCAGTCTTTATATGGAAATATCAAATTTACATAGAAGAAAACAACATAACATTTATATGAAATTCATCAATAATTAGTGTTAAAAATGTGACACTAAAATCTATCAATCGACATTAGTACATTGTAAATATTATACCATAATATTGTTTACACAGTGTAGTGAAAAATATTTATTTTTTCATTTCTTAATCATTGAAACATATATTGTTATGGCTAGAAGCTTGGAGGTTAGTAGTATCGTATGTAAAATATTTGGTGGATTTGAGTATGAGTCTACGAAAAAATATATAAAAAAATATTTTGGTCTAATGGTGATGACTATATAGATAATTCGATGACAACATAGGTCTTAACGTAAACTTATTGATGCTCTTAATCGATTCTCACTTAGAATGTGTAGCACCATTTTTGAGTTATTCAAATCAAAATTTGTTCAGATTATACAATATCTCATTATTATAGTGTCAAAAATTTTGACATCGTAATTTTTTTTGTTAACAATTGGATAAACAGACAAGACAATATTCATAGCCCAAATCCATCTATAAATTTTTTATTTTTTAATCTCTACTTGTAGAAAAGTAAAATCAAACTCTAGATACCTAAATCATTAACTGAGACATATAAACTATTAAACCGAGAAAAAATGTGCCGGTCATTCAAGTTTAGATAGTTTACATAATATAAAAATGTCCCAAAAATGATAATATCCACAAAATTAGTAGGATTTACCTTATAAATTATCACGTTATGTTCCAATTCCCAAGAAGAACGTATGAGTGACGTAAGAATGAGTCAGCAGACAAGGAGTGAGATGAAATCGAGTCAAGATAATCTGGTTGGGACCCGTCACATGCATAATAAGGACCCTCTCTACCTAATCCAGGTTAATTATATTTGATTCTCTCTTACATTAAAACACCTTATAAATTAAACTCATCATTAATATTTATTGTTGAAATTATAATTATTAATCTCGGATCTTTGATTCCGACCATACTCAAGAAGATCATGCTCACGACACAATGCTTATGTTTCTCCCATTTTGATCTTCCTTCAGATATGATTCCTTCTTCATTGTCTTTTTCTTGTGCTTTTTTGTTAATTTGTTAGCTTACAATTCTTTCATTATTTTTTTGGTTAATCAAACCGAAACATTATTGGTGGGTAGAAAGGAAAATACAGTGATAATAACAAAAGAAATAAATATGCAAATTATTGACAAGTCAAAATCTCTAATTGCTTGAAACGAATTCGAGACTTTCTATTAATGGGCCAAAAAGCCTCTTTGGCCCGATTAAATTACTGCAGATCACAAAGGCCCACATAGGATCCAACCTAATCTTTTTCTTAGAATCCATTAGTGAATTGATGGTCAAATCTTATGAGAATTCTATAGATGAGATTAGGTCAAGAAAAATATCATAAAACAGTTAGAATTAGTTCGAAATTAGACATTATATATTTATAATTATACATAAATTCGTACTAAATGTTAATATTTGGCCACAGACCGAACCACGAAAAGAAATGGTACACAAACGATCACAAAACTTAACTAAAACCGTGAGAAATTGGAACGAATAAATGATCATAACGCCAATTATAACGTGCCACGTTGCTAAATTTGTCACCAAACAATGACGTGGCTTTATTTCATTGGATAAATTAGGCAGCTGCTTAAATAAGGGATTTTAAAATTATTAGAAGACGAAGAACCACCGGAACGTTCTAGCTTTCGTTCTTGCGGTACTTTCTCTTCTTATTTGGGTTTTAGACAAATTGAATCTTTATCGGATATTGGATCGTTACCAAAGCCTTGGATCTTCAAAACCCGACGAATATGTCTTCTCCTGGCGAGTGAGTCCTGCGCTTCTCTCGTCCATTTTGTTTTACTCCGATTCAATTAGATGTTGATTCGCGAAAATTGTTAGTTGAGTAGTGGTGTTTGTGCCCAGAATTGTCCCTTAGTGTATGATTCCACCATTTTCCTTTTGATTTCGTGTAGCTTGTATAGATTCTTTAACATACAACTGTTGTTCTTCTCAATTTGAGTGTATTTTGTAACACCGAGAGAGTCTAGTGACTTTAGTTTAGGAACTGTATTTATCAAGGTTCATCGTCTATGCCATGGATTAATTGAAGTAAATTGTTAGTTTTACATGCTGTTGGTATGATCTTGTGCTTAGAAGAACTGATATTGTAGCTGGCTTGTTCAGCCAATAACCAAATTCTTGTAGCAGCAGTTTACAAATTAGTCAAATACTGTGTCTTTCTCTTATGACAAAGCGATATGCTTAGCTGACTTTGAGATGGCATGTCATGATTACAAGTTTATGGATGGATGAGGATATGTCAGCTTTTATTTCATAACATTCGTCAAAATTGTTTCTTATATCACCTGTTATTTGGATTATTGATTGCAGATACTACAACTCACTCCCACCAATAACCAAGGCTTATGGTACGTTGTGCTTTTTGGTTACAGTAGTCAAGCAGCTGGGCTTAATTGCTCCCATTCACATTGCTTTAGTTCATGAATATGTATTTAAGCAGTTCCAGGTAAAAGTTTTTTTTTCTTTTTATGATTTTCCATTTTCACAAAACTGTATCATCTTATGTTCCTAAGTCATCTTGCAATTTAATCTGTTTGCAGGTTTGGAGACTGATAACAAACTTCTTTTACCTCGGTGGTTTCTCTATCAATTTCGGAATACGTCTTTTGATGATGTGAGTATTATATTTCAAGAATATATGGAGAAAGCCTGTTTCGATTTTTACTGTAACAAACTCTGTAAAATAATTGCGCAGAGCAAGATATGGAGTTCAACTCGAGAAAGGGCCATTTGAAAGAAGAACAGCTGACTTTTTGTGGATGATGATCTTTGGTTGCTTGACTCTATTGGTATGTAAATTTCTCCCTATCATTCTAGTTTAAACGATGATCGTTATTGGTTCTTTGATAACCTCAGTGTGGTATATGGTAAGCCGCAAAATAGATAATGGCAAATGCATAACTCTGTGAGATCCCAGAACTGAGATAATCAGAAGTTCTCAAAAGAATATAATCAGGGTTGAATTTGTTAAGGCCAGAAGCTTTTGGGAGATGTTATTCTTATACTTGTAAGTCCGTGTGTCAAAACTATTACCTTGCACAAATTTCAGGTTTTATCAGTCATACCATTTCTGTGGACTCCGTTCTTAGCAGTTTCACTTGTGTTCATGTTTCTATATCTCTGGAGCCGAGAATTCCCAAATGCCAACATCAGCCTATACGGTCTTGTCACTCTTAAGGTATTCAAAGTGTATTTTGTAAGCTCATCCATATATAAAACGCACTCTCACATTAGTATGTATAGTTCTAATGGTGAAAGTTGTAATTGATTCATAGGCTTTCTACCTCCCATGGGCAATGTTAGCACTCGATGTTATCTTCGGTTCTCCAATCATGCCAGATCTTCTTGGCATCATAGCTGGACATCTATACTACTTTCTAACAGTCCTCCACCCTCTCGCCACCGGAAGAAACTACTTGAAAACCCCAAAATGGGTGTATCCTTTATTTGAATTCTCGATTAGTTCCTGATGATTTCTTCACTTCTATTTTTTCGGTTGTTACATCTGGTGTGAGTCCTTGACATTTTCGATATACAGTAATAAAGTGGTAGCAAGATGGCGTATTGGAGCTCCAGTTGCAAGTGTTCGACAAGCTGGTGGTGTAGGAGCAGCAGGACCCGGAGCTGGAGGAGGAGGAGTAGGAGCAGCTTATTCAAGCGCTCGTGCCCCACCAGAGAGTACAAACACAGCATTCAGAGGTCGATCATATCGTCTCACCGACTAAAAGAAACCTCTGCACAGGTTTCTTTGTTCTCAATCCGGATCAATTCCGAATCTTTTCCAAACTATGCCACTGACAAGTACACCAGGTAGTTTTGTGTCTTCGAGGAGTACAGTTGTTGAATATATGACTGTAGGAAGTATCTTCTTGAGATTTGAATACAATGTTGTATTCAAATGCTTTGTTCCGTTTCACGCATAATCAATCTCATGACAAAGTTGTTCTTCACACAATTACCAAAAGTGTCTCAACGACGTTTTTCAACTAAAGTTGACCCAAAAACCATTGTGTAGGACTCTAGATTCTGAACATTGTCAGATGACATTTGTGACATAAGAGTTTTGATGTACCAAGTTTGAATATATATCTAGATAACTTAATAAAATTCGTGACATAAGAGTTTGGTCGTGACAAGTTTAAGGAGTAATTTGACTTAAAAAGGTTAATGATTAGGACAAATAAGAATTAAATAACGAAGGTAATCGTGTGTTATAAATAGGGGAAATCAGGAAAAGGATGAAAGAAGACGTGGCAATCAATGAAATAATGATAAAAGCCTATAACAAAGGCGAGACGTGAGCAGCACTAATTAATTTTAATTTGAAAGAATGTAGGGCTGAGAATTCGTCTACGTGATCCAACGGTTGATAATCATTCTTATTCGTTCCCCTATTTATCTGAAGGACCAAGTTCTCGACGCTGCACATAATAACGCAGAGAAAAGAATCGAAGAAGGAGAAGAAGAAGAAGAAGAAGAAGATGTCGTGGCAAACTTACGTTGATGAGCATTTGATGTGCGATGTTGGTGATGGTCAAGGACATCATCTTACCGCTGCTGCAATTTTCGGTCATGATGGTAGCGTTTGGGCTCAGAGCGCCAATTTCCCTCAGGTATATATCATTCTCATTTCTGTCTACCCATTATGATCTGATCTAGATCATGAAGATCATGTTTTGGTTAGATTCATTCAGGATTGTATGTTTGATTGGTATCGATCGTTTTGAAACAACATTTTCACAAAACAATCATTGTAAATTTGTAGTATACAAAGTATCTAGTGCATGTATTTTTTTGATAAACCGTAGGAATTTGAGATCTTTGACCTGATTGTTTCCTTCGATGTACTGATGCATGTTTGGTTTAGATAATTAGATGCAGATCTTATGGTTTGACACCAAATCAAACATGTTTCGTATCAGTGTCCTAACAACTTTTATCTGACAATTTGAACAAATGATCTGATTTCGTTTATGTTAATCTTTTTTGATGATAGTTCAAGGGACAAGAGTTCACTGATATAATGAAAGATTTCGAACAACCGGGACACTTAGCACCCACAGGGTTATTCCTAGCAGGAGCTAAATACATGGTGATTCAAGGAGAGCCTGGAGCTGTAATCCGTGGCAAGAAGGTAATCAAAACCTTTTTCTCAATAACTTCATCATGATTCTATGTTGTTGGAACATTTTAATCATTTTTGTTGGGTTTGAATTGTGATTGATAGGGAGCAGGAGGGATAACGATTAAGAAAACAGGACAGTCATGTGTGTTTGGGATCTATGAAGAGCCTGTAACACCAGGACAGTGCAACATGGTTGTTGAGAGGTTGGGTGATTATCTCCTCGAACAGGATCTCTAGAATCAATTTACCTATTTGCTTTTCCTATGTTCCTACACCTTCTACATTGTCTTTCAAAACCATTGTTTCATTTTCTGTTGATTTGCTTTTGTGACTTATAATATATATAATTTTTTGGGGTTGTTTTATTGGACCATCTGGTTTCTCTTCATAGCAACGTTTGTTTAAGAAAACTCATGCCTTAAGGCTGATTCATAAAGAAGAGTTAATGGTTTCTTACTATGTTTTTGGTTATCTTCTGTTGCCTTTTTAAACTGCAAACTTATTATCAAATTAAGGTCAATACATTTTCAACTTATGATACACTTGTTTTTGATTTTGATTGAGGTTTCTTTTTGGTATTGCATTGGCTTATTAACTGTTGAAGATTTTTCTTTTCCCACATCGGTTTAAGATGTATTTTTTTTGTATCTACAAAACTTCGATGTATTACCTAAACATAACATTCTAAAATTCCATTTGAGCCTACTAAATGTAGTGGGGAGAGATTGAATCTCAAATATGAATCATCTTAACTACTAAATTGAAAAAAACTTGGTAAGATTTAGCTTTAGAAAATATATATTTTGTGTCAATTTTAGAAAATAATTTTTACAAGGAAATTAATTTATTTACAACAGCAATAACGGCTATACAAAGGCAATCTTATTTCTTTAAAATTTTAAGGAAAAGTGATAATAGGCGGAATTCATCAGCTTTGACTCTTAAATTGTTAATAGGAAAGTAATATTAGTTTGTCCGAAAATAATTCCAATCCCATCTGTCTTTATTATGTCCTAACAGCTCATCGAAAATCGAAAATCGAATCTAGAATTTATTTTATTTTTTGAGAATTCCACTAATAAAATTGTACTATAATATATAACCAAAATGTTAACTATTTCTCTCATTATTGGGGAGCTCAGATCGCCGGAGTCTGTCTTCTCTTCATACGGAATTCGACACTATTTTGAGCTATGTCATGTCTTTTCTTTTCATAGATTTTGGAAGTAGAAATTTTAATAGATTGCTCAGAACTTCTCAAGATGGTAAAAGACCCGTTTGCGTAACCAGTTTTCCTCCCATACTTCGAAGATTTCTCTCGTATGCGAAGCTTCTTTAAAATCTGTTCTTTGAGATAGATTCCATGCACACTTAACACAAAACCGATTTTCTACCCGAAATGTTAAGGGTCTGACCAAAAAACATATATTTATTAATGATATACCCTTATACATTGGTCTAGCTATCTTCAAATTTGAATTAAGTTAACAAAAAAAATATTTCCACATTATTCATTTTGAATCAATACAATGCACAAATATCTCATAAGAATAAATATATTTTTCCACCAAAAAAGGATTGTATTTTCGAAAAAAAACATCTTTATATTTTTGTTGAAAACAATTAAGAAAGATTAATTGACAATGACGTTAATAAAAAGAAAGAGAACAATAATTGTAAAGAATGGACAGAAATAATGGAATATAGTTTATGTATGGCATAAAATGAAAGAAGAACATCTGTAAGACAATGATGGATCTCTTTTACTTTGATATTGCGAATCAAAGTCTCTACTTGTAGTTATTTAATTTATTTTTTTGGTCAGATTTTAAACCACTGTAAAACAATGATGACTTTATTTTTTTATTGGATGTGAAAATCGTGCTATTAATGTAAGCTCACAGTTTCCAAGTCTACTTAGAAAGTAGCAAAGAGAAGAAACAATCTCATTTCTCTCCGGAGAAAAAGAAGAGTAGAGAAAGATGTCGTGGCAATTGTACGTAGATGACCATCTTATGTGTGATGTTGAAGGCAATCACCTGACTTCTGCTGCAATCCTTGGTCAAGACGGTAGTGTTTGGGCTCAGAGCTCTACTTTCCCTCAGGTTTCTCTTCTTCTTTTCTTGTTCATCATCTGATTGAATCAGGTGAAGCTAATTGCTGTTTTTGTTTGGTTCATAGTTGAAGCCAGAAGAGATTACTGGAATCAATAAAGACTTTGATGAACCTGGACATCTTGCTCCAACTGGACTATTCCTTGGTGGTGTAAAGTACATGGTTGTTCAAGGCGAGAGAGGATCTGTGATTCGAGGGAAAAAGGTAACATTTGAGAAGACTCTTTTCATGATTTTGATTGAAAAAGAGATCTAAGTATCAGTCTATTTATAGTAAACATAGTTTCAGTTTACTGATCAGAAAGTTAAGTTGTAGCTTCTTCTCTTTGCAGGGACCTGGTGGAGTCACTATTAAGAAGACCACTCAAGCTCTAGTCTTTGGTATCTATGAAGAGCCGATGACTGGAGGTCAATGCAACTTGGTCGTGGAGAGGCTTGGTGATTACCTTATTGAGTCAGGTCTCTAAGTTCACTGAAAGTGCTTCAAACCATTTTCATTTTCGGGTTCTTCTTCTTCACCACAGAAGCATTCTTCTGCTATGTATTGTGATTTGATTGTTGTTGTGAATCAAACAAAGTTATACTCTTATAAGAACAAAGAAACAATCATATTTGATTTGGTTTTGATTCTCTTCATGATGGCTTTAATATGTTTTGTATTGTATTTTAAATTGTATCTCCGGCTTTCAATATGAATAATGATATCAATACGGTTTAGATTATTTGTTTTTGATAAGATTGCATTTTGAAGCACACAAATACATCACCAACGGTGGAAGAAATTATCGTACAGTTCAGTTGAATGTTGATTTAGTTCACTACTCAAAACTACAGAGACAAAAAAAAAAGGCCACAGTGTGCATACATTTACACTTGTCACCAAAGACTCAAAGAAACTACAAAGCACGGCAGTAAAACAGAGACTGCAATCGAAACCGCCATTTGTCTCAATGCTCCATTACTTGAGGAAGGTGAAGCTAGGGGGGAATCAATGGCAGTTATATTTCTAGTGATATCACCCGCCGTTGTTCTATTCAATCTGTAAAATCAACAATTTCAACAGGTAAGATTCTTTTTTATGATTGGATACTCGTAACTGAGAAAAACCATACAGAGAGGGAGAGAACTCACACATCAGTAGCAGGAGCTATCATGTACAAACAGTTACCATAGCCTGCAATTGCATAAACAGTTTGAGTGGTCAAGTCAGTAATCAATAGATGTGTTTGGGAAGTGTATATGTATGCAAATACTCACTAGGGTCCTTGTCAACTTCAATGCTTACTCCTCCAAAGCTGCAATCTAAGCTACTTGCTCCGTTCTGCTGGTAATATGTGTTGAAAGCATATGATGCGTGTGAGACAACAGTGTCTGGCTCAAAACAAGGTTGGTCTGGTTGAACAGCAGAACAATCAACATTCCCAGGACCGCAAGCCCAGTCCAATGCAGTCTGCAGTTCCATCACTGAAGCTTGTGAAGAAGCAATACACCATTTCTTGGTTCCTACTCCTCCTCCTCCAATGGTTACGGTTGAGTTACCGTTGTTAACAGGACTTAAACTTGGACTTGGACTCGTACCTGTAGTTGAATTTGCTGGAGAAACAGGGGTAGTGTTTTCCCCCGTGAAGTCTAATGCGTAGACATTTGTTCCATTTGCGTAGAACATACCCCAGTTTCTCTCGGATTCAATCCCCGGCTTCCGGTTCTCATTGAACAATGAGAATAAGTACACATCTATTTCTTCCCCAGGCTTTGCAGGGGTACCTAAACAAAGAAGACAAACCAGTTCATGAATGTTTTCATCTATGTATCAAAAGATAGTAACTTTGGGTTATAGATAGTTTACCTGGATCACCAATGACATGGCGGATGAGGTTAGTATTGTAAGCCAAAGCGTTCTCAGGAGTTGCAGCCGTCTCTTTAGGTGAGCCTTTGCTTGGCCACCCCGATTCAGTGACCATAACCTTAATGGTCTTAAAGTTCATAGCCGTTAAGGCAAAATAAATAGCATCAAGCTGAGCATCAAACATGTTGGAGTAAAGCAAACCCGTGGCAGGGTCAACAACCTGCGAAGATGACTCGAATAGAGCATACTCCAATGGAACCTTTTCAGTAGAATCTCTGTACGCGTAATATGGATACAAGTCAATCATAAAAGGAGACTCGTTCTCAACCAAGAAGTCAAGCATTGGTTTTAAGAAAGCTGAGTGCTTTTTGCTGAAAGAAGCCGATGAAGGCGGGAACGAGCGTGATAAGATAGCAAGGGAATGTGAGCTCGAGATTTTGATCTTTTTGTCCAAACCGGATTTCTTAAGAGCGGTGTGAATGTTTCTCATCGCAGGTAAGACTAGACCAGTGGCATTATCTGGTGCTTCAGTTACTTCAAGACCAACTGAAATTGAAGTGATTTTTGTGTCTGGATAATAAGGGAGGATGTTGTTCTTAAGCCAAGTATCGACGTTTGATTGGAACTGAGCTAATGCAAGTAGATCAGCATTAGGGACACCAATCATAAGCTCGATTCCAGTGTTTGCAAAAGCTTTTAGAACATCGATGTTGGCATCGTAGATTCGAACAAATTTGATGTTCAGATGTTGGATTAGCTCAGATACTTTGCCAGGACTCGGAAGATTATCTGCATTTCTTCCATAACATATTCCTATCTTGCTTGCCACACCAAAATCTGCAACAGTTTCATATAAAAATATTTAGAATTTTCTTTACAATCCCAAACACCTAAAGTTGCTCAAAGATAACCCAGAACACAAAGAAAAGCATCCAACTTTAACATTGAGCAGAAAAATGAAGCACAGAAGAGAGATTCAAAGGTAAATGCAGACCCAAAGACATAACTGGAAGATACCAAAAAGTGGATAGTAATCAAAGACATACCAAAAAGCACAATAATGGAGAGACAAATCCAGAAGATTAGCTTCAGTTTTTTACCCATTTTCTTCTCTCTCACTCTCTGTCTTTTTAAGACAAAATCTCTCAAAGCTTTCAACTTCAGCTCGAGTGTTCTTACTTAAACCCAGAAATGAAACGTTTCACTCTCTCGGGGACACTCAAGGCCAAGTAGTGACGTAGATGAAGGTGACTCAAGTGTGGTTGTGGCTTTATTATATGAGAGTTTCGGATTCCAGCTAAATATAAAATTGGGTTGATATAAACGTCTCGATTCCGTGAATCTAGCGAGCATGTTTGATCTCTCTCTCTTTCTCCTCCTTTGACTGTTGCAGATTTACTTCTTCCAAGAAGAAATTACCTTTTCTGATTTTTGTGTGAATAAATTTTAAAATATAAAATCAAATAAGTGTATATATAAATAAATGGATTCCAATGCAAAGAGTACTACAGACAGACCACTGTGGTCTGCTTTTGTTTTTATTTAACGGTCCAATCTCCACTCAATGCATTTTCTGCATTTACCAAAATATTATGCAATTCACACGTTTTATTTATCATTTGAAGATAAAAGCAGAAAAAACATTTGAAAATCAAGATATCTTTGGCTATTGCTTGTATTGATTGGAATTTGGAACAATGATGAGAATTTGCGTCAAATTATTTTTTTAAGATGTGTTTAATAGATTGAACATCATGACAATGAAAGTATTCCAAAGGATTATGTCAACTAAGTTATTTTCTAGATTTGAGTGGGCCATTTAATGCCAATTGGGCTTTTTCTCTTATCTTCTTTGGGCATTAAGCCCATTAACTACACTGAACTTTTTGTAAGGAAAAGTCTGGTCCAGTTTTTTTAGTATAATAACAAGCAAAGCTAAAAAAAAAAAAAGATAGAATGAGTAATTTCTTTGGTATCTTAATTATTTTTAGTTAAAGAGTATTTAAAGTTACTATTAGTTATTATTTGCTTAATCTGGTATATATATAAATCTATATAGTCTTATAATTACTAAATTAAATTCTTCTTTTTTTTTTTTTTGCTTTTATTTGAAAACAACTGAAATATTTCTGTCAAAGTTCTCATTTTTGCATCGAATTGGAAAAGTTAAATATTTTAGCAATTTCAAAAAATTATTTGGTTATGTACATATTAAAATTATAATGTTCTTTTGATGTTATGCTAACTTAAAACTATTTAAGTAAAATTGGGAACGTGTCAAATTGGGGAGCGAAGCGATTGTTATGCTTTTATTGCTCCAGTAATACGTCCCTTTCTAAGTAGACTTCCTGCGTCAATTGCTTCCGAGGAAGGCCTTCTTTCATGTTTGAAGCCCCCAGTCACAAGGGAGGTAGTTTACAGTATCTTTGAAAACATCAGGAAACCAGAATTTGCGGCAAAACAGCGAAAGATATGGTACAGTTCTTCCCCTCAATCAAAAGATTGGGAAACTCTTGATCTGTTTGAGAAAGATACTGGGGAGTTGAACCCAACTGAATGCAGGGCTGAGCAGAAGCAAACTGTGGAAGTAAAGAAATCAAGTAGGAGTTCAATGCAGCAACAGGAAGTTCAAGGAAGGTATGCAACAAAGGATGCAAAATTGAGAATCCCGAGAAACACGCGACCCAATGCTTCTAACGCTGTTGAACTACGCGATCACTTGTATCCAGAGAAGTTACTGTTCTCTGGGTTTATGGCACCACATGTATCTGGTATGAATAGCTTTGTTGAACCAGATGGCATACCTCTATATTCATTTAGCATGGACAAACGAGCAGCTTTGAATCCTCCTGTGGCGTCTGAGTCATCACTGCAGATGAACTCTCTGGGAATGGGTTCATTATCGGTACCATGGATGGATTCCATGAGTAAATCATTTAACTTGGCCAGTTCGGTCCCAGTGCCTAAGCTGGTTTCTGGGTCATTCCATGTTGGTACTAATCCTAAACAATTTTACAGAGTGGTTACATGAGCCAGAAAGCAGAGAAAATGATCAAATGTCTTCAGCCATTAGTAAATTTCAAGACCTTGGTGTATCAAGCTCCTCAAAAAGTGCGTCTGTAACTTCAGAAGATGCCACTTCAACAGATATTGTAGGAGAACCATCTCTGTCAAGGACATCAGTTCAAGATTCTGGGTGGAAGCCTCGTGGAGTATTAGTTGCTCATCTACAAGAGCATCGCTCTGCGGTCAATGACATTGCCACATCAAGTGATCATAGCTTTTTTGTTAGTGCATCAGATGATTCCACAGTGAAGGTGTGGGACTCTAGAAAACTAGAAAATGACATCTCGTTTAGATCAAGGCTAACATATCATCTAGAGGGACGCAGAGGGATGTGCACAACAATGCTTCGCAATTCCACACAAGTTGTAGTTGGATCCTCTGATGGTGTGATACATATGTTCTCCATTGACCACATCTCCAGAGGCTTGGGGAACGTAGTGGAGAAGTATTCAGGCATTGTTGATATTAAAAAGAGGGATGTTAAAGAAGGCGCTGTAATTTCTCTCTTGAATTATACTGCTGATAGTCTTTCTGGTCCAATGGTAATGTATAGCACTCAAAACTACGGAATCCACCTTTGGGATACAAGATCAGATTTAGATGCATGGACACTGAAAGCAAACCCTGAGGAAAGATATGTGTCTTCTTTGGTTACAAGCCCTTGCGGGAATTGGTTTATATCTGGGTCTTCAAGGGGAGTGCTTACTCTTTGGGATTTAAGGTTTCGTGTTCCTATAAATTCGTGGCAATACCCGATCATATGCCCCATAGAGAAGATGTGCCTCTGCTTTCTTCCTCCAAGCGTATCAGTTTCGACCACTATGAGACCTTGTATTTATGTTGCTGCCGGTTGCAACTAAGTTTCACTTTGGAATGCAGAGTTAGGTAGCTGTCAACAGGTACAGTTGTTCTACCATTGTTTGCACTTTGACGTCGGCTATTGAACCTTCTCGGGCTATGGCCTATGGATTTTCTGTTGGGGCCTCACGTTTGAAAATGGATGTAGATAGATTAATAGTTGATTGAACGCTCTCTTTCACTCTGTTTTGATATATTAGACCATATCTTTGAGTTGGATACTGATATCTTGTTTGTTGTGAGCTGATCCTATAGGTATTGAGAGTAGCCAACTATGAAAACGAGACAGATGTTTCCGAGTTTCAATGGAAGTTGCCAAGCAATAAGGTAAATCGGAAGCCAAATCTTCGCCAGAACATGAGCTCAAAGTACAGAATCGAAGAATTGAATGAGCCTCCTCCTCACCTTCCTGGTATCCGCTCTTTGCTTCCTTTACCCGGAGGCGACTTGTTAACAGGTGGTAGTGACTTGAAGATTCGGCGCTGGGATTACTCCAGGTCCTAAATCTAAAACTTGAACTAGTGATTTTACTATCAAACTTTTACTGACATCTCTTTTGGGTGATAAAATAAAACTGACGCAATTCTTGTGTTCTGTGTTTGGTGAACCAAAACAGCCCTGAGAGAAGTTACTGTATATGCGGTCCGACTTAAAAGGAGTCGGAAATGATGATTTCTATGAACTCAAAACCAACTCTAGCGTGCAATATGTTCAGGTTTGTTGATGGAATTTATCAATGATCTTCACATACCATGATAAACCCGAATCTTGCAGTTTAAGGTCAATAACCAACAGAAGCTTCTAACGAATATTGTCGTATGTTTGTTTTTGACAGGAGACAAAGAGGCGACCTCTAGCAACCAAACTGACAGCAAAGGCAGTACTAGCAGCAGCAGCCACAGATACTGCCAGTTGTCACCGTGACTCAGTTCAGTCTTTAGCATCTGTGAAACTAAACCAGAGACTGTTAATATCAAGCAGCAGAGATGGAGCCATTAAGGTCTGGAAGTAAAACCATGATGGTCTTTCCTGTACAGTATTGTTTAGTGTTAACCTTTCTCATTGTAACATTGAAATGCTAAAAGAGTTTTTTAGCCTCTTTATTCAACAAGCTTTCTTGTACTAACTTTACCAGATGCAGTGTAGTGAATCTTTGATTTGCACATCAATACAAACACATACGACTACAATTATGATTCCCAATCCAGTGGTCGTCGAAAAACCCATCTCGGGGATCAAAAGTGATTATAGAAAGCTAGCATGTTGCGAATTAGCAACAGCAAGCAGTGATTGACAAAAGACAAATGGTCAAAAGTAGATTTGATTTGAGAAAATTACATTGTCTATAGATAAATCAAAATCGGATACTGCAGAATTCGTACTAAGTAATTGACCAATAGACAAAACACTTAACAGACTAAACGAGAAAGCAAAAGGAAAGAAAAGGGGAAGACATCCTCAAGGAGTGTGCTTCATCATCTACTTCTCAGATGAGTTGGGTCCTCTCTTCTTGCCAAATCCAACAACTGAAACGAATAAAAGTAAAAAAATAACTTAAGAACCAGTCTGGTATTAATTACAATTTGCTATAATCAAAAATGGAGGAATCCAGAAATCTATAATGAATGACAAATCTCCTAAAACTCCATAAGAGCGAATGAGGAATGCAGATTCTGCACAATACAGAATCACTAGCATAATTAACATATTTCCTACAAAATATAATCAACTTAAGTCTAATCAGCAATAACCATTAGAACACTTGACCATTTACACGCAAGCAATATAAACCATAAGCCTAGCACTGATCGGTAATCAACCATCACAGAACCGGGACATTAATAACTAACTCCTATCAGAGATCTACGAAAATTAGGATGATAATTTACCAGCGGTGACGAAACGGCGATTGTGTTGCATCCTCTTGTGGGCACGACCGCGTGGCTTCTTCTTCTTGTCCTGTTTGGCCACTTTGGGAGTCTGACCTCTAACCTTACCGGCACGAGCCAAGGAACCGTGAACCTTACCTAGTAATTCCAATCAAATTAAAGACCAAAACATCAGCAATAGCAACAGAGAAATCAAATTGATAAAACTTGAAAACATGAATAGAAATGTTAAGGAATCAAGATATTCACCCATAGTTGTTTACGAGGATTCTTCTGACGATGGACTTGGCGCAGTCTCCGGCTAATGTGCTTTAAATCGTTTTAGTGATTAGGGTTTTCTGGTAGTTATATATAACAGATGAAGACGATTTGTACGATGGGCTTACTTTGTTATCATTTATAAGCCCATCGATCAACAATGATAGCTTCTATATTCTGGACCAATAATGGGCTTGATGGGCTTATAATACTTATCTAGAAAGCGTGGCTTTATTTTACTTACCACGTCAGCTTAGTATTCGTGTACGCGCAGGTTCACTGTTAGCTACGATAAACCCTTCACTTCATCTCTTCCTAGTTGCAGGATACTCAGAAGAAGCTAAGTGAAGAGGAGAAGGCGAAATCATGCTCAAGTTTCAATGCTTTACTCACCTTCTTCAGCCTTCTATGGCGAAGAACAATAACAATAACCATGCCAATCTTTGTTTGCACGATTTGGCGCCGTTTCGATTCACCGGCATTATTTCGTTACCGAAGATCCAGGAGATACGTGCTAATTGGTCTAGGAGAAATGTAAAGTTGCGAGTAAATGGTGAAGGTCGAGAAATGGAAGAATATGTAGAAGAATTTGAAGAAGAAGAAGATGAAGAGGGAGAAGATGAGTTCTCGACGAGGAACAGAGGCGTTTACGGAGCAAAAAAAGAGGACATAAATTACGACAAAGACCCCGAGTTCGCGGATATTCTGGGAGATTGTTTAGATAACCCTGACAAAGCTCAAAAGAAGGTAAAGAAAAAGTGTTTTATTTTAATCTATAAATCTTAACATTTCTTATGAAAAGCTTGTGGAGCTGAATGATGAATTTTAACGTTGTGAGATGTGAGTTTGAAGAACTAGGCTTTAATTTTTGTCGTTTTTGATTGTTTTTTTTTGGTATCAATGAACTCTTTAAAGATGGAAGAGAGATTGAGGAAGAAGAGGAACAAAATTCTCCACACGAAGACTGGTTCAGCAACTTCGATGCAGGTGTCGTTTAACAAGTGAGTGGCCTTAGATCATTCGTCTCGTTGCTTTGAAGTTACAATGAGGTTAAATTTGATTTTGCTCGCATATTTGTTCTGCTAGATTAGTAGTTGTTGACATCATTGCCTTTTCATACTTATTGTTCTTTTATGTTATATGTCTCTCTCTCAAGATTTGAGTATTCGAATTCATACATGTGGTTGGAGTTTCACAATGCACCCCTGGATAAAGACATAGCCTTGATCTCTGATGTGAGCCCTTCAAACTTCAGTTTAGAACTTTTTACTATTCTGAGATAGTGGGAAAACCTTGACAAATCACTCGCTTTTTTGTTTATGATGGCTAAAATCTTGCAGACAATCCGTTCTTGGCATATCCTTGGAAGACTTGGGGGGTACAACTCCATGAATATGCAAGTATGTGTGCTTGAGAAAGTACAAGCATTTATCTATTCAGTTTACTCTTTTTAAGTCGCAATATAATCTTTGAGCTGCATTCTCTTTTGCCCATATGATGCAGTTATCACAGGCGCCAGTTGATAAGAGACCAAACTATGATGCTATTCTTGGGGCTAATGTCGAGCCCACCACGTTTTATAACATCGGGGATCTTGAGGTCCAAGAGAATGTCGCTCGAATATGGTGATAACTCTTATTACACCCCTGTTGCTTTAGACATGGGAACTTCATCTGGCTTTTGCAAGTTCGTTGCTTAGTAAATTTTTGTTTTACAGGCTTGATATTGGAACCTCAGAACCATTGATTCTTGATGTTCTGATTAATGCGTTGACACAAATCAGCTCAGAGTGAGTTCAATTCTCTCTATAGTAACTTGAAAGCAGTGTAAGATGGACATTTTCAAATGTGTTAAAACTCTTAACATTGGACGTATTGTTTGTGATCAGTTATGTTGGGATTAAGAAAGTTGTGTTTGGCGGATCTGAGTTTGAGAGCTGGAAGGAGAATTTGAAGTCCGAGGAAGCTGGTTTCAGAGTTCACAAGATTTAACATGTTCTTGAGTTTTGTTTCATAGACCACAAGGTTTATCTTTGCTCTTGGATTTATAGCAGAAAGCTTTTAGTTTTATATGAGCCATAGTTTGTATGATTAGTTTATAACTGTCGACAAATTGGAATATCACAATTTTGTGATCATTGATGGCAATTAGTACATTTTGTCTAAAGACAAACCATAAAATATACAACTAAACATTTGCATGTACTGAGATTTTGAGTATGAATGACAATAATTTAGGACTAGTTAAAGTATAAACGTATTAAAAATGATTTTTAATATCATTTAGTAAGAATTGGTGTATAACAAGAGGTAGTAGTTGTTCAAGCATAACTCTAAGCTGTTCAGGAAAATCTTTTAACCTACAAGGCATTGTTTGAAACTCTCAATGGCACAAACAAAGCTTTTTAGAAGAAAACAATATTCATTGAGTGGTGAAGTCTTCAAGCCTGTCTGTTTCTTCTCTTGGGACCAGATTTGGCTACCCTAAGACCTTTGCTGATCACACTAAGTCTAGCAAGTGCTGCATTCTTCAAATCAGGCCTGTAGTAGTTGTCCACCACCTGAAAAGTTCAGACAATCAATCGATTAATATTGGTAGACCGTTAAACAGATATGTGTATGAATGGTACACAAAAAACGATTTATCTCAGAAGCCAAGCGTAACAAATATATTTCATAGAAGAAATACCCCACAAAGGAGTTCTCTTCTTACGTGTTAGCTTTCTCATCACTGATAGGAAATACAAAAAAAGAAACTTCAAATTCTAAGTATGATATGATTCATTTTATTTTAGCTCAGAAGCCAAGCGTAACAAATATATTTCATAGAAGAAATACCCCACAAAGGAGTTTTCTTCTTACGTGTTAGCTTTCTCATCACTGATAGGAAATGCAAAAAAAGAGAGAAAATGATATGCTTCATGTTATCAGAGCTCAGAAGCCAAGCGTAACAAATATATTTCATAGAAAAAATGCCCCACAAAGGAGCACTTCTTCTTACGTGTTAGCTTTCTCATCATAGCTCAGAAAACCAAAAACTATAATCAAAAGTAAAACCAAATACCAGGAAATGTATAAACGTAGAAACGGCAAACGCCAATGAGCCCAAATCACAGTAACAAAAAACCATATCTAGAAAATAATAATCAAGCAAAGAAATATTGATCTTAAGAAATTAAGCAATACCTGGTTGACAACAGCTTTGGTCATCCTCGGGAACTCCTTCTTGAGGACAGACTTGTTAACAGAGAGCTTGGGCTTGTTTTGCCTCTTGGTCTTGGTGGTTCCAAGTATCACAGCTTGGTCCTTGTCAGCTGCCTGAATGCTCACAGTCTTCTTGTTTGCCAAACCTGTGATCATATAAGAAAGATTCTTAATTTAATCACATTGCCAGATGCTAACACAAATCCATTCATCCAATACTAGATAGCCAACAAAAATTACAAACTTTACAAAATTTTACCGAACTTTAATCTCAAGTTAACAAAATTACGAAATCTGATAAATTGGTCATTTTCCCAATTAGATTTGGATGGACATTAAAAGGACAAATGACTTGTGCTAATGGCAGCAACATTAAATCTCAAAGATTACAAGAGTTGTAAGAGTGCTTACCAGAGTGCTTGTAAGAGTTGACGTTGACAAGGTTGTTGCTCTCTTTGCTGAACTGAACCTTAGAGTTACCTCTACCGAATTGTTTCACTAAGAAACAGTTGTTTCTCTTTACGATCTCCCAGATCAGCTGTCCTGGAACCGTTGCCATTTCGACCTTCTTTACTGTTTTCATATAAAAGGTATAAATTAGAAACCATATATGAACCGATCGAACAAAAGCTAGGGAGGGAAAAGAAGAAAGGAAAAGTGACGATCGGAGCTCACCTTAAATTTCGAAGACCTGAACGACGGCGGGATAGAGAAGAGAATGAGACTCGTACCGGAGTTAGTGTATGACGATGAGCTAATATATAGAGTCTCTGCAAAACCCTAATTTTGTTCTGTGATGCTATTATTGTTAAACTAATTGTTTGGTTTGAAACATATTAACAAATGGGCGTTTGGTCTAGTGGTATGATTCTCGCTTTGGGTGCGAGAGGTCCCGAGTTCGATTCTCGGAACGCCCCTTTTGTATCTTTTTTATTTAGTAACGAACTTTTAAAACGGAACATAAAGCTGGATAAAAAGATGTATATTACCCACAAACTGTTTTATATTTGTGCAGCTATAGACTTCAAATGGTAACGAACACTATATTTATATACATTTTATGAAAGCTTTTAAAACCCTGATAAGTTTCACCACATATCACAAGGAAACACGCAACACATTGAACCTAATTCTTTGTTATTAATATTATCATCACACGTATATACAGAAGTATTCAAGTTCGAGACTTGATTGTGAAGTCTTAGGCACCATCGGAGACCCACATGTCTTCACCTCCTTCAGCCCATATTCCCCATTTCCATCTCACTCTCTGGTTGCTCTTCATGCACGCCTTGACCAGATTGGTTCTTACTCTAGGATCTTTGTCCTGGTGAATCATTAGTCTCATGTCTGTCAAACCTCTGTAGTTATTGAGTATAGACTTGATGAACAAAACTGTTTGATCAATATCTGTATGATTTGACGTCTGAATACGTGCTGTTATCTGCTTGAGGCTATCAGTTCCATTCGTATGTACCAGACCTTCGCTTTGAAAATGGGTTTCGATTTTTGACCAAGTCCTAGGACCCAAACTAAGAGAAACGATGCCAGGGAATGCTTTGAGGAGTGTTCCCAGTCCAAGTTTTAGACTTTCATATTGTTCTATAGATTTGACTGAATCCACTGCAAGCTTTCTGATCTTGTTTCCAAAATGGACGTTTCTGATCAGCTTGTACATATCAGGAGATCTGAGCTCTAAAGTATTCAAATTTTGAAACTTTCCAAAACTAACACCTTCCGCATCCTCTACAGAAAGATGAAATTTTACCAGCTTGGGTGTTTCGAGGAGAAGAGATTTCGGTTTGCTGCATTTTAGCCTGAGGTCAAGAAGGTTTGGCGCCACTATAGCCAAAGAAAGTGGAGCGTTTGACACAGTCCAATGGCAACTCTTTAGGTGCAGAAGATGGATTCTTGGTTCCCTGAGTCCTCCAACGCCAATCAAATTGAGCTCTTGAAGAAAAGGGAAACAATCATTGACCTTCTCTAGATTTTCATCATCTAGTCGAATGAACTCGAGGGTCAAATGTCTGAGATTAGGCAACTGGTTCAGGCCGACAACTGAGAGCCAAGCATTCTTCACCTCTAGTTTGACTAGTTTATTACCTGCATTTGCAAAGATGGAAATAGAATAAATATAAACACCAATTATGATCCCATATTGATCTCCTGTAACTACGTCAGATACATAGAAATATTCCTAAAAAGCTGAAGCACGAATGCCAACATTTATCACAACCTGCGATAACTCATTCCTAAAATAAACCAAGGAGTGCTCAATTCCCCTCCTTTGGAACTATCAGAGATCATCATCATCATCTTTTCTTATGAAATTTTCAAGAATATCTTCAGCTTTCAAAGAATTGAAAGTTCTTTCCGATCAAAAAGTTACCAGCTAAGGAATCCGAATTACACGAATGATGACTTGTTGAAACTTACAGTTTAAAGAAATGAGCGCCAAAATCTCCGAATTTCTCCAGCAAGACTGAATCCAAAAATCAGAAATTGACAAGATCTCCAGGTCTTCACAGACCTTAGGCAACCACTCTTGCACGAATTCGACATCGGTCAGGTACAAATCTTTGGAGTCATCTTCAGTCACATCGTCAAATGACATTCCGGTAAACGCCTTATCGACCCCGACTGAGATAGAACGAATGTTAAAAGAATCCTCGATCAAGCTTCCAAAGACCGACTTGAACGGTGTGATCGCGATCGACCGTGATTTCAAGTACCGAGAAAAGTTGCAGATGAGATTCACGGTACGAACCTCTCGCCAAAGAGAGTTTAATTTCTTCGAAGCGACTCGACATCGAGCTAGGGATTCAGAATCGTAGAGTCGACTCAGAATTTCCACCAAGAGCTCTGAAGGCAACTCGTCCATGGAAATTTTTTGGCAATTGAAGGGAAGAGGGCTATGAATCTATGATAGAGAGTTATTGAAATTTAAAGGCAAAGAACGTGTGGTTAAGCTCGCACGTGCTATGTGTCAAAGTCAAAATTACCCTTGGAATTCTTAGAAACAACAGAACTGGCAACTGCTCCTCAAGGAGAGAAGAGTAAAACGCAAGTTTTTCTTTTGGTAAAAATGTTAAAAAAAACCTTATTGATTTGTTGTTATTGAAATTGGGGTTTTAGATTCGCCGGCTTTTGTAGCGACGGGTTTTTGACCGGAGAGAGCGAGAGAAATGGGGAGGAGGATATTGAACGATGCGTTGAGAACGATTGTGAATGCAGAGAAGCGAGGAAAAGCTTCGGTGGAGCTGAAACCAATCTCCACTGTCATGTCTTCGTTCCTGAAAATCATGAAGGAAAAAGGTGAAATTGGTCATCAATTTTTTACCCAATTTTGATTTTTATCCATCAGAAGATCGTCAATTCATCCACACGGGAATCATGTATTTCATTTCATACGTTCACTGATTGTGCTGTGAAAGATCTGGTTTTTGTGATTTAGAAGCTGCAAATTAATTTCGTGAGACTCTCGGATTTAATTTTTTCTACTGACGTTAGCATATATATATAAGAGAAACTTGTTCTTTTTGATTAATGATTACCTGTTTTGTTAATGGTGAAGCTACACATATTGAAGCTTGAATTTTTTAAAAAAAAAGTTTTTATGCTTCCAAGCTCTTGTTTTTGCTTCTATGATTAGTTGATTTAGTTCTATGCTCATACTTCATTAGCTTCTGAGAACTATTTGTATAATGCATTCAGTGGTTTCGATTGCTTTAATCTGCTTGTGTAAATACCATATCTTTACATGTTTCAGAGTTTTGAGTTGAAATCTGTTTTTTTTTTGTTAAATGTGCTTACTTTACAATATGTCGTTTGTTTTAATGTAGGTTATATCAAGAACTTTCAAGTCGAGGATCCACATAGAGTTGGTAAGATAACAGTTGATCTGCAAGGGAGGGTGAATGACTGCAAAGCTCTTACCTATAGGCAAGACGTTAGGGCAAAAGAGATTGAGAAATACACAGAACGTACACTTCCAACACGTCAGGTTTGTCTCCAGCCAGTTCATTTCTCTTTCCCTATCCAGAAATGTAGCTAAATAGCATCACTTTAACACAGTCTAACCTTGTTGCATTGCTTCATGTAGTGGGGTTATGTTGTGATTACAACTCCGGATGGAATCTTGGATCATGAAGAAGCAATTAAGCGGAATGTAGGTGGTCAGGTGCTTGGTTTCTTCTATTGAATGTGGCTTAAGGTTACATATGGCAAGAGGCTTTAGTGTCAAAGAACTTGAAATAAGTTTGAAATTTCGATCCTCAAAACACCTTAATCTTGTAGCTTTGTGTTATGGATTCTTGCATTGTCCTAGAACAAATTAACAATGAGAGAACACATTTGTTGTTAAATTCAAAGATCCTGTTATGAAAACGTCTTCGTTAATTTATTTTAGATGAGAAATTTGCTCGTCTAACATCTAAGCTATCAGAATAGTCAACATACATGCATGGTTTGCAGGGTTCGTCAATTTGTTAATCATATACTCCAGTATTATAAGACACCCAAAAGACAAAAGTAATCTGACTGTATATGACAAGTAAGCCAAATACGTTATCCAAAACAGATGAAGTTTGAAAATCAAGTTACAGCAAAAACAAATACATTCACATTACAGCAAAACATAATCCTCAGGATTCGAAAATCAAGTTTGATATACAAGCAAAACAATCAAAGAAAGAATGAGAGCAAATATACAATGAATGTGAATGTGTCGACATAGGGAAGGATGAGCAGAAATTCAGTGATGACCAGCCCCGAGCTTGGCCAATAAGTCATCATAATCTGGGAGCTTCGGATGAACATGGCTAGCTTTCTCCTTTGCTGGAGTTTTCGGGTCAGGTGAAGTCACAGTTTTGGGAAGAGAGCTTGAAGAAGAACCTGAGCCTTCTTGCTTAGCTAGTGACTTCTTAGCCTCGGGAGTTGGCTTTGAAGGAGATTCTCTATAGTGAGAGTTTTTATCAGTCTTTGGAAGAGTGCTTGACGAAGTAGCTGGTCCTTGTTGCTTAGCCACTGGTTTGGCCTGTGGACGTAGCTTTGGAGGAGATTCACGATGGCAAGAAGTTTTGTTGGATTTTGGAAGAAAGCTTAAAGAAGAAGCTGAATTTTGTTGCTTAACCAGTGGCTTGGCCTCGAGACTTAGCTTTGCAGGGGGTTCTTGATCGTCAGAAGCTTCGTCAATTTCTGGAAGCAAAGAGGCTGATACCTGTTGCCTAGCCAGTGGCTTGGCCTCATGAATTGGTTTTGGAGGAGATTTTTGATCATGAGAGACATTGTAAGTTTTCATAACCAGGGATGATCTTCTCCCTTGGCCCTTTGTTCTTCGTGAGATGGAAATAGAAGGCTTGGTTTGGGTGCGTGCAGCATCGCTACTGCTTTCCTTCTCATCTTCATCGTCACTGGATATTGAGTTGAAATATAAGGAAGAGGCGGAGCCAGGGGTGGTCTTGTGGCTCCTCCTCTCTTGACTTCTGATAGATGCTAGAGTCGGGAATTTTTCCTCCAAGTTCTCATGACTGACACGGGAATGTATGTGCGAGGGTCGGTCTCGTGACTCAGTTTTTTTATCTTGATATCTGGCAGAAACTCTTTCCCGAAGTTTTATCTCTAATTCATCATCACTAGAAGATGAATCTGGAGGTATGAAGCTTGCTGTTTTGTCCATGTTGCTTGCTTTTTCAGTGTAAATTTCTTTCCTGGTACTGCTAGATGAAACTTTTGGCAAAGACGAAGACTTTGACAGATCATCCTCTGTTGGGACATGCTCTTTTACAGATTTAGACCACGCCTTGTCTCTTGGCGGACTCATTTCAAAAGATGGGAGAGTCGTTTCTCTCTTAAGTCCACCAGCTAGAGGTCCAGACTTAAGACCTGTAGGAGTCTCTGTGTCAGGTTCTTCCTGTATCTTGGAATCATCTTCTTGGTCTTCTGTGTCTGAGGGGAAAAAGTAGCGCCCCAGATCATCCGCAACATCAGACATTGAGGACTTTTGAGATTTCAGCTTCAGCTTTTCTTCGACGTCTCCAGAAAATTTTCCTTTGTGTCTCGGAGTGTCTTCTTCACTTTCAGAATCTTGGCCATAATCATCAAACTTTACAGACGGCTCAGGCTCATGCAGAGAAGCTGGAGGACTTGTAGGACCATCATCAAATATTGGAGAACTTGGCTTCTCTTTTTTAAGAACCTGTGAGGTTGAGGCTGAGCTGGGTTGTCCCAAAGAGTCATGATAAGGTGTTTTGTAGCTGTTGCCAAGCAATGAAAATCCTAATCCTTCTGGTTCGTCACGATAAGCATCTTCTGTGTCAAAGTGAGGTTTATCGAAAAACGAGCTAGAGTCATCAAAAGCTGTGGCAACAACAACATCAGGACCGTGATTGTGACTAACAGTGCCCTGAAGTTGGTTTTCCTCGATATGGTCCGAGGCAGTGACATTTTTGTCATCAAAAAGATTGCTTGACTGTGAAAGCGATGAAGCCCGGCTTGACTGTTTTGTGAGAAGAACATCTTCTGAACTGCTAAGGTTTATGTCATCCACACTTGGTGGTTGATTCGTCTCTCTACCTGTATTAGCAAACAACTTGTTTGGCCTCATCTCCAATGAGTTCTCCCAAGAATGACCTCTCCTCCATGAAGCATTTTCTGATAGCTCATCAACAGTCTTTTTAGAAGACTCTGCCTTAGTAGTGGACTGATCATTTTTCCTGTTACTGCTTCCTAATATTTCTTCTTTAGCAAAACCTTCACTTTGCACATTTGATATACTACTATGTCTATGTGGAGGGATGTTTCTTAGATTATCAAAAGAGGATGAGTTCTGTGACTCTTTTGAATTCTGCATCGTCATCAACTTTTCTTTTCTTGCAAGCTCAGCAGCAGCATGTGCAGCAAAACTCGCTCTTTCATCAGATTCAGCAGCTGCACGTGCAGCACTAGTAGCATCAACAAATTCTGTTTCACATGGAGATGAATCCCCATGACCTGGATGTGGATGTCTATGTTCGCTGCCACCAGTTCTGTCTCCTGTATAATAATGGCGCTTTGTATTACCAAACTCTTCAACACCAACAAAAAATAGAAGGAATATCAGACAGCAAGTGTGTTTGATGAAATTCTAACCAGAAGGCTTTAGATCTTGATGATAGTAATCAGTAGTCTTCCTAGTGTCAGAAGATTTAGTGCCGTGTGTATGGATAGAAGTTCTTCCGCCAATTGCATATGAGTTCTGTGACACATTGACAGTAGCTGGAGCTTGGAAGTCTGGAGGTTGATTATTTGAAATTCTTGAGGAATCCGAGTGTATTCCAACCGTTGTTGACTGAGAGGAACTTGCTCCACTCTGCTCAAAGAAATGATAATGCTACTAAGGAAACAGATTGTAAAGAAAGAGACGGAGGTAGAATTAACCGAGGATATGGTGATCAAAAACATTGAATTGAAAATGTAATACTAACCACCAATACGGTTTCCTTTTGATCTGATTCAACCAATGATTCAGGTTCCCAAGTTACATTATGCTGAGTAGCAATCTCCGTCAAAACTTTGATCTTCGTTGGACCATCAGGAGCTTTAACAGACAATTTCTCCACCAACTAGCATAAAGATAGAAAAACATGAGCAAGAATGGCTCTCTTCTACAAACAACAAAGAAAAAAAGAGAGCCACTTACCAAGCGACTCACACCAGAATCCGGTTGCAACGCAATAGCAGCTGTAACAAAATCTTTGCCATACTTTGCAGAGAAATGCTTAACAATATCTGAGAGCTCTGCAACATCTGATAACCTTTGGGAAGCATATAAGACACTCGCGACAGCTTCCTTAAGATCACTCGGGCAGGTCCTAAAGTATAATAACAACACATTACGCACAGAACAAGAACAAAAATCAAGTATCTGAAAGATTCTTCTTCGAAAAGTATTTCCCTAACGTACTTTTGTGAATCAATTACACCTAAACGAGCGCCAAGAAGTTCACAATATATACTAACGAGCTCATAAGCAGTAACTGTCTTCTCTTCTTTCACTAGATGCTCCACCTGAGAAAGCATTAGCATTCCACAATCCCATGAGTTCATAGGAGATTCCTGCAGACAAATCAAAACCTGATTGCATTTACCCGAATTTTCGCGGTCTGAGTCTGGCCGGACTCGAGCAATTGAGCTAATTCTCTCCTCAATTGCTTTATTTGTGTATCCTTTTTGTTCTTCAGTATTTTCAGGCGTGAAGCCGCCATTTGTAAAGCAATTTTGCTTCATTCAAAAAAAGAAAAGAAAAACAAATCAGGAAAATCTGAAAAACGAAAAGAATGCAATCATTCAGTCACCCAGAAAAGAAAATTATTTCGTAATTGAATCAGTCTTTCAGTAGATACGAACAAACTCGCATTAAAAGAGCTAAATTACCATTTCGCAGGCTTAAAACTTCGATGAAGCACCTTCTTCATGGAGCCAAAATTAATAAGAGAAACGAAAAGATCAAGCCTTTAAAGTCTGGGAGTCTTCGAGCACACAATTGAAATAAAAAATCAAGCTTTCTAGGTTTACTGTTGAACAAGAGATGACAATTTGTGAATTTGAGTTAATGGATCTTCACGGGAATCTGACCCGAAGAAAAGTATCAAATCTAGAGAAGATGAATTCGATCAAGGAAAGAAACAGACATTTTGGCGAAACAAATAAATAGTGTTTGAACATTTGATTACGCGTCAAATGCCAATAAGTCAAAAACTCTGGGAAAAAACACTGAAAAGACATTAAGACATGTATCATGTCGAGACAATGTAATTTGTATTGATCTCAACCTATACAGTGGTAAGATAATTAATGTTACAAAATAGTTAGATATCTAAGATTAACTCATTTGCCGCCCTAAGTGCTGTTTTTATTTTTAGTCGGTCACATGTTTTATCCATGTGTTTGAATTGTCTTCCTAACCATTAATGTAGAACAACGCGAAAAAGGGTCGATCAAAACCATTACTATGTACTTTTTATGTGTAGTTGAAAAGTCCATAAATTTAATTTCTAAAACAGCATCTTTTTTAGTACAATAGGTTCATAAACAAGAATTAAAAATATTGCAATAACTTGATAAGAATCTTTACAGTTTCATTGAAACATATAACTAATTCACCTAACTCACAGCTTAATTATCAATTTGACCACAACACAGCATATAAGTTAGATTTTTGTGAAAACCCTTTACAAAATTATAAATTTACAATCACTCAAAATATGAATCTGACCAAACAACACATATTAATGAATATATATAGAGAAAAATAACGTTAATTAATCAAACCAGGTAGCTACTTCTCTCCGTAATCTCTTTCACCGCTCCCTGCTTCTGGCTCTAAGGTGCACGAGCCAGCTCAGCGGCTAAGCACTGGTTCAACTCCGCCACAATCTGGTTCATTGTTGGTCTACTGGATCCTCTCTCTCTGACGCAAGACAATGCTATCTCCACAAACTTCCAAGCTGACTCCGACGAAAACTCTCTCCGAAGCAGCGGCTCCACAACACTGTCTAGATCTCCAGCCTTGTAGAACTGATCAACGAAGTGAACAATACTAATATTGTCTCCATCTTCGGTTCTGATAATGGCTCGCTGGCCGGTAATGAGTTCAAGAAGGACGACTCCGAAACTGTACACGTCACTCTTCTCGTTTAACGCGAATGTGTTGTAGTATCTGTCACACCACACGTCTAATTTGGTTTAGTTTATTAGAGACTTTATGAGTCCAAAATCTTATTACTGAACTAAATTGGCGAGCCCTAGTTTCATTAAACCTACGGGTTTGTGATGACTGTGGCTTGAACATGTTATGTGTAAAAGGAAACGTACTGAGGATCAATATAGCCGGGAGTGCCCATGACTGCGGTGACGACGTGGCTGAGATTGTCTTCAGGTAAGACCTTAGAGAGGCCGAAATCGGCAATCTTGGCTTCCAAGTTATCGTTTAATAGAATGTTTGCTGTTTTGACGTCTCTGTGTACTATTGGTGGACTGCATCCATGATGAAGATACTCTAATCCTGTAAAGGGAATGAAAAAAACAACAAAAAAACCAGATTTCAGAACTGAAATAACCTAAACCGGATTTGATTTCTCGATTTAGCTTGGGATGTCAAAACCTTGTGCAGAGTCTATAGCTATATGAAGTCTCGTTTCCCAGCTAAGATTCTGAGCATTCTCACCTACAAATCCGTAAACTAAACACCTGTGAGAGACAGAGAGATAGAGAGAAAGAGAGGAGAGGTAGATAAAGAGTACTTGAAAGATAATCCTGCAAGTTGCCATTGGCCATGTATTCGTAGATGAGAGCCATACAACGATCATCATCGCAATATCCAACAAACGAAGCTAAGTTCCGGTGATGCACTGTCAAAAGAAGCTCTGCCTGCAAACATTTTAAACTTCAGCAACCAGAAAACTTTATTGTCTAAAATATAATGGTTTTGGTATTCGTTTAGATTACCTCGACTTGGAATTGTTTGGAACTCCGGGATGATGATGACGATTCTTTAGATTTCCCCAATGAAGAGTCGTTGATCATCTTCACAGCAATTCTACTCCCATCTTCGAGTGAACCGAGGTACACTATACCAAACCCTCCTTTACCAATCACTTTATTGAAGTTGTTTGTAATACTAGAGACTTCATTAGATGTGAACCTTCTCTTTCCCGAAGGCAGTAGTGGTCCTGAATTGGCACCTGAAATTTAAAGCTCATTTTCCTCAGCAAAAAATTGACTTCGATTCATTAACTGTAAGAATTTCCAACCCTCTGACCTTTTTTTCTTTGCCTGAGTATGATCCATATGATAACCAAGACGACTACGATAAGGATCACTGATGAGCCTACAGCTATCGGCACAAGCATGCTGATCTTCTTCTTGTCTTGACATGACTGTGACTTACAAAATTTTTGGTCATCCACCCTGGTACACAGAGAAAACCAACAAGATTCAGAGAGAGGGTTAGTGCATGAGTTAAATAACTTTTCTGTACCATGTTACCTGAGAGAAAGTAACCCGGCCTTTACTTTTTTCATAAGAGAGTTTGGGATAAACCCAGTTAAGTTGTTTCCTATCAAGTTCCTTCAAAACAAGTAAAAGTGTCAAGAGGCAAATTCATACTTAAAATAGACCAAGACCATAGCTATTTCTGCACACATACAGGAACTTCAAATGTTTTAGATCAGCCAGAAACTTAGGCACGTTTTGTTGTAGGTCGTTGTTTGACAAATCCCTGTAGAAAAACAATGCTTATTTATAGTGTGAATAAAGTGGTGGAAAGCGTCAATGTATTTGCATACTTACAATGACTCAAGAAGGGAGAGACTTCTAAATACCAAGGCTATTGGTCCTTGTAATCCGCTTGAGCTTAGATTCAGGGACTTGATTTGATATTTAGAAGTCTGAGTGTTGAAACTGCATCCAATACCTTCCCAAGGGAAGAGTCTTGGGGAGCAAGGATCACCAGTCCAAGTCTTATTCACTTGATATTTTGATTTTATGCTTTCTATAGCCTGGACTGCATTAACAAGAGAAGATAGAAAAACTGTGAGTTTCAGTACAACTCTTACATAATCTAAGTGGAGATGGAAACTCACCGTCTTCAATTGTGGTGAAAAATTCATCTAGAGATTGTGCTGTAAAAATCTCTATAGCATTGAGAATTGGTGGAAGCGTCGAATCTGCAGTTTTCTGAATAGAAATCCAGTGACTTTTAGCAGTGAAAGCTCGTGAATTAGATAACGTCATCGAATACTTTGAAGAAGGAACGAAGGAAGATTCGGTAACAGGGGAACCATTCCACAAAATCTTCATCTTTCTACTATCAGTCTCCTCGAGCTTTCCTAGTTCTGCAAAGTAAAGATAAGCATAGAATCGAGCATTTGGATCCTCTGATGTCCAAAACAACTCCAATGGATCATCCACGCTTGTAGGTGAAGCAGCTGTCTTGATAACTTCATCTGGTGGCCGGTAACCATTCTGAAAAACATCGATATATGCAGGTGTTATAATCGAGTCCCAAGAGACATTTGAGGAGTATGGAGACCAGAGACGGTCAAATCTATCGTCTTTGTATCGTCCTGTTCCGTTTAAATATCCAATGTCCCATCTTTTATAGAGAACCAAAGAGACATTTCTTCCAAACTCTGTACCGTAGATTGAGCTGTTCACTGGCCTGAGCTCCAACCCCGAAATAAAAGGAGTTCCTTTACCTTTGTTTACAAGGCAAACATGTATTTTCGTCGAATCTGCAAAGCTTAAGATCTCTTTAAAAACTTGATCAGAAGCACTCTTGAATTGCACAGAGGTCCAGAAATTCACGTCAAGATAGAGATCAAACTCAGGCAAAGCTTTTTTACCATCATAGTCTCCATACATAAAGGAAGCTCTGATGAGATAAAGATGATCTTGTCCTCCTGCAGGTTTTAAGGAGTAACAGTTTTTGTTTCCTTGAGGGAAAGATCTGACATCACCAAGTACGAAAGGCAAATCCGGATTTTTCGGGTAATTATATTCTTCAGAGATGTTGAAATCTACTCCAGTGTCTATGAAAGTATCATCGGAGGCGTAATGGAATGTAGTATTTTGGTCATAGGCCTCGGGATCACCCATGCCACAATCAATGCTGATGTAACCTTGGATCAGAGGAGAAGAAAGAAGATTACATACAATAAAAGCTGAAGTGTTTATGCCTTAGATCAAACTTCATTTCTACAACGTTAAAGCACCTTCAAAAACATTCCTCAATCCAGAGAGAATAGAGAATTGCATGATTACTTGGGACACAAGACAATGTATGACGTTTTGACAAAATTCCAAGAAAGGTTTAAAAGATCCTTCATTATTAGTTATTTACAAAAGATATCTTTTGATTAAAAAACTCGAATTTAGTCTTAAACATTTCTCAGTTTCAAATTGAAAACAGAGAGGAGAAGAGGTAACCTGTTTGGTCTTGGCCATGAACAAAAATGGAGGAGGCAAGGGCACAAAAAATGGCGAAAAAGAGAGAGTAATTAGCCCTCATCTTCTGCTTTTTCTTTTTTTCTCTTTCTCTGAAGTTCTTCAGCTTATCATCATCGTCAAGAAAATTTTTTTTACAAAAAAGCAACTTGCGAGTTAAAGATGACAAGAAACAGCAAGAGTACAAAGTCTACTCTATATTATAAGCCAGGTTTTTCTGTTATCCTCATATACATGCAAGTCATTAAGTTTAGTAGATGACTACCGTTTTATTTTTAAAATTTAATAATTAATTTAGTGTGGGTTAAGATGCTGAATGTTCTAAAATAGTAAATGGGGACAAAGTCACATTGCCAGAAAGAATTTTATGTTGACTTAGTGAAGCTTTAAAATATATAAAATATTAGCAGACCTTAGATTGTGTTTTAATTCTATGTTCTTACTTAAACCTACCACACATACGTACACCGAATTTATGTTGATTTATTGTAAAATATAATTGTTGATGTTGATATTAAACAAGGCCAAACAGCATTCGAGTGAAAGAAACTTCCTGGGAAATTTTGTTCTTATTGAGAGCAATCTTTATCAAAGAGTTTTAGCAAAATGGATTTACTCAGCTCCAAAGCCTCCGTTTCAAGGAAAAACTGGAAAAAAAATCGATTCAAAGAGAATCATAAAAATATAAAACGGAGGTGTGATTCCACAATCTTCAAGTTCTTGTTCCTCTCTTTAAGGATAATAACCCGTGAAGGTGAATCCTCTCCCGGCGATTTCACCTGCGCAATACCATGCAAAGCATTCGAGACCAAATAATGCAGCTATTCCTGCATCCTCTACCTTCAAACCAGATTTGTTCTTCCATAAGTTCTTTGCGTAGTCTACTTCCTTCCAGAAGGTTTCATAACGTCCAGGAATGCTGTAATAAGGAGTAGAAAACTGTTAGTTACATGAGTCCAGTCACACAAAGACAGAATTAAGATTGTCAAATGTGAATGCCCAAAACTCTTCAACTTATAGTATAACGAAGTTTTGGTGATAGAACAAATTGGTTCTGGCCTATGAATAAACTTCTACAGCATTAAGACACAGGAAATGCGCTAACGCCATCATCAAGCAAGATGCAATATACTCTTACAACAAAGGATTCAACAAGACAAACCACTGGAAGCAAATCATATACAAAATCGTAAAAGTTTTAATTTCAATTCAATCATAAGAGGAGACACCAAAGCATTCAAAGTATGTCAATTTCAGCTCCATAAACAGCCTATACAACAACAAGGGTAACTGGCTAGTATCATACACATCCAAGTTTCGTATCCTCAGCATTAACTGGCTAGTTTAAGTCTCGAAGAAGAGAATGAAAAGAGATGGTCTGTTGATAGAGATCTTTTGCTAACAACGATCTAGAAATGGTTGTATAACAATGACCAAGAAATGTTGAGAGATAAAGGGCGAAGAGAGATATCAACCTAGCAAGACGGGTGTAGAGCAATTGCTTAGACAAATCTTGGCATTTCTCCACAGTGGCAGGTTCCTGGATATATTGCTTGTTCTTCTCCAGCAACTGCCTGTAGTAGGAAGTTCCATGCTTAGCTACATACTTTGAAGCCTCACATGCCTTTGATTGAACTTGTATCAACTTTGATGCCATGTTTGAGAACAAAATCCTTCAAATGCAAGAAAGAGAATGTAACATCAAGTTAAACTTCAGCTTTACCAATTCTGTGTCAGAAACTAAAACCGAAAGATACAGCTCCAAAAATACAGCAGTGGTTCTAAAGCAGGCATCTTTGATTTATAAAGTCCTAATTAATCAAAACTTGACATTCAAAAATCCGTAAATTTCCCTAATTTCATTGAATTCACATAAATCAAGCTAAAAGACTACGAAAAGCCTAAACCCCAAATCATCAAATTCCAGAACGACAGATCGAACGAGCTCCAGAGTGAATCAATCAAGCACATCAAAACTCAAAATCCGTAACTTTCAGAACGGAGAATTGTTACGAAGCAGGAAGAAATCACAGATATAGATCTAAAAGTCAACCACAGAGCATACAATACACAAGAGAAGCGAAAGAAAAACCCTAGAAGCCAATTGACAGAATCTGAAACGAAACAAGTGCGAGATCGAAACACCGGTCAAAGACCAGAAAGCTCGCCGTACCTTCCTGGAAATTTAAAAATGCATCACCCAGTGAGCTGAGAGATGAGTTGATTCGAGATTCGGGCCACTAGTTCAACAAACTGCGTGATATCTCAACTTCTCCCTGTTAAAATGATGACGTTTACTTTTCATTTTATCTTCGGCAACGACACCGTTTCTTAAAGTTTTCGAAACGACGACGTTTGGCGATAAATAAGCACAGAATCTGCCATTATTAGCCTGAATTGAGAAAAACAACGCCGGGAAAAAATAAACAACTCATCTCACTCACCATGTCATCTCTGTCTCCCCCACCGATTCCGATGGAGCTTCACGCCGGAAACCGGCAGAAGCTCCTTGATTCATTACGCAGTCACTTATCTAGTTCCGATCGTCCTCTCCATGGGTTCGTTTTGCTACAGGTACTCTTCTTGGTTATCTCATTTTTGCATAGTTTCTAGCGATTATCAATCATCCGGGCTAAGTTTTCATCGTGTCTTAGCTCATTTATCTCGTGTTCTTCTTGATTTTTGACGATAGGGGGGCGAAGAAAAAAATCGCTACTGCACTGATCACGCCGAGCTCTTTAGGTATTGATTTGAAATTTTATCTGACGGTTAGGTTTCTTCTCTTTCAATATATCTGATGCTTTTGGTGAAAAAAAAAGATGATCTTGATTAGTTGAGCTGAATTGACTTGTAGGCAGGAGAGTTATTTTGCTTACTTGTTTGGAGTCAGAGAGCCAGATTTCTATGGAGCTGTTGTGAGTTTTGCAGCTATTTCTCCATCTTTTAGGAACATTTGACCCATTCACTTTTTATTTTTATTGTACTCTGGTTTTTAACTGATGAATTTTTATTTTTTTATACTGGAAGGAGATTGGAAGTGGGAAATCTATCCTTTTTATTCCAAGGTTGCCTGATGATTATGCTGTCTGGATGGGGGAGATAAAGCCATTGTCGCACTTTAAGGTATCTATTTGGTCTTGTTAGTTTGTCCTTTGCATAATTTTTCGATTATTATGATGGCATTTTATGCTTTTCCTTGCAGGAAACATATAAGGTTGACATGGTTTTCTATGTGGATGAGATTATTCAAGTCTTTAATGAACAATTTAAGGGATCTGGGAAACCCCTGTTATATCTTTTGCATGGCCTTAACACCGACAGCAGTAACTTCTCAAAACCTGCCAGCTTTGAGGTTTCATCCTTTTCTTCGTCACTTGCTTTGGAGATTTGGTCTTACCTATCAATTGTCTTGATGCTGAAAATGAATATCTTCTGGCATATCTTGTGATCAAGAATTTTGGGATTTTGATGCTCATTGTGTTTTCCTGATATTAATACCTCATCGGTTACTTCTTTTTAATTGTTGTTGTGTCTTATTTCAGGGAATAGAAAAGTTTGAGACTGATTTGACTACTTTACATCCTATTTTGGCGGAATGTCGAGTTATCAAGTCAAGTTTGGAGCTTCAATTAATACAATTTGCAAATGATATAAGTTCTGAAGCTCATGTAGAGGTGTGATATGATATCATAACATCTCTTCTCTTCAATATATTGTTTTCCTTTTCCAATGGTATGCATGGAATGAATTGACGAAATGATGTTTTTCTCTGCTGTCTTGTTCAATATTTGTTGTCTTTAGATAATTTCACTACTTAGGTAATTTAGGTTTCGTGGATTCTTCTTGCTTACTCCATGTAGACATTTTCTCTTCCCTTCTTGCAAAATTCTTACACGTTTCCAACTTTTAACCATGTTTTTTTCCCACATTAAGGTTATGAGGAAAGTCAAGCCTGGCATGAAAGAATATCAAATGGAGAGTATGTTTCTGCATCATACCTACATGTACGGTGGCTGTAGGCATTGCTCGTACACATGCATTTGTGCAACAGGGGATAACAGGTGAGTTTGGTGAATAAATCTTGTTCTTGCCGAAAAAAGGCAGCTATATCATTTTCGGGTTTCAGGTGTTTCTACTGAAAAACTTACTAAATCATGTTAAACTGTTTGCAGTGCTGTTCTTCATTATGGGCATGCTGCGGCTCCAAATGATAGGGTAAAAGAATAAGCATTCCTTCTTTTCTTTTTAAATTCATGTTTGAAAATGTTTTGTTACATCTTGCAGACTTTTGAAGATGGAGATTTGGCATTGCTTGATATGGGTGCTGAATACCATTTTTATGGGTCTGACATTACGTGCTCATTCCCTGTGAGTTCGGTTTCTAACAAATGTATTATTAAAAGTATTAATGGGTTGTGTTTGAACAGCATTCAGTTGTTTTTAATCCAAAGTATAAGAACATCATCATGTGTTGAATCTAGTATTTTAGAGCAAGTTGTGCCTAATATTTACAATACACTGTGCAGGTTAATGGTAAATTTACAAGCGACCAGAGTCTAATCTACAATGTAAGTGCCTTACAAGATTGGTGAAACGTAAATACAGTAGAAATCTGTGCTTTATTTTTGTCAAATGTTCCTCACAGTCCAGAGTTTGGTGAGCCTCTAAAGGCTTTTTATCTAATTGGGTTTCTCTGATTTTCCTTCCTTTCAGGCTGTTCTGGATGCTCATAATTCTGTAATCTCTGCGATGAAGCCAGGAGTAAACTGGGTGGATATGCATAAGTAAGTCTAACTGAGATGTTATCTATTTCTGTTTAAGTCAGCATGTAGATGCAGTAATTGGAATTGATCATGAACTACATCTTCATTTAGTTATTAAGCTTTCTTTCTTAACTAAAGCAAGTTAATGTACAGGTTAGCCGAAAGAATCATCCTTGAGTCACTGAAGAAGGGGTCTATTCTCACTGGGTAACTCTCGTTTAGACATATATTATCTATTCATAACTTTTGTTACCCTTCTCTGTAGGTGAATGTTTTGTTATTGTTTCGTTCTCTGTTCCTAGTGATGTGGAGGACATGATGGTACAACGATTGGGTGCTGTTTTCATGCCTCACGGACTAGGCCACTTCATGGGCATTGACACACACGACACCGGTGGTTACCCCAAGGTAAAATGAAACCACTTTTTCACACAATAGTATCATTGTTTACAGGAAACTGCAGTCATTGTCTCTTACCTGTTGCTTTGTGTTTGGTCTTTAAGGGAGTGGAAAAACCAAAGGAACCTGGATTGAAGTCATTACGCACTGCAAGAGACCTTCTTGAAGGAATGGTAAGAGCTGATTCTGTTAAAGTAATAATGCTTCTGGTTCTTCTCATGTGTCGTCTCCCTCTTTGTTGTCCTAATGGTATGTATGCAGGTAATAACGGTGGAACCAGGATGTTATTTCATCAAGGCATTGCTGGTTCCAGCCATGGAAAACGAGAAAACATCTAAGTTCTTCAATCGTGAAATAATAGAGAGATTCAGAAATCTCGGAGGTGTCAGAATCGAAAGCGATTTGGTAAAGCTTTAAAAGTTGAACCTTTCAGGAGAAATGTTATATACAATGATCTCATATCTGTTGTTGTATTTGTGTGATATTTCTTTTGTAGATTGTTACCGCAAATGGCAGCAAGAATATGACAAATGTTCCACGAGAGACTTGGGAGGTCGAAGCTGTGATGGCTGGAGCGCCTTGGCCTCCGATTACTGCTGAAAACAATTCGACTAAGTGATCATCACTTACTCTTTACCTTATGGAGATCACTAAAATTTAATAAGAACTCAATGATAAAACTTTATTTAATGGGAATAAGAATTACGTTGGCTGTGTTTTACTTATCAAGTAAAGTATGTTTGAGTTTAATTTTGTTAAAGTGTGTTGAGTCAGTGTACCGACCAATTAAATTCGACCGAACATAAGTTTAAATCTAACCGGTTTGGTCCTTGTTGCCGACAACCCAACCGGTACGGAAAATATCTTGTTAGAACGATTTAATTCAATATAAAATTTGTCAACCGGAGACATAAATAAAAGCTTGTGTCTTGCTAAAACCCTAATCTTGGACTTCTTCTCTATACCCAAAACCCTTCTCTGTCTTTCCTCTTCTGTGAAATAAACGATGACTAACAATAGTAACGACAACGAGAACGAGTTCATCAGCTTTGGCCACAATCAGAATACGAAGATACGATTTGAAGACGCTGATGAAGACGAAGTTGCACAAGGGTCTGGTGTTGCCGACCAGGAAACCGCCCAAGATGAATCCATGTGCGATGCAGGAGAAAGCGCCGATGCTCCTGAAGTCACTGATGATACCACCAGCGCCGACTACTACTTCGATTCTTACTCTCACTTCGGTAATTCACTTTTTTTGTTCACTTCATGTTCATGCTTCCTAAAGTTCATACTTTTTTTCTGTCTTAGACCAGAAGAGAATGTGTTCTCTTTGGTTGTTGATTTCCACTTTATTTATTTTGCAGGGATTCATGAAGTAAGTATCTTACATATTGAGGAAAAGCTCAGCTGTTTTTGTTACAGTATCAGTTCTGGAACGGAAATAGTTCAATATAAATCAGTATGTTCCTTTTCTAATACTCTGATTACTGATTCGAGGATGGTATCTTACAGGAAATGTTGAAAGATGTAGTGAGAACGAAGACTTATCAGAATGTTATTTACCAAAACAAGTTTCTTATCAAGGACAAAATTGTTCTTGATGTTGGAGCTGGAACAGGTATCTTGTCTCTGTTCTGTGCCAAGGCAGGAGCAGCTCATGTTTACGCTGTATGTCTTCATTTCTTTCAGTCTTTTTTTTTTCATAAGTGAGAATTACTTTCAATTTGAATGATGTGATTGAGGATGTTTTAATAGGTTGAGTGTTCTCAAATGGCTGACATGGCAAAGGAGATTGTTAAAGCAAATGGCTTTTCTGATGGTAGTATTTCATTTATGCTCGTTTTTTCTTTTTCTTTTTCATTTTGAGTTGAATTCTAATGGAAAACATTCTTTAGCCGCTTGACGATTTTTGTTCTATCTTTGCAGTTATTACGGTTTTGAAAGGGAAGATTGAGGAGATAGAGCTTCCCACTCCTAAAGTGGATGTGATTATATCTGAATGGATGGGTTACTTTTTGTTGTTTGAAAATATGCTGGACAGTGTCTTATACGCTCGTAATAAATGGCTTGTAAGTTACAGCTCCACCTTGTTACATACTATTCTTGTTATAAGTTATTCTCTGGAATAACCATGAAAACACCTTGGTCCTTTGTTTTTATTGATAGGTTGATGGCGGAGTTGTGCTACCAGACAAAGCCTCCCTGCACATTACAGCAATAGAGGATTCAGAGTATAAAGATGAAAAAATCGAATGTGAGTTCATTTAACATCTTCTATCTCTTATTTGCCGTCATGATGTCTATTGTGATATGCATATTCAATTGCTTTTGTGTGTTTCTACTTCAGTTTGGAACAGTGTGTATGGTTTTGACATGTCATGCATCAAGAAGAAAGCTATGATGGAACCACTTGTTGACACAGTTGACCAAAACCAAATCGTCACTGATAGCAAGCTACTTAAGGTAATATACGCATGAAACTGATTAGTAGTTACTCTTTACCTGTGGGTAATGCTCATTTCATTTTACTTTGTGGGTTTGTAACAGACCATGGATATCTCAAAGATGTCTTCTGGTGATGCTTCCTTCACAGCTCCGTTTAAACTTATTGCACAACGCAATGACTACATCCACGCCCTCGTAGCCTACTTTGATGTATCGTTTACCATGTGCCACAAACTGCTGGGTTTCTCAACAGGTTCAGATTCTAACATTTTCCACAAGTTTTAAGTACATAATTCTACCTACTTTTTGGATCCAAAGGAACTTGGATGTTACCGAATAAAGCCAGGTTTACATAAACTAACAACCATGGGTGTGAAATGCAGGACCAAAATCCCGAGCTACACATTGGAAACAAACAGTCCTGTACCTAGAAGATGTCTTAACCATATGTGAGGGTGAGATGATCACTGGATCCATGTCCGTTTCTCCTAACAAGAAGAATCCTCGAGACATTGACATAAAGCTAAGCTATTCTTTGAATGGTCAGCATTGCAAGATCTCAAGGACACAACACTACAAAATGCGTTGAAGTTCTTCCGAAAGTAGCAGAACTTGAGATCTATGGCTGAAGATCTCAAATTGTGATTTAGTTTTGTATTTTTTCTTTTCTAAGGTTGAAACATTCCATTCTCACAGAGCAACATTTGTTTTTGTTTTTCTGAGTTTGAAGTAATGATTTTTCTCCAAACCATCTCGTGTATGCCTCATTCTTGTGCCACAGCACTGATGTCTGTCAACACTAACACTTTCAAAATTCTCCAAAAGATTATAGAAACTATATAAATCTACAAAAAGCCAACGTGAAGAAGAGAGTACATTAAGGAAGAACAAGTTCATAACTGTTTCTATAGCTCGGAATTTCCAGATTTAGATTTCTTTGAAGAAGACGATTTAAGTCCTTTCCACCATCTCCGGACCTGAGTTGATACTTTCTGTGCATGTCTCTTCAGCAACTCACCTTTCTTCTTGAACTCCGTAGTGATTGTCTTTTTCAATTTTTCCGTTTTGCTCTCTTTCTTTCTCAAAACTTTTCCCTGAAAACCAACAAAACCATAGAAGTGATTTAGAGAAAAGAGTGAAAGATCTTGGTTTCATCTTCTTCATAAAAGTTTAAGTTAAAGATCTCAAAACAGAAACTTATTATGTACCAAGTTCTTGGGAAATTTATCATCTTCGTCCTCATCTTCATCATCATCGCCATCTTCATCATCATTACCAATATTGCCTTTCTCTATGTCTTCTCTGGAGAAAACCTTCATGCCAGGTGCTCCTGGCATACCCTGTCAGAACAAAGTAGCGGTAAACCAGAGTTAGCTTAAGATCATTATTCAAATTTAGCTTCATGGTATGGCAAAAAAGTTGACTGAAGCCATTAAAGATCTCACCTGCATAGATCTCAAAATCTTGTCCATTTCAGCATCTTTCGATGGTTTTGCAACAAAAGGTTCTCCAGGAACGCGATCCTGGACAAAGATAAGAGACACTTATCGCACAAAGTATTTGTCGAAATGTCATTTTCAAAGCAACAAAATAAAAACATTCACAGAACCAAAATCACCAAGGATCCCATCTCAATTTCAATAAATAAATAAAAGGTCTTAGATATATTGTATGGTTCCCAAGGAAGCGTATAAGAAGGTACCTTGGGAACGGGCGGCGGATTCTTGCTACAAGCATCGGTCAAGTCTTTGCATAGATGATTCACAAGAGATTTAAGATCAGGCTTAGACTTATACATATACTCTGCAACGTCAGTGTCTGAGTATCCAATGACCTGGAAAACACACAAACAGGTGAAAATCACATTCCCTATCACTTAAGGTTACAAAGAAATGCAATCCGATTGTATTAATAGCTTAAATGCTCACCTTTTGACAAGCAGCCTCGATCGTCTTGCACTCAGAATTGCACATCCCTTCTTCTAGTTGTTCAACCAGCTAAGAAACGCAATTCAAAACAATTAAAATGTTAACACAGTCGAGTAATAAACCAGCATTGTGAATCAACGACAAATGTAGAAGTTTATTCTGAATTCAATCCCTAAGCTACAATGGAATACTTTTGGTTCAGATAAGTGAGAGAGAGATAGGGAAATCTCAATTACCACAAGCTTATCCCCTTTCTCCACAATGTCAATCATAAGCATCCAATCAGCTTCCTCTTTCTTCAAATTGCAGACATTTTCAGCAATCTCAATGATCTCATACTCTGAGATCTACCATTTGTTGTTTCCCACACAAAAAAAAAAATCAGTAACCAGCAACACACCATAAAAACAAATTCAAACAGAGAGATCACTGATTCATAACAATCTATTTACCTTCTTGGGAGAGATCCGTTCTTGCTTCTCGTTCACAAGCTGGTATAGCCGCAAGGCTAGTTTCTCGCAAACTTGGCACTTTATGTACGGAACATCCTCCTTTCTCGGCGCCGACACCGGTTTTTTCGCGCCGTCGGATACTGGTAATAACGCCGACGAGGCTAACAGTGCTAATGTTAAAGCTATAAGAACTCGATTCATCCCAACCATCGAAGTCAAAAGCTCTATCTCTCTCTCTCTCTCAAATCTGGTAAAGTTTGGCACTTTAATGAAAATTCTATCACGGGTTATACATTTAAGATCATGGGTTTAATGAGTTCTTCGCCGTGAGAGTTGGGTTTTGATTCTGAACCGTGTTGACGAGGAGGAAACTGATTACGCTTGCTAACGTGTTTCCTGCAATCTTATTGGCTATTAGAGTGCTGACGCGAAATTGAGTCCACTTGCTCAACCAATAGCATGCAAGATCATTACTGTCTTATTTTATGTTTGTGTGCTAAATTCTAGTTCAACGAAATGGGCCTTAGATAAGACATTAGGCCCATCAACAAGGAGTTGATAAAACGAAGAAGTGGGCCTGAGATAAGACATTAAGCCCATTTTAAAGGAGATAAAACAAAGAAATGGGCCTGAGATAAGACATTAGGCTCATTGTTTGATACTTTGATATGATTCGATGGCTCAAATGTAATTAATAAGAATAGTAAGGGTCCGAATAGTAATTATGTTTTCGTTAGAGGAATTGGCTCGACCAATAGCAAGGAAGAAAAGTGATTTGCAGCGACTGACTCCTCAAATATCGACGGCGAGAAGAATCTCCGGCGGTTGCATTTAGAAATGGCCGGGATTGTGATTATATTTTATTTCGATCGGACTTTGATAGACGGAGATAGTGACAATTGGGTGGTTACTGAAATGGGACTCACTGAGATCTTCCATCAGCTCCGCTTCACTTTACCATGGAATCGTCTTATGGTATTACATATAATAGTGATCGAAGATCTCAGTATTTCTATGATTTACGCAATTTACGTGAGAGAAATTTTTAGATGTTTCTTAAATATTTATTTTGAATTTGATTTTGGAAAGGATAGGATGATGATGGAGCTGCATTCACAAGGTATATCGATTGAGGACATTGAAGCTTGCTTGAAGAAAATGCCTAGTGATTCACAGATTGTTGAAGCTATCAAATCAGCCAAATCTTTAGGGTATGAAAGTATGAACAATGATTAGTTCACTTATGATCCTGATATATCAAAGATGGTATCAGCTTCTTCTTTTTTGCTATTCTTTTAAGTATTTTTTTTTTTGTTCCATTTGCAGATGTGATTTAAAGATAGTGAGTGATGCAAATCACTTTTTCATTGAGAAGATACTAGAGCAGCATGATTTGTTGGATAGCTTTTCAGAAATCTAGACAAATCCAACATCTGTTGATGAAAATGGAAAGCTGCAGATTAACCCGTACCATAGTGATGATTGCCTCCACATATCTGCAATCTCTGTCCTTCAAATCTATGCAAGGTACTGTTTCTTTTTTAACTCTACAACCCTCCATGTTTGTCTAATTAGACTACTTGCAACAGTATTTTTGTTTCTCGAGCTTGAATTGACCATCAAAATTTAGGATTAGTTTGAGAGTTGTGCCGGTAATGATATGGAAAGACTTGTACTTTATTAAGCTTTGCCAGTAATCTGGAAACCTTGAATTCTATCTATGGCTGTATATGTGAGTTGCATCTGATTGATAACAAAACTAGATAACTCCAATACTATCCTTGGATTGGATTCAGTTTTTAGGAATTTGACTAGTGAAAGTTCATTTGTTCCTCAGGGTCTAGTAATGGATCATATACGTTCTTCCTTTAGCAATGATCAAACTCCTAAAAGGTTTATCTACCTTGGAGATGGAGGAGGTGATTTCTGCCCGACTTTGAAGCTGAAAGAGTGTGATTATGTGATGCCAAGGACCAATTATCCGTTATGGAAGCGGATTTCAGATAATCCCTCACTAATCAAAGCAAAGGTCAAGGAATGGAGCAATGCAGAGGCACTTCAGAAAATTCTTCTACTTTTTGTCAGCACAATAGCAAAAGATGATCTTTAGGAGTAGTCGCTAGAGTTAAAAGTGTTTCTGATTGATGCAAAGGTGATGAAAGAACATGTATTTGTTCCTCTTGACTTGATTGATGTAGGCATTGTTTTATCTCAAGGTGATGGAAATTAATTGCTACTATCGTTTAAACTCTAAGCTACCTAAGCTGAAAGTCAAAGCTTATTCGATTTTATATTTGGTAGACCAAAAGAAAACTCAAATCAGAAATCGAGTCAAATGAATATCGAGAAAAGAAAATGAGGAGTTTAATCAATTTATTTTTTTGCAAAAGTTGAACAAAATAAAAATAAAATAGTAATAGTTTTCTTTAAAGCAATGACCAAAAAAAAAAAAATTCTTTTAAGTAGCCAGCCCAGCCACGTCCACACTCCTTGGGCACGTGTGAAATTTCATCACGTGTTTCTTTCTCTGAGGCATTTCGTCGAACATGTATTGGACTGAAGGGGTTTGTATTTGGTCTATGTAGCCCGCCATGTTTTCTCTCCTTAAAGCACGCGAGAGGCTTCTCTCTCCGCTCTTCAGTTCATCTGTACGCAGGCTCTCTTCTAGTCTATCCTGTAAATCGCTTGCTCTCTCTCGTTTCCCGCTTGTGCTTTTATCTGAGCTTGATTAGCAGAATTTGTATCCTCTGCTCTAAGTTGTGAATAATTTGTTTGGTTTGGAGCAGATTCGAGAGATTCTGAAGTCGTTATACACCCGAGTGCTGTCGTCCACCCAAGTGCTGTGATTGGCAAGGTTTGATTCGTTTATTTGTCATTACTTATTTTTCCCTTCAAAATTAGTTTAATTAGAATTTTGCGCCAAAACTTGTTTGGGATTAGTGTTCTTCTCTGATCATCTAGAATACTGGAAAATAGCTAAAGATCCACAAAGTAATGTTCTTTAACTATAGGAAATTAGATGTTCAAATCAGTAGAACAAGATAGATTTGATCAAGTCCTGGCCAAAGTATGATGCTTTGTTTGAGATTGAACAATTAGTAGACGTTGGTTAACCAGAAAAATTGTTGTTTCCTACTTTTTCAGGGAGTTTCAGTTGGTCCATACTGTACAGTTGGCTCTTCAGTGAAGCTAGGCAATGGCTGCAAACTCTATCCTTGTAGCCATATCTCTGGAAACACGGAGTTGGGAGAATCTTGTGTTCTCATGACGTAAAATGCCCTTTTGATCTCTTATACTGTCGTCCATACTATAATGTCTTCTCTATCTTTTTTCTTATATCAATTCACCTTTACTATGTGTCTGCCTTAAATTTTTGTCAGCCAGTGGCTCTATTGTTGGCGATGATGAGCTTCCTGGTTATACAGTCTTAGGATGCAATAACATTATCGGTCACCATTCCGTGGTTGGAGTTAAATGTCAGGACTTGAAGTACGAGGTATGGGAGACTATATATCTTGTCTCACCTCTCTCAATTTTTATCTTTGGCCTAGATTATAGAGATTAGAAATTGATATTTGCTGTCTTGTCTTCTCTAGCATGGCGATGAATGCTTTCTATGCATCGGCAACAATAATGAAATTAGGGAGTTCTGTTCAATCCATAGGTCATCAAAGTCTAATGATAAAACGGTATGCAACTGGCTAGTGATCAATATTGTAGAAGTTCTTTAACGTTTTCTCAGGATTGGTGACAACAATCTAATCTCAGGAGTTTTGGCTTTCGTTTGTTTGAACAGGTGATTGGTGACAACAATCTAATCATGGGCTCTTGTCATATCGCCCATGATTGCAAGGTCGGTGACCGCAACATATTTGCTAACAATACGCTTCTTGCGGGCCATGTTATTGTAGAAGTAAGATATTCTTTGAGTTTATACTCCAAACCTGGATTTAGCGGCATGGTTTCCAACTGGTTCATATTGTAAATACAGGACTATACACACACAGCAGGAGCCACGGTCATTCACCAGCACTGTCATATTGGCTCTTTCGCCTTCATTGGTGGTGGTTCCGTGGTAGATCTTCATCTCATATTCTCAGTATACCAAAACAACTGTACATATTCAGTGATGCGCTTGTATATAGGTTTCACAAGATGTTCCAAGGTACATGATGGTGACTGGAGAAAGAGCTGAACTTCGTGGTTTAAATCTAGAGGGCCTTAGACGAAATGGATTTACCATGTCAGAGGTTTGTACTGTGCCACAATATTGAAACTTTTTGAAGCTAGAAGCTCTGTATCACTTTTGACTGTTGCCAAAGAATCATGTTTTTTTCCTGGCATTGGTAGATGAAGAGCCTGAGAGCCGCTTATCGTAAGATATTCATGTCTGCTGAAACAGTCTCTTTAAGTCTTGAAGAGCGCCTCATGAAGATGGTATTTGTTATTACTCAACTATTTTCCTGGTCTTCTTCCCTGTTCATATATGGCAGAAACATTTTGTGATTGATGCTCAATGCAGGAAGAGGATAAAGAGGTGTACAGTGTACCCGCGGTTTGTGCCATGTTGCAGTCAATCAGAGATTCTTTTACAGAAGGTCGTCGTGGGATATGCAAGTTTAGACAGTGGCTTGGAACCTGAGTTAGGTTAGGCATTTATTTATCAACAATGACTCTACTAGTCTTAATTAACATTGTATGACTACAGAAATTCTTTAGATCACTTGTTATTTAAAACAGAGAACATGTGATACAATACATTAGATATGTGTCTTAAATACGTTCATTTACACTTTCTCTTCCTAGCAGATCTTAGATCTCATGTATATATAGCACGAGAAGCTGATTTCTCGAGAGCCAAAAACTTGGGAAGCACGATGGAGCATAGAACCTGGCTTGGCCAACCACCAAGCTTTTCTTCCTCCCTTCCACTATGCAAATTTTAAATCAAAGCTGCAGCAGTCTCCCACATTCCAAGACTCAAAGCTTGTAATTTGAGCTCTAAGATTTGCTGCAATATCATTGATCATCAGGCTGTACTAACTCAATTACTTGGTATCATCCATGTTATCCACAACGACTTGAAGATCTTCTTCCATATTCTCTCTAATTTGAGGCACGTCCTTTCCGCTCCAGGAATCAACAACCAGCGATTCTGAATGTACATCAGCACATGATACAGGAAACCATGGAAGAATTGTACCAGTACAATCGGCCTTCTCACTTAGCCAATCTGGTACAGAGTCGAATGTCTCCCCAATGCCGTCGTTGTCATTAGGTGAATCCAAATCTAGATGAGATATCCAGTTAAATTTGGATTTAGGAATTCTGTCGAGCAGGTTCTGTGCATCTCTCTGAACCCCAAAATCAACAATTTTATTCCCACCACCCAAAACTTCCCTAGCCAGCCAAACTAAATCACTAACGCAGAACCTCTGATTCTCGAAAAGAAGGAAAGATAGAATCCTGGACTGAACCATGTTGGGTAATGTCTCAATGAAAAGAACCCTAAAGAAAAACAAACTCATCAGTAACCCAAATGGGATTCAGAAACACATAAAACAGAAACGAAACGTAATTTAAAATCTGGATATTACTTATTTACAGGCGGAGATGAATCCTGATCGCATTGTTTCTTCAGCAATGAAACAAACGAGCTTCGGTTAATCGGCGCCGTCGCGTAAGAGGATGACGAAGAGTTCGAAGCATGGTCTAGCCACAGTGAAGCCTCGGTTTCCGGCGATGGACTCTTCACAAAAATATCGAACAGCGGAATCCACTCCTGCATTTTTGAGTTTCCCTCTCTTTCTCTCTCTCTCAACCGAATATATGTCTAAGGAAATAACATATGATCTCAAAACATCTGGTATAACTTCTTGTTACCAGTAACAAATACTTTCTAAAAGTTTATCAATCATATTCCAATTACATTGAGCTATGATAGATGGACAACTAAAGTGATATATCAGTGACATAAATTATAAATTACTATATATAATTTTTCAAGAACTCATACACGTAATATATATCAGATTATCTTATGCAGTGGAACACGTGGATGTACACAATGAAATGAGAGTAACCAATGGATTAGGTCTATCAAAAATAATTAAACAGCATTTTATATAAAACAATTCCTAAATTTCATCTACAACAATAATATATATTCATATATAAGATATAGTCCAACTATTGAGCCACATTTCACCACTCTTCATCACTATTATCTAATAATTGTAGTAAACTAGAAATATGATTTGCTAAAACGAAAATTGTGGGTGAATCTTGGTGAAATGACGTAAATACTATTCACGTACAAAGTGCAAGTCATTATGACCGCACATTATTTGCACTTTTGTGAAATATAGTGTGTTTCCTTGATGTACATAAGATGATTTATGAGTAAGTGTATAAGTTGATTAACAAACTAATTAACTAACTAACTAACTGTACCCAACTAGCTCGATTAACTGAATTATCATATATGCAATAGTCAAACTACTTAGAGAACAAATTTGCTTTTAAATTACTAACTATCCACAATTTCTACAATTTCTATTGAAAACTTATTACTGCATTAAAAAAACACGATACAGTTATGATATTTGACTGTGTAGTTGGATAGAATTACGAATAACTTATCATATGAGAAAACACCTCGAAAAATCGATGAGTAGATAGTGATAAGTAATTTATGATTTGAATTGTAGTCTTAATCTAATGCATCAGACTTGTTATATTTTATTTTATGATGCAGAGGAACATAATGTCACGGATAATGAAATCAAGCATCTTCTTAATAACTGGTTCACTATAAAAAAGCAAGGCGTTTCTTGACCAAATTTTTTGACTAAAAATTTAGTCAAAATATTTATGATCAAAACTCTTATCAATTTTTAATAAAAAATATATTTGTTCACTAAATTGTCAAAATATTTTGACCATGAAAAAGATCGACACATTATCAAAACTTGATGATGACCATGTTTGACGAATTAGAGTTTTTTCACCAAAAATTAGAGTCATAATATTTATGACCAAAAATCTATCACTTTTTTTATGAAATATATATTTTGTCACTAAGTAGTCAAAATATTTTGACAAAAAAATGGTCGACACATTATTAAAACTTTATGACCATCTTTTTGAAGAATTAGTGTTTTTGACTAAAACTTTAGTTAAAATATTCATGACCAAAAATCTATCAATTTTTAATGAAATATATATTTGGTCACTAAATACTCAAAATATTTTGACCATGAAAAAAGGTTGACTCATTATCAAAATTTTATGACCATTTTTGAAAAATTATTAATTTCGTCAAAAAATAATCAATAAATTTTGGTATTTAATTGACCATTACATACTTAACATATTTCATCAAAAACTAAACATAATTTTTCGATCAAATGTTGATGGCCTAATAATTTGGTCAAAAGGTATATAATATAATAAATATATTTATATGTGATTCATCTATAACTTTTAGATCCAAATAGAAAACAGAAACTATAACCCACTAAACCCAATAAATAAAGGAACCTTAGGTAAATATAGATGTATATATACGTGTAGTCTTTTGTAGGTTTATTTTTAAGAGCCACAGGAGATCCTTAGAAACCCCAAAAAATCTCAAAATTCTAGTCACCATATGATATAACCACATGAAAAAGAAATGAGAAGCGGAAGAAAAATAAGTTTCAGAATCATCTAAAATTTGGCGACTATGTTCTTCATCCTTCAATCTATGCATAGCCGAAATCAGAATCGCATTCGGAGTTGTGGTTCAAAAATTATGGTGATTCCTCAAAAACTAAAATCTGAAAATTAAATCTGTGATTATATATGTTGAGAAACTATTTCTCAGTGAACCAGAAGGATCCAAATGATGATCAACATACCATAGAAAAATCCCAAAAGTTTAGTTTTCATATCAGAATGCAGATCCATATTCAGAGGTGATTTTTATCGGAAAATCTTGTTTTAAGGTGGCGGTCTGGTTTTGAGCATATACTAAGATGATGATGTGATTTGCAACTTTTAAAACTTTTGTTTCAATTCATACAATTGTTAGTTCTATATTATTTAAGAATATTATTAGATATATATCACCAAATTTATGATATTTGGTGATTGTGTGAAAATAGGATTACTAATAAGATTATTTTACTATAATATATACTTTAATTTGACTAATATTTATGTTTAGGAGATTGAACCAGCTAAAGGGAATCCTTTTGGTTTAAGGAGTACTCCATACTTTAACAGCTCTTCTTCTTTCATCATTGTCAATGAAAAAGAGTTGCGGACTGTGAATCTTAAAATTGAAGAAATAGCGAAAGAGTTTCAATATTTCAAGAATTTATTCTTTCAACAATTTCCTAGTTTGGATCCTCCATCAAGTCCTTCTAGTGATGATTAGTGTTTTTTTTTTCAAATTACACTATTAGTTTAAACTTTTCAATTCCATGTTTTTTCAAATTTATTATTATTGTAATTATTTTTATTATAATTTAATTATTTAAATTTTGAAATTACGTTTAAAATTCGAATTCTCGTTTGCGCCACGGGAGCAGAACCATTGTGCAGAGCTATTACCGAAATCGATAGTTTCTCATCCTGTACTCACATATGAGTTATGCACTGTATGTTCTGATGCAATTAAAACTCATGTAATAACTGATGCTACGAGTTGAAGGAATAAATTAGTTCTCGGAGAAAAAAAAGTTAAGACTATTGTGCCACGAATCGTTACGTTACTATCTATTTCTAGTAAACTACAAAAATAATCCCAAGTCGTTTGCTATAAAGAAGATCATTCATGAGTCTTTGGTGACATTGGATCTTATGAGTCACAATCTTTTTGTAAAATTACGAAATTAATACTCTTCACGTACAAAGTGAAATTCAAATATGAACGCCCACTATAAAATAAGTTAAACGCCCGTAAGGGATGGAGTCTCGGTACAATTCATAATCTTGAACTTGTTTTACGAATTATGTATTTCAATTAACTGGATCGATCATTATGGTCTTGTGTTCTTTGTTGGTTTTAATGAGTGCAACTAAAAAGCTAAGAGAAATGAAAGTTGTAAATATCAATTCGCAATATACTAAACAAGAATATGAAAATACATTTTATTAAAATGTTTTTTTTCTACAAAAGACAAACGCTTGTTGGAATTAAACTATTTTAGCAACCAACTTAAAACTATTTTCAATCGATAACCTAAATCAATTAACCAGTTCTCTAAATCTTATGCATTAAGTTCTTAGCAACTAGATTTACAATTGAGATCCATTGTATAGATTAAAGACTCACGAGTTTTGTTACACAAATCTCTCACAATCTTTCTTGATAAGATCTTCTTTTGAATCTCTCACAACTTCGGATAACATTAGCTTCACGCTAACACATGCTTCTCACGTGATCTTCATTAACTCAATTCCTTGTGATTGGCACGTGATTTTCAAAAGTTACGTCAATGATTGTTGGTGTAACGTCACTTGCTGATGATGAAGATGAGCGTAAGGTTTAGTGGAAGCTGGACTTAACCATTGCTTGGCAAAACCCTTAACCATGGCCAACATTCACCATCTCATTAACCACCTCATCGATGCTTGATTGATGACGTGTCATTATGAACTTTATGATTATTATTTCTTGTTTATCTAATTAATTAAAATCATCTAAATCTAAATAAGCTATAGTGTATATGTAATACACTAATATTCGAAATCCAAAACCTAATCAGGTTTATGAAATTATTCGAATACAATCGGGTGATGTGATAAGGGCAGTTAAGTATATATCTTCCAATTCCAAGTCCAAATCCCCGTCTCAGACAAATACATATATGTACTCATATTCGTTGAATGTGAGCTCGTCGATACCAATCTAGCAACCCTGTTGAAATATCGATTTTGCAATCAATTAAGAGAATGGAGAAATATAGTAAGTGATAATTATCCTTATAAAGAAGATAGGAACGAAATAGAAACTTTTTTATTTATTGAAAATTGTTTTACATCATGATAAGACTTATTTAAATAGAAGTGAAACAATACAATTGAAGAGTTGTGTCTCTTCCACTTGTGACCTTTAGACCAAAGGACACAACTTAAACATCACGACTTTTACATAACTAACTTAATATGTCACAACTCTTAATTTAATAACTAACTTAATACATTACTAACATTACAAACTCAATTACGATCGACAAAGCCAAACCACTTTGAACCCTAAAACGATTCCGTCCTTGTCCACGCGAGTCACCAAACGAAGCAAAATGTCGTCATAGCAAAGATCATCAATTCCTTTGATCAAAACTAGTCCACTGGAAGAATCCATATCAACCCAACCACTGGTTGGAATTTGATGACTCAACAAACTGTCTTTGCAAAACAGTGAGATAAGAAGCTGGAGACTTTGGGAGATTCCATGTCTCACATTTATAAAACCCTATTAGATCTGATTTTTCCCACATTAGAGACCAAAAGGAAGAGGAATTCTGGTGTAGAGACATAAAGAGACTGCGAAAATACAAAGATTCAATTGTTGATTTCCATGCTTTGCATACCGATTTGAATCTGGAGATGGATCTCAAAGGTAACCTCGCTAAGATCTCCGTTACAATTGTTTCTGGAAGTTTTGTTAGGTTGGTTGGTGTTTCCATTGGAAAATTCTTTCTCGTCTAATGAATTAGGGTTTTCGAGTTATAAAGAAAGATAAGATGACACGTTCATTAGTTAATAACAAAAAGAAGAAAAAAAAAACTCATTACTCCATTTATAGTTTTTTGACCTCGTCAATTATTAATTTCCTTTTTCCACTTAAATAACTATTGTAAATCTGTTAAAAAATAAAAATAAATAACTATTGTAAATTTGTAAAGCCCTCTCAAAGTTTCTATCATCATCATAGGTATTATCTCAGTTCCAAAATGTATGATTTGATGTTTGTATTTTCAAACAAATTAAAAATCATTTACTATTTAATTTTTCCAACTAAAAATATATTTTTAATATATGTAATAATTATTTAGCCAATTAAAAATTAATGTGTAGTATACAAATTATTAAAATTAATTAAATATATATATAATAAATATGATATTAGAATTTAAAACATTAAATAATTTAGAACAAATTTTTTTTCCTAAAACATCCTATATTTTGGAACGGAAAGAGTATTAGTTAATCTACGTGTGGACAATCCTCGGAGTTTTTTTTAGGAACATTGATCCTACTCTTGCCTTAAAATAGTTGCTTCATGTACATAATTTGGTTTATAAACAAGTGTATATTCAGTAATTTGAGTGACAAAGTGGTTAACGGACAGGGAGCAGAGACTGTTTTCAAACTTTCTCTCTCTAAACATCGAAGAAACTCTTCAAGCCTTCTTCTCCTCCGACGGCGGTGGAGCTCAAGCTCGCCGGCGTCGGACCTTGCTTTTAAGTTTCGCTTGCTGCCCAGTAATCTTTTCTCTTCTCAGTTCTGTTTCGTCTTACAGTGATGCGATGAAGCCTCCAAACCTTCAAAGGGTCTCCTTGGCTCTGATGGACCACCGTATAGCACCAGAACTTTCTATTTTCTTTCGCTTTAAATCTGTCACTTTTCCGGCTTGTCGCCAAGATCCTCATCCCATCGATGACCATCGCCTTTCTCCTCACTCACCGGAAGCTAAGACTGGTTTTATTGATGCTCGAAGCTCTGTCTCCAGAGGATGAGACTATCTTCTTCACCCTCAGCACCAGTTCTCCCCGTCGGCGTTGAGGTTGGTGTGTCCATGTATGGTCCGCTTCTCCATATTGTTGTTACCTGTGATGTTATTTTGGTTTCGAAATTTTCCGGGGGTGTACACCTACCGAGATCGACTTTTCCATCCTCCACCACCCTGCGCGACCTTGAATCTCTCGGAGGCTTTACCTCTCGCCTTCGGCGAGACTCCGGCTAGTTCATGCGCCTCATCTCCCACCATTGTTACAGTTGTTCCCTCATTATCTTCTTTATGTCGAGTCTCTCGACAAGATGGCTTAGAGAAAGGGTCTCAACATGGCCGAAATAGTCTCCTTCACCGGCAAACTTGCTTCAGGTGGACGAAATGGCGAAGGTTGACCGGCGTTGATGGCAATGCTGCAGGCGGCGTCAATCCTTCTTCCCAATGAGGACTATTGGTTAGGGTTTCAGATTTTACTCATGGACCTGGTAATGGATCATGGGTTTGGGCCTTTTACTCAATTAAACTTTCATTTACTTCTTGTCTTTTAAGCCCAATTGGATTTTCTAATGAGGACAAATGGAACCCATTAGGCAAAAGACAGAATTTGAATGGAAGATATAGGATTCTTAGATCCGTTAGTCTATCTTCCCCTAGACGGAACTTAGACTTTATTGTTTCGTCCTTTTGGATAGAATATTGTCTAGAACCTCCGATATGGAGATGTGTTTCAAAAACTCTATGGCATTAAGAGCTTATTTGGTAGTTCAACTGCCCTTAGCGGTGACAGAAGTAGGATTAGTCGTCGACTCTCATGTTCGAGACTCTTTATCCAGCATCGATCCAATCTATCCAAAGCGTCAGAGTCTCCTCCGCCTGGTTCTATCTGTTCTATGCTTTATTTTCTATCGATTATGTTGTACTTCATTAATGCGATTTGGGATTGTAATTCTGAATTTAATTAATAGAAGAAGTAGTTTGACCAAAAAAAAAAAAAAAACAAGTGTATTAAAATATTCGCTTTATCTAATTACCGCAGTTTTATCGTCTTGTAACAGCTCGTATCTTATTGTATCTTCCACTCCAAGTCATCATCCCTCACCACACCTCTATAAATCTCTCAACATAAAACCCAATCTCAAAACACAATGGCTCAGCCCTCACCCTTCGTTATCATTCTCCCAGAACAAGATTCTGCCGAAGTCGACCCACACGATCCAGTGATCGACCCAATGCGTCTTCCATTGATGATGGACCGACAGGCTTCACTAGGTTTGGCTCCAGTCACGGGATACAACGTCGGAGCGGTTGGATTTGGATATTCACGTAGGATTTTCTTAGGCATCAATATCGAATTCCCAGGTGTTCATCGTCGCCACTCTATCCACGCCGTGCAATTTCTCATCACCAACCTAATTCTGAACTCCGAGACATTCCTTCGTTATTTAGCTGTTTCTTTTGATGGCTCCGTCTTCCACATGCCATGTACTCACTGCCGATTCTTCCTTGAAGAATTCCACAAGGCGCCTAATACCAAAACCCTAATAACGAATGAATACCAAAACGAATTTGTAAATCTTGAGACCCTTCTTCCGAACCATATCAATAATAGTTTCTCGGATAACTACCGTCCTATCTTTATCCACACGCGCAATAACGGCCTCACTTTCTTGTTTCCCGATTCTCACACACTCTGCATAGATGCCGATTGTCCTAATCTCAAGTGCAGGGCTCTCATGGCGGCTAACAAATCTTATGCGCCGTACAGAAATTGTCCATCTGGAGTGGCGTTGAGGGATTGTGATGGGAAGGTGTACAGAGGATGGTACTTGGAATCGATTATGTCTCAGTCAAGTTTAGGGGCAATACAAGCAGCATTGATTGATTTTGTGGCTCGTAGCGAAGGTAAAGGGTTTGATAAGATCATTGAAGTCGTGTTAGTGGAGAAAAAAATTGGGAGAGTGCATCAAGAGAACACGGCGAGGATGATTCTTCAAAACATTGCTCACCGCGACTACACTTTCAACGTCTTTCACGTTAACCAATGAAAACAAATCTTAGGTTATATTGAGTGTAATACTAACTATATTGTACGTTTTGATTTTCTTCTTAGGTTCATACTATCTTTTAACATATGTTTATGATAAAATCTTTTAACATATGTTTATGATAAAATCTTTTAACATATGTTCAAGCAATTAATTAACTTATTCAAATCATATCGTAGAAATTTCTTTGTTGTGTTAACACAGATCATATTTCAAAGAAACCTTTCTATCTCTTTCTCAGGTTTTGCATAAGCATATACTCATTTGCAAATTGTGATGGCTTAATTCTACAGTAATTATGTGCATACATTCATGCAGTTGTGGATGTCAAGCTTTTTAAGCCACAGGCAGTCTTCTGGAGTAGACAACGTACATAGGATCTGAACGCCCTGGATTTGGGGATATATCAACGGCCTGGATTGATCACAAGTTAGAACGAGTTCATCAACAAGGAAGAGTGAAAAGGTTTCTATTAGAAGGTATAGAGATGAAATATACAGAAATAACTGAGAAGGTTCGAATCCGCCAGTATAGTGAAAGTATGATCCCAGAATCAGAGCATGATCTGCATCGCCAGTTCATGTCCATATTGAGATTGCTTTAGTAAAGAAACAACGGTTCGAGAAGCTGCAAAGAAAGATAAGAGGAAATGATCGAGTTGAAACCACCGCAGATATGTATACATTACTGTTTCACAAGACTTAACAGGTTTATGTTAAAGAGAACCTCATTAGAGCAAGTCCACCGGGCTTGGGATTCTGTTCATTTCCTTGAAAACTTCAAGTGGCTTTGTAAGATAATCCACACTTACCTGTTGAGAGATGGCAAGAAACATATAAATTTGTTAAAACTTCATGAGATTCAATTAAGAAGTGTAGATTTCAGAGACTAATGACAAAGCTAGGTCTCTTACCACATTGGTAATAACTTGAAATGAATTGTCTTCAAAAGGCAGCTTTGGATTGACATTTAAATCTTGGACTATGTACTCGGTCCGAACCTGAGAGAATACACTCCAATGATGATTCATGTCATCCTTAGAGAGTAAAACATATAAAATTGAATCTTTCTTTACCGGATTGCGCCTGAGTTCTTCTTCGTTCATGCCCATTCCAACTATTCGTTCTTGCCTATACCCGGCTGGATAATGACTAACCTATGTAACATCATAACAGCCCAGAATCAAACTCCAGAGTATTCTCAATAAAAACTTGACACACAAATTGGATTAGCATTTTGTACGTACCCAACTGCTACACATATCGAGTATGCTCACTCCCGGAGTACTGCTCTGTGGCAAAACCTTGGAGTAGTACTTTGTCAATGCAGCTATTAATTAATGGAGTAATTAATGAGTTGATAATGAATAAAATAAAAGAAAAGATATTTAGTTATCTCTTATTGTTTATATAAATTAATAAAGCAGTCTGGTGGTTAGGATGATCCAGCTAATGATTTGACATCAGGGTTCGATTCATATCCGCTGCATTATGGTAGCTTTAAAAAGAGATTACAGAGGTGGGCTTTAGTCTATGGATCGGCCTTATCGATCCAATTGTTGACAAAAATAAATAAATAAATCAATGAACGTCTCTTCTTATCTTTCTTCATAAACTAGAAAACCCTAATTCATTGATATGCATTCGTCCAATGGACTAGTTTTGATTAATGGAACTGAGGATCTTTGCTATGTGGGAAATCATGTGTTACAACAGTGGATTAAAATACGTTCCCCTACATGTGCCAATGCTCTGCTTCGTTTGGTGACTCACGTGGACAAGGTCAACATCGTTTTAGGGTTCAAAGTGGTTTGGATTGCTAGATTGGAACCGACGATTGATATAGATGCAATGAATATGTGTGTATATATATATTCGTCTGAGACAGGGATTTGGACTTCAAAGACAATTCACTGCCCTCATCACATCAGCCGATCGTGGAGTGTGAATCTCGACGGAACGCTTTATTTACCTGAACATGGAGTACTTCTAGCTCATGATTTCTATTCTAACTCAGATCAGTTTCGTGTTATACCTCTCCCGGACAACTTCCAATGCTTGAAAAGTACCTTGACTACATCCAGAGGATCTCTCATGTATATCAAAACTTTTGCCCAAAAGGGAGACAATCTTAAGGTTTGGAGGTTGATCAATGATTCACTTTGGCAAGTTGTGTGGGAGATCAATCTCCCATTTATCCAATCTAACATCACTGATTATGCACCCATGACAATGAATCCATGTGATAGTGATATTGTCTATGTATGGAGTAAACAAAATCGTCATTTGGTATCATGTAATATGCGGACACTAAACTGATGAGTCCTCGTCAGAGACACAACAAAAGGGTGTAATGTTGATCATCAAGATTGTCTTGTGAACTATCAGCCTATTTGTGACAAGTGTATGTCCTATAGTGTGTGCAGTGACACTTTTCCAGTTTGGATGGAGAGTAGAGTTGAAATTATTGCAGTCACCTTATTTCAGTTTGTACTCCCTCCATGGATCGAATCAGTACCTTGTCCTCCCAAAGTTGAAAGGATATATACAACTTCACTTCTCTCACACATTGCTTCTATGCAAAAGACATATCGAAGAAGACGCCAGATGCATAGAGAGATTTTTTGAATTTCAATTATTAATATTCAGTATGTTTTTTTTGAATTTTTTTGTTTTGCTTTATATCATTTTTTGTCATTTTAAGAACATTGCTCACCGTTACTACACTTTCAACGTCTTCCACGTTAACCAATGATAAACAAATCAAGGTTATATTGAGTAGAATATTAAGGGCAATATATTGACTATGTTGTACGTTTTGATTTTCTTCTTAGGTTCATGCTATCTTTAACATATGTTCAAGCATTAATTAACTTATGATCTCAAATCAAATCGTATAAACTTTTTTGTTGCGTTAAGACAAAGAAACTACTCTTGTCTCTTTCTCAGGTTTTACATCTGTTATCTACTCATTTGCAAATTGTAATAGCTTAATGCTACAGTACTCATGACTTTACATATATGGTCAAGCTTTTTAAGCCATGGGAAGTTTTCTTGAGTACACAACGTACATAGGATCTGAACGCCCTGGATTTGGGGATATATCAACGACCTGGAGTAATAACAGGTTACAACGACTTCACCACCAAGAAATAGTGAAATTCTTCATTGAAAAGGTTTATATAATAGGTGTGTTGATGAAATATAAAGAAAAACCTGAGGAGGTTCAAATCCGCCAGTATAGTGAAAGTATGATCCAACAATGAGAGCATGATCTGCATCGCCAGTTGATGTCCATATCGATATTGCTTTAGTAAAGAAACAACGATTCGAGAAGCTGTAAAGAAAGTTAAGAGGAAGTGATCAGGTTGAAACCACTTCAGAGATGTATATATTACTGTGTCACAAGACTTAACAGGTTTATGTTAAAAGAAAACCTCATTAGAGCAAGTCCACCGGGCTTGAGGATTCTGTTCATTTCCTTGAAAACTTCAAGTGGCTTTGTAAGATAATCCACACTTACCTGTTGAGATAGCAAGAAACATATAACTTTGTTCAAACTTGATGAGATTCAATTCATATGTGTTAGTTTTTTAGAGACTATTGAGAAAGTTAGGTCTCTTACCACATTGGTAATAACTTGAAAAAAATTGTCTTCAAAAGGCAGCTTTGGATTGACATTTAAATCTTGGACTATGTACTCAGTCAGAACCTGAGAGAATAAACTCCAATGACGATCCATTTCATCCTTAAATAGTAAACATATGATATTGAATCTTTCTCTACCGGATTGCGCTTGAGTTCTTCTTCATTCATGCCCATTCCAACTATTCGTTCTTGCCTATACCCGGGTGGATAATGACTAACCTATGTAACATCATAACAGCCCATAATCAAACTTCAGAAGATTCGCAATCAAACCTTGACACACAAGATGGATTTGTATTTTGTACGTACCCAACTGCTACACATATCGAGTATGCTCACTCCCGGAGTATTGCTCTCTGGCAAAACCATGGAGTAATACTTTGTCAATGCAGCTATAGCTGGATCATCAATGTGTGTCACAAACCGTGGAGCTTCATAGAATGTTGAATCAGATGACCTAGAAAAGAATCCAACAAATTTAGAACAGATTTTCACAAGATCTCAGAATGTCTCAAATTAAAATTATTGCTCAAATATGGTTGACAGAGAAGGAAACAGAGTAAGAAAGACAATAACAAAGGCTTGGAACTGTATCGTACTCGTCGAAGCGCTGGAAATCTTCTTCTTTGAATGGGAAAGTCTCAGGCCAATCCACCTTATTCAACGCCTAAAATCAAACATTAGGAGTTGAAATTACATAAATCTACAAACTTTGGACAATTAGACGACATTTCGATTTCTGAATTGCCACTGATAAACCCGTAATCACTAAAGCTGACCAAAAGGAGCAAAAACCTGTTCGACGGGAGAAGGGTTCGTCTGCCTCGCGGAAGCAATGAAAGATTTACCACCAACATTACCGGACATGTTGTTCATCCACAACGAAACACCGCCAAAACCACCCAAGACCAGTCGGCGACGTGAAGAAGCACGAACCCAACGGTTGAAAGGTTTTGAAGCAGCAGTCGGAAAATTCAGAATAGAGGAAGCTCGGAAGAAAGGAGAATTTCCAGTGGAGAAGGAAAACGGAGGTAGAATATTCGATCTGAGACTAAGAAAATTAGCAGTTTTTGACATTTTTTATTAAGTGTTGGATTTTGTTTGATTGAGAAAAAGGTGTGAGCTTTAGAGGACAGAACATGACGATGATGATGGTGTCGCTTAACGAAGATGACGATTCGACTCGAGTGATCCAAACCACTCTTACGTGGTCGTTTGTCCTTATTGGGGGCTTTTCGTTCCTTTTACAAAGTTTTGTGGAGTAACTGTAATAAAATTACAAATAAAGAGCGAAAGATAATTCACAGAGAGTCTCAGATATAAAATACTTTGCTTCCGCTACTTTGCTCACTCCCAATCGACCAAACCCAACCGGATCGATCCGAATTGAATCCGAGATATATGGATCGACCCAACTTCCTTACCCAGCCCGAAGAGGCGGAAGCCGCCGCGAAACAACTCGGCATCTTCGTCATCAAGCTCTTTTCTTTACTCGTTGATCCGGCGATGTCTCTCGCTCGTCTTCCAATTTCCAAATTCCCCGTCGTAGCAGTCGGACTCGGATCATCGGGTCGGATCTTTCTAGGCGTTAACGTCGAATTCCCAGGTCTTCCTCTCCACCACACAATCCACGCCGAGCAATTCCTTGTTACCAACCTCACGCTAAAACTCCGAGCGAAATCTCCGTTACTTCTCCGTCTCCGCTGCTCCTTGTGGCCATTGCCGCCAATTTCTTCAAGAGATTCGCAACGCGCCTGAAATCAGAATGTCAATTACAGGTCCAAACACCTCCCTCGATGTTGATGAAGACGGATTCGTACCACTAGAGAGCATCTTGCCGCATAGATTTGGACCGCACGATCTCCTAGCAAAAGATGTTCCTCTTCTTCTCGAGCGACACGATAACCATCTCACTCTCGTCTCAGATCCTGATCTTCCAAACGGAGAAATCTGTAACGGTCACACAGATTCTGATCTAAAGCTCACAGCTTTATCGGCGGCAAATAGATCGTATTCTCTATACAGTCGGTCTTCCTCCGGAGTGGCATTGGTGGATTGCGAAGATAAAGTGTACAGAGGCTGGTATATGGAATCAGCTGCATATAATCCTAGTTTAGGGCCAGTACAAGCCGCACTGGTTGATTTCGTGGTTAATGGTGGAGGCGAGGGTATGAGAGGATCACCGGAGCTGTGCTGGTGGAGAAGAAAGATTCGGTGGTGCGTCAAGAGCGCACGGCGAGGTTGCTTTTACAGACTATAGCCCCGAAGTGCGATTTCAAGGTTTTTCATTGCTATGAATACTAATAGATTCTTGGTATAAAACAAAAACCAGCTATTTGTTCATGTAAAGTCATTAACTTTCAATTTGTAATTGTTGAAAATGAAAATAATCAAATGCATTGTTCAGTGATTAGTGATAAATCGAGAAGGGGAATCGCACTTGTTTTCGTTGATGTATTGGATGATTGGGAATTGTAAGTTTCGTACTATAATCCTTATTGTACTTTTTTGTCACTTGTAAATGATAAGATAGGGTAAAGTTAAAGTTGTGGTTTTTATCAGCAAGACCAAAAAGTTAGGCCTTAAAAAAGTGTACATGCGAAAACATATTTCAGATTTTCAGAGCCAGAGGATATACATTTGTGGTCCACAGATAAAGATGTCTGAGAAATTAGAAGACGTAAAAGTTTTAAATGTGTCTTCAGAAGAGTGGATTTTGCTTCAAAGGTGAAAGATCGAGACTTTATTGAGGGGGTAGAAAGAAAAGTCACGTCTCTGCTCACATACATTTGTAGTTTCTCAAACTAATCCACTATCTTTGAGGACCTCAAAACCAACACGGCAAAGTAGCCTGTATGTCGCTAAAGTTCAATTGACAATATGTTGATGTTCCTCCACCGATTTTGCGTTGTTACGCAATGGCTATGTAGACAAATTCAGAAAACAAAACTGAAACTCTTGTGTTTCATTTGTACGAAGAAGAAAGCGACGCCGATGCTGTTTTCATTGGTGGCCTCTCTTCATCATCTTCCAAGGCGAACAGCGTCTCTGTATTCCTACACATTCCATGAACCAGGACAACAGGCAAACCAGCCAAAACCCCCATCAGAATACCACTGAATATGTTGGTTAGTAGAAATATACCAATCGTGAGGACTAACAAAACCAGCACCAACGTAGAATCATCTATCACACTACCAAATATCAGCAATGGTTCACTATCCCGGGAGTAGACATATAGCCATGCGATTATCAAGAAAAATAAGACAGTAAGGTGGACTGGTTGCCAGAGGATACTGATGAAGATGGTAACAATGAAGATGAATATGTAGTTGGTTCGGAAAATCATGCTGTTGGTTTTGGATCTTTCGGTGGCAACAGTAATTGAGATTGGAAGGCTAAAGGCACTACACTGGACAAGTTCAAGCCATGGCCTTTGAGAGCTAAGGCCTAACGAGATCAATTCTTTTCGCTCGTCCTAATAAGCTCAGGTCCGAAGACGCATTTGTTTGGGATGGTATAGTGCCATAGGTTGTCATATTCTTTCACAAACGACAAAAAGAGAAGAACAAAGAAAAGAAAGGAAAGAAACAGAGAAGGTACCTAATTTGAAGATTTAAAACTGTGTCTGCTTGATGTTTCTGAGGTAGTTAGGTCACCTCTCTTATTTGGAAATGTTCTATTTTAGGACACCAAAAGAGAGGCAAATACAAATTACAATGAACAACTAATGATGGAAATTAGAGATTTCAAAGAAACGGATGGATACCCTTAAACTTCTCTCATCAAATCCTTAATGCTATAATGAGACTCTCTTTACATGTATAGTTTTTGAGAAGAACAATTCTCATGGAGTGATCAGACCTTATTGTCTAAAGGACTACACCGATCAGCTTAAATCCAGAGAAACCTTAACAACATTTGATATACATAAATCCATTTGTATATGCGCATCAAGTCGAGAATATATCATTGATCATAGTCTCCAATAGCCTACTTGTTACCTTCATGGTCCTCGATAGAATACTGGCTTCATCAGAGGCTGCTAGCATCTGAAGCAATAGCCTCACCACGATAAACTCTCCATGGTCCTCGATAGAATACTGGCTTCATCAGAGGTACTGTTTTCCCTGGGTGTTCTTCCCAAAATTTCTCCTATTCACAGAGTGGAGTGACATAAGTTTACAGTAAAACAAGAAACATAACATATTATAGTAATTGACTAACATAAAAACAGTGTTAAAAACACATTGACAAAAGTTCAATATACACAGGAAAACCCTACAGAATCAGGGATTAATAAACTCATTGACTTCAAATTTTGATGGAGTGGACACGAACTTAAGATGCAAGAAGCTTCATTGATAGACCTAATGGAAAGTTCCATGAAGAACAGTTCAAGTACAGGTTTTTTTTCCTTTTGCTGTATCAGTAATCAACAATTCTCAATTTGAAGATCATTGATACACTAACGCACTCCAAAATATTGAGAAAGTTCAGATCATCAAAAAAGAAGAATATTTAAATATATCTCATTTCGAACCCTAACATTTACCAATTACAAGAATCAAATAAGGGTCCACAAATGCCGAGTTGAATTGATAACAATACTAAGCTTACCTTGTAAAGCTGCTCTGTAATTGCAGCACCGATAACGCCGGTGTAAAAAGCGGCGACATAGATAGTAATCAAAGGTGTGAAGGTTTTTGGTCGACGGTAAGGTTCGATCATTTCCCACACAGCAAATCTCTCGAACTTGTTGTACTTATAATCAGCGTATTTTCTCCATAGTTGGCTCCACACCCCTTGCATCTCAGCTTTCTCCCTTTTAAATCTTCGCCGAGTATTTTAATTTTCTTTCAGTTGTTTTCGCGGCGGCGCGTTTAACTTGTAAAAATCTGTTGAATTCCAATACACAAACACATGTTAAGACACCAAAGGGAACAAACTCATAACACATGTTCACTTCCAATTCACAGACCCAAATTTATTATCGATATTCCAAAAGCATAATACATGTTTAGACTCAAAACAAACCATGAATTGAAATCTCTGCCACGTTTTCCTCATCAACCCATTATCACAATACGAGAGCTATAAAACAGTTCGTTAATTTCAGACCCACTATAATGTTCGAAACTAAGACGTCTTCGATTAAAACAATAAAGATGGGTTTGACAAAACTGACAGAAAGAATTTACTTACACTTAATTTTCGTCGGCAAAAATGGCTTTGATTTCGAAAAAATTGACAGAATAGTTTATTCGTGTTCTTCGATTTGAGAGTTCCGATGATTTCAGATAAGAAAAGGATCCGAGCGGGTTGCGATTGTTATATTTGGGTTTTAATTTCGGTTAGGTGATGACTTTAATTGGTTCGTTTCAATTGGTTCTTTTTAATGGTTAGATGGTAATGGGTTTAATTGGTTTGTTTTAATGGTCAATAAGATTGACACCATTTTACACATCAATAAGATTGATTTAAAGGAATAAGGAGCAGTAGTTAATACATTTGCAATTGCCTATTAGCAAAATACTCGGGTTCTAAGAAGTATTCTTTTATACCAGAAAAATGACGATATACAGAACTTTAAGCTGAGTATTTGCTTGAGCAACAAAAGACTCGCAGTAATAAATCTAAAAGTCTGGCACTTCAACTCGATCCAGCTGGTTTGGATAAAGATTCCAAGGTTAATCCTTCTGGTCCCCTGGCCGGACCGAGACTGCAACGATCGGTATTGTGCAGTCTAATGGCATCTTTTATTTTCTGAAACTGCATAAAACAAATATTCAAAGAGGAGAATGTCAAATAGCAATTAGAGTTAGATCAAGCCCATAGGATCAATATCAAGTAAATGGTTTCTTTATCAAAGGACAAACACCTAGGCAGTTCTATGAGATTGAAGGGAAAGTGTTATGCAAAACCATTGCCACAAAAAGAAGTGAATCCCAATAGTCAGAGTATGAGCAGCTTCTTTACCTTAGCAAGAGAACAAGAGAAAGACTCGAGCTGGCCATCAGCTCCACGGTAAAAATGGAAATAAGGAAGCACTTTCACGTTCAAACTCTTGCACATTGGTTTATTCTCATCAAAGTTTACTTTGAGGAACAATATATTGGGATTTTCCACCGCTGTCTTGCAAAGCTGAAAAGATTTTTAAACAAGAAACAACAAACATCTTAATTTATCTCAGAATCACGAGAGACAAAAGGACAAAGAGAAACTCTTCTTGCTTCTTCAAATGAGCCTAGCAGATAAGTCATGTATGCAACATGACACAAACCTTTGGGAATAATGCTCTGCAAGAAGCACACCAAGTTCCATAAAACTCTACAATGACTAATCTTTCGCCCGCTCCGCTTAAAGCACTTAAGAATTCTTCAGTTGAATGAATATCGACCATGTTTGGTCCTGGATTCCTCTCCCACCATTTCGGTGGTTCTGTCTCGGCTACAGTTTCATCTACCTGAACCATAAACACACGTCAGAAACTTCAATCATGGCCGAAAGCATCACCATCCAATTTAATTAATCCATAGCATAACCATCTCAAAAAAAAGAATGAACTTTATAGTACTATTTTCTTTTCATCTGAAGCGAGATACTATGCCTAAAACATGATCTACACCATAATGTTACAGAGTCAGAAATCAATGAGATCCAAGAACAGCTCGAAAGCATGACTTAGCTTTTAACAACTGCTGAATTGTCTAAAAATCAATCGATGAGCTAAGATTGCCTAATTTAAGTTTCCATGATTTTCAGTACATGAGTCACAATTCACGTTTTTGAAGCCTTGGCTAGAGACGAAAGGACAGAAAATCTGAAATCAGCTAAAAAGTCAAGAATTCTCTAAAAGGGTGTTCGAATTTTGGACAGAACCAGCTAAAAGCCAAGACATTTTGTACCTTAACATGAAACACCTGGCTCTTGGGTCGTCTAGGGGGGATATGGCTTCCGAAACCAGAAGAAGGGTAGTAATGAGAAGACGAGCACGAGGGAGAAGATGAGAGCAGACGCAATCTCTTGTCGGAATTCAGATTCGAATTTGGAGGTAAGGAAGGTTGAAGAGGATTGAGAGCTGTAGAAAAGGAGGAGAATGACGAGGAGACGCGAAGAGCCTGAACCGACGTCACCGATAATCGCACAACTCCAGCCATTTAAATTCACCCACAAAGATAGAGAGGAGACTGAGATTGTTCTTCGGTATGTTTTCTCCAAGAGATCCTTCAGGGTCTCTCCAAGAAGATCAGGAACTGTCTGGTTCAGATTCCAGTGATATTTTCTCTCATCATGATGTCTCCAAACATATACATAGACGCGATTTGAACAAAAATTAGCGTTTCAGCCGCCGTCATCCACTTGGCGTTTTGTCGTTACGTTAGCGTTGAAAAAGCGTAAACGCGTTTTGTTTGGCCATTACAAATCGTGTTTGAACAAGGAACGCAGATGAGTATAGCTTTCTTTACAAACACAAGAAAGTTATGACTTAATGCCATTTATGTTTATGTGTTATTTGGGCCCCAGATTTAAATGGTATACAAACAGAAACTGTAATCTCTAAACACAAATATCTTAGATTTTTATATAGATTTTTGTTTTCTATTGAAAATCTTTATTCGGATTCAATACAAACAATGAAGATACGTTCATTTAGAATTTTGTTTTATTCGCATTTGATCGAAATTCGTTTGAAAGATCAGTCTTATACTTAGTTTGACAAGCTATCTACTAAATGTTGTCTTCTGCTGCCAAATACAACAATATGAGCCTGCAACTACAGAGACCAGTTATAGGGAAAATTTCTTCGGTGCATGAAGCAAAAGAGAGAGACTCAAAAAGGATTGAGTATCACAATCCAAAGCACTGTGTTCCTGTGGTGGAAAGTAACAAAGTTTCCAATTTTGACGTCAAATGTCAAAGACAAGTCTTGGCAATTACGGACCCCAAAATATTACAATAAATTTGGTAGAAGTCCTTGTTAGAATCGCAAGAAGACAACATACTGATCAAACCGCATAAATGATAAAACAGATGAAAACGTGACAATGTATCCATGTTTGCAGCGGCTTGATTGACAGAAGAATGAAGTTACCTACTTGGCTATGCGTGTGGCAAGAGAACGCGTGAAGGAAACTCGTCTGATCCATTGTTTGGTGCAGCTTTAAGTCCTAGAATCGAGCTGATCACATTGTATATCTGAACATTCTCGAAAGAAGGAACTTTCTTTCCTTTTGAGAACATAGGACCATGCCCAATGAATATAGTTCTCATCGAAAAGAAGGCATTGTCATACCCATGAGCTCCACCACATTCCTTGGCTTTACTTTTCTTCTGCTCCACCTTGAAGCCCTCATCAACTAGTCCTATGATAGGCGGGATCCGGTAACTGTTTGTGTAATGCAGCCTGCTAGGTAAATCCTCTTTGAGATAAACTTTCAAGTACTTCCCATTTTCTACTTTACCCGAGCTCAAGCCTTCGTTTATCTTAGCCACGATATCTGCTGCATTGTGCCCTGAAGGTGGGGTTATCGCTAGCAACGGAGTGTAGTACTGTACCCAACTACTAGGGATTTCGATCCAAGGAGCTAAATCATCCAGTACAACGACTTTTTTATCACAAGTTCCAACCATTCCATGATCACCAACCATAATAATAGTAACATCCTCGAAAACTCCTCTTTTTTCCAACCCATCGATTATTCTTCCTATTAACCTATCAATGTTAACTACAGCTTCCGTGATCTGAGGATCATCAGGGCCAACTTGGTGACCTTGATGATCAGGATCTTCAAAGTAAAGCGTCATAAAACTCGGGATTTCGCTACTAGGCAAATCGAAATAGCTCAAGATAGTATCAACTCTATCATCAAAAGGAACCGAGCCATTATAGTTTTGACATAAACCTTTAGGACAATCCCAAGAGCCTTTATGTACCTCAGAGCCAGGCCAAAAGTAAGTAGCAGCCTTAAGCCCTTGGTTCACTACTGTCTCCCACAATGGCTCACCTAACCACCACCCTGGTTCGTGGCTAGCCATTGTAAAAATCTTCCCTGTTTCTGGATCAGTGAACCTATTGTTGATGATTCCATGATAAGCTGGGTATAGACCTGTGACGATAGAGTAATGGTTAGGGAAAGTTAGTGTCGGATAAACTGGGATAAGACCCGTCTCGGCTTCGGTTCCATTGGCGATTAATCGATGGATACTCGGCAATTTGGTCTTGAATTGGTACCCGAAACGAAACCCATCTGAGGAAATCAAAAGAACCACAGGCTTATCGAGTTTCTTAAGTGGACGAGCTACGGATCTGTCGAAAGCTGTTGACTTGGAAACTTCGTTGAGGGAAAGGACGGATTTTTGGGAAGAGAAGAAGAGAAATGCGAAAGCAAAAGCGGCGGATAGAGCGATGCAGGTGACCAAAAGGAGAGATGAGAAGACGAAGCAGCTTGAGATGCTGTTAGTGGAGGTATCGGTTTGATTGCCGAGAAGTGCGATTGATTGGCTTGGTGGGTCTTGCTCTTCTTCTGGTCGAACCGATTTGGACTTTTTCGCAGATAATATGTCGCCGGAAGCCATGTCTTCTCTTCTCCCTAACTGATGGGTTGATGCTACTTCTTTCAAAATCCCAGAAAGTTGTAAACTTTATTCCCGGAGCTTTTGATTAAACTAAGGTCACAGACTACAGATAGAAGAAACGAGATGATTTCGTGAGTTGCTTAACGTTTAGAACTCTTTGGAATTGACTTCCACATTCCGATGTCCATGGATCGAGATTCTAATGGACGCTCGTGAATCTGCCACGTTTCCCGGTGATACAACTGAGGAAGTAAAGTACACGACTGAGAAACTCGTGCAATAAAACACTATTATATATTATTTTATTATTTCTTTAGAAGTTAAGAAACTCATAGATAAAGATGTTCTTAATTTGTTGACAAAAAAAAAAAATGCTCTTAACATATTTAGGGTATCTCTACGCTGTCGTTTCCTATCTTCTCAACTCATAACTTTTTTTTTTTTTTTGGCTTTAGTCAGCCAAACAATTCAAACCAAATTATTTGTAAGACAAATTAACCATTGTATTAAAACGTAAATCAATACCTTCTGTTCATATTATAGCTTATAATTTATTATTTTCTTCTAAATTTGTGCTTTTTTCTTTGAAACTTGATATCAATCATTTTAAAAAGTGTTGTAGCTAAGTGATTAAATATGTATCTCTATATACATTTTTACCAAATTTGGATTATCCTTTCAATTATTTACAAAAAAAAAATCTAGTACTTTGTTACCAACCAAAATGAATTGGACTGTTAATCAAATAGAAGGTTGGAAGAAACCATTAGAAGATTTTGCTGAAACACATGGTTGAAAGGAAAAGAGTAAATGATTGCTAACTACCAAAAACAATACTTTTGGAAAAGTAAATGATTGCCAACCACCTAAAAACAAAATATTTTCAAAAATATAACATTTTCAATTTTAGTTTTTTAAAAGTATTATAAAATTCCTCAAATGAATTAATAAAAGTATAAATACCTTCTATATGTGAGGCTTTTAAAACAATATATATATATATATATATAGTTTTATTAGCATGGCTTCTGATGAGCTAAAGGTTCCTTCATTTTTACTACATTACATTTCCCTTGTAGCTCCAAAAGGTAAGAGAATGCTCCAAGTGAACAATGAAGAGCCATTGTTGGGAGCTTGTTTGAGTCCAAGAATCTCTGGAACGACGTTATGGATCTGCACATTCTCAAACGATGGTACTTTCTTCCCTCTCCTAAACCTTGGACCATGTGCAATAAAAATAGACCTCATAGAGAAAAACATATTTTCGTATCCATGAGTTCCTGAACATTCTCAGCATTTGTTCTGTTATGTTTCACCATTAGACCTTCTCCAACCATTCCTATGATCGGTGGAATTCGCCAACTCTCGCAAGAATGCAGTCTTTTTGGTAAATTCTCCTTCAAGTAAACCTGCAAAAACTCTCCGTTCGGTACTTTACCTGAGCTTTCAAAGCTTCGTTCATCTTATCAACGAGTTCTTTGTTCTTCTCGAATTTTCGATATCTTTACCCCAGACCGGTTTCATTGCTAGCACTGGACTATAAGAATTGATCCAACCCGCAGTTACTAACCATTCCGTGATCACCAAGTAATATCACATGAACATCATTAAACACTTTCCTCTTCTTCAATCCCTTGATGACTCTACCGATCATTTTATCGACCTTTGCGACTGCTGACGTGATTCGATCAGGACCATATTAGTGGCCTTGTTTGTCCGGTTCATCGAAATAGAGAGTCATAAAATATGAGATTTCATTCTGATCAGAAAATCAAAAATAGCTTAAAATCTGATCAACTCTTTCTTCTAAAGGAACCGAAGCATTGAAAGGAGCTTTACAAAATCCTTTTGGGCGATTCCAAGATCCTTTGGGAACGTCAGAGCCTGGCCAGAAAACAGTCGCAACCTTGAGCCCTTGGTTAACTGGGGTTTCCCACAATGGTTCACCTAACCACCATTTAGGGTCTAGCTTTTTGTTGAAGTATTCTCCTGTTATCAGATCTGTGAATTTGTTCATGATAATACCGTGGGAAGCCGGATAGAGTCCAGTAACGATTGAGTAATGGTTTGGGAACGTCATGGTTGGGAAAACCGGAATTAAACCGGTTTTAGCTTCAGTTCCTCTGGAAATAAGCAAGTCAATGTTTGGTGTCTCTGTCTTGAATTGGTAACCAAACCGGAAACCGTCGGTGGAAATTAATAGCACCTGAACTTTAACAAAATAAAACACATGATATTGTACCTGAATGTATATGTCATGTGCACTGTCCAAATGATAAATTATTATTAATGGTTTGTATTAATGTTGACGTTGTGTCATTTACATGAATTCATATATCTATAATTGAGAAAATGGTCAATTAAATTATAGCCAAATTAAATACTAACGGGATGTTGAGCCAATAAAAAACATCACCTTCCATTAACCGTATCAATTTAGTCACACACTTAGTCAACTTTAATTTAGTCACACACTTAGTCAACTTTAACCTCTGTTATAACAACGTTAAGTGACATTAAAAGTGGTTAATTTGTCGTTAAATCGGAGATGTGTCGCTTGAAGACTCATGTTGATATTCTACAATCTACCTGACTCTGGCTCTAAGCTCTGTGCGGTAATTACTTCTACTAATTTTGCTAACACGATCTTACGCATCTACGAAAATTTGTTTCTTTAATTGGTTTAGTTACATAAAGTATATAAAGATTTTAACTTTTTTCAATAAACATGAGTCTGATGTCTGTTATAAATTAGCTGGCCATTTCGATACTCATTAATCCATTAATTGTCTACTGTTACGTTAGATCGCAAGACAAGCACAAATTTCTCATATTTGAGGGTCGCAAGTTTGTAGAAATTGTTAACACTGTCACTATGCAGTATAGTGTCACTAGCTTTCATTTACGCCCCTTACAGATTTTGTTCTTTAGTTGAACTTTGAGATTTTTGTTAAATGTTGTATGGTGATACAATATTAAATCAGACAAATGTAAGTCCTCATGATAACACAAAACATGATGGAAATACGTCCATTACTCTTACTTTTCCAACGGAATGTAAGAGATGATCGATATATATAATTATATGAATGGAATAAAACCTCGAATACCGAATTAACTTTTCCCAAACCGAATCCGAATTATGTGAAACCAACTAAAATTAATTGATATTTATGTAAATAATTAATTAATTATGCATTTAATATACAAAAAACACTATCTTTAACTAAAATTAATTATTTATTCTTATTTTATTTACATTTTATTGTTGAAAATATAAGTGGTAATAAACATAACTTATTTTATTTAAAATTTAAAAACCGAATTTGAAACTAAACTGAACCGAATATATATTATTTACTATTTGGCTATTTTTTCTGAATTACAAATTTTCCAAATTCGAATTTCTTGAACCATTAAAACGAACAACCATGTCTAAGAAATAGGCTTTGAGGAATTGAATAGATATGAATGGAATTAAATGCTAGGCTATGTGTATGTTTAGTTGGTTATATAACTGTCCCAATACAAATAGATTTTTCTACCATTTATTTTTGTCTTCGTGATGAATCGAACAAGTACCGGTATTATAAGGTAAAATGCCTCGTATTGTTTTGTTATGTAGTCGAGTTTTCTTTGTTGTTCTTTTTATAAAAGATAATCACTATAAGAAAATATGTCACGACTACATTTTATTGACTAGTTTTATATTATTATTGATTTTTAACCAATTTTAATTAAAAATATGTAAAATATTATATTTTTATTAACTTTATATTATTTTTTATGAAATTTAATTGTTTTCTAATAGTGAATACTGTATATTTTATAATTTTTACTCGGTAGAACAAATTCCAAAACAAATACTTTTGGAATTAGTGTCCATAAACAGTGATCTTTGTCAGATAGGAACACGTGGATGAGCTTCAGCGAGATCGTGAAGTTTTCTCTCTGCAATTATGTGAACAAGAAAGTGTTTGTAGAAATTTAACAAGTTTATGGAAGTAAATTAGAAACAAAGAAACCAATGCATTAATGTAAAATGTGTGTCGAGTATCATAATTTACGGATAAAAATGTATTATGCTCAATGTAGTAGACTATATAAAAACATAAAAAAATAGTGTTTTATTGTAGAAATTTAGCTAATAGGACGGATAGTTATATCCTGTGTTGACAAAAAAAAATTATAAAAGATCTAATATTTAGGTAATCTACTTTGATATTATACTTATAATTTAAAAATAAATAACAGTTTCTAATTTTATAACTCCATAAACTTGAATATGCAATTTAATTTTGTTGACAATGATAACAAAATTTATTTAAAAAAATATATAATTTTTTTTGGGTCTACAAGGTGTTTCATTCATTTCACTTTTAAATTTTTATAATTAAGATCTAACATATAATCAATCCACTAAGGTAAATAAGATAAAACTTGAAACAAAAGCCTAAAAGGCTGAATAAGTTGAAACATTTGAGTACAAGAAACTCAAAACCAATTTGACAAAAAAAAGGCTCATGCCCAAACCCTTAAGATATCTTTCTTTAATTAGGGTTTGAAACTTAGGACGCTGCCCGCTGTCCTTGTATCGCTGACGGTGGAAATACTCCGGCCTAGCACTGTAGAGGGAACCGGTAGACATACTCCTACTTCTGTTTTCTTGGTCGCGTTCATAGTGTAGCCTTCTCATCGAACTGAAATCGATTCTAACAGAGCTTTTAAACGGTGCAATAGGTCTGTATGGTCTTCGATGGAGTAGATCAGCATCCAACTGATAATTGCTAGAGCTTGAGACGGGAGATAAGCGGAGAAACTCGGCCTGTTGCGAAGAAATATCAGCATAAATCTATCACCGAAATAGGAGAATCTTTGACGTCAGAAAACCCACGGTAACTGCAGAACGGTGAAAAACAACTCGCCATCTAGCTGGCAGATAAACACAAATCTGAGATTTTAGAGACAAGGTGGATTGATCTCGCCGGAATGGTTCATCAGAAGACATAACGGTCAATGGATTTGATGAACCGAGCATAAAAGAGTTTGAAACAAAGGTTAATGGCTTTCTCCGAAGTGGTGGACAGTCCCGATGGAAGAGCAGTTGCATCGCCATTCCAGATATAGATCCATATAAGTGAATCTCGATCTCAATGTCAGGATTTGAAAACGAAACCGAAAAAAGGATAGAAGAAGAGAGACAAAAAAGAGCAAAGAACAACTAAGAGTGAAGAAGCAAGATCGTCGCCGACGGCCAAGGTCCTGCCGATAGCAACAAAAAAGAATAAGAGATTCGCCTTGTTTATCGAGTATAAAGAGAATATTTATTTTTTCCATTAAAAAAATATATAAAGCTATGTTATATAAAAATGGGGCTATTATAACTCCATAATTTTGAATATGCACAAAAATGTAATTTAATTTGTTGATTACAGTAAAATTTATTTTAAAATTTATACAAATCTATTTTATATAAAACCGGGCGTAGTATATCCTCTAGTTTTTATACTAAATTTGATAAGTATGTGAAATTGTGAATACTTTGCCTCATAAGTTGGGGAAAAGAAGTGTCATTTATAATTTATTATAAACTATGATTAGTATATAATTCTTTTCATTTTTTTTTCATTTTTTCTTTTCAAGCAAATATAAAAATTAAAACAAAAATTTAAAAGTTAAAACATAGAAAACCCAAAACCAAGGCAAACTAAAGTAATTAAAAGGAAGGCACGAAGTCAATAATAGACAAAGAAAAAACACAAAAAAATATATTATTTTAATAGATTTAGAAATATTTGTGAAATCATGTATTATTCAATGATTTTTGAATCGTATTTAAAATTTAATTGTGTTATTAGTTCTAGTATTTGTAAATCAATCCATATTGGGTTTATCATTTGTAAAACTTAACTAAAATCACATTTTATTATATTTGGTTTTTTAAATTATTTGAGTGGATTTGATTGTGAATTTCTCTGTAAAATACAAAAATTTAAATTTTTATTCGATATTTTGTTATTTCGAGATGAATTTTAAAACCTACTTTGTATGATTTTTATATTAAATAATTCTACAAATTTGTATGATCTGTAGTATTTCTTAGAATTGAAGAAATCAGTTATACCTCACGACAATTTATGAGGCAAAAAAAATAGGGATATAAATATAAGGGAACTAAAGTATTGAAAGCGTAAGAGTAATGAACAACTTTATTCGCTGCCTATTTAGGTATGAAAACCAATAAGCTTTGTTGAAATTACAAAAAGCTTTTTGTCATTTCCTAGGCAGTTACAAATTTTCAAGTCTGAAAACCAATAAAAATAAGATATGGCATGATATCTTATCGATAAGAGTGAGCCCTGTGACACTTGATGACCCACTCTTTATATCCCACTTACCTAGATTTATAAATTTATAATATTCCCCTCCAATTTCTTGAATGGATCAATGGACTATCATAATATACATTTTGACATACACAATAATATGTTCAAAGTTTTTTTAAGGATAAAATTTAACAAATCTGATACATGATTTAAAACTCTATAAATTTAAATTTTATTGTACAGAACTACGTATGTTGAACTTTTTTGATAGAAAAAAGTGAATGATTATACTAAAGACTTATTTAAAGACAATTTTTTTCGTCTAATGTTAAGTGTTTTCTATAAATTCTGGTGAGAAAACGGAACCCAAGAAAAACTAAAAACACAATTATTTTGATGTTGGACTAATAGATAATACAATGGCTGCAGTACTTTTTGTAATTATGTATTCATAAATCCATTTTCTTAATATATATATTGTCTTGCTTCTGCTCCCGTAAACATAGTAAAGGTCTTTAGCATCTTATTTTCTCTGTAAATATGTATCTATATATAGTAGTATAGTAAACTAAAGCCTTTGCTTCAACATTCTACGTTCTTGAATTCTAAATACGTCCATTTGATTTATGATTTTAGCTCTTTTTCTCCAAAATATATGAAGAACAAGACTTGGTTATTGGATTTCTCATTCTTCATTCTCCAACTCTTTACGTCTTCAAAAGCTTTGGATGTTACTCAATTTGGAGCAATTGGAGATGGAGTTACAGATGATTCACAGGTAAAACACTGAAATTTTTAGTTGTAATTTCTTCATTATCCTTCCAAAATGTTTCTAAAGTCTTTTTTTAAATATCAAATAAAAGGCTTTCTTAAGAACTTGGGAAGCTGTCTGCAGCGGGACAGGAGATGGGCAGCTTGTCGTGCCGACAGGTTTGACATTTATGTTACAGCCCCTAAAGTTTCAAGGTTCTTGCAAATCTACCCCTATTGTTATTCAGGTACTCTGTTTTCTCTTCTTTTGTTATTAATGTCGTATTTGCTTTTTCTGCTAAAGCAATGCGTAATGACGAATATGTTTACAAAGTCATTACTTATTTAATTGAAGATTTTGGGCAATTTGGTTGCATCGAGTAAAGAGAATTGGAACGGGGACAAAGATCAATGGATTTTATTCTCAGATGTAGAAGGACTTGTAATTGAAGGTGACGGCGTAATTAACGGACAAGGTTCAAGCTGGTGGGAACACAAAGGCAGTTCTAGACCTACCGTAAGAATCACGTTAGTGTTTTGTTTTTCCAAAACATTGCTGTTTTATTAACAAAGAGATTTTCTGAGACTAGGCATTAAAGTTGAAGAACTGCAACAATATGAGATTGAGTGGATTAACACACGTAGATAGTCCTCAGGCTCACATTCACATAAACGAATGCAATTATGTGACCATCTCAAATCTCCGAATAACTGCACCGGAATTAAGCCCCAACACTGACGGAATCGATATCTCTGGTTCATCCAATGTAATCATCCAGGATTGCGCCATTGCCACTGGTATGAAAACTCAATTTTAACGGGTTTTTTTTATAGGGATTGAGAATCTTTAAATATAAAATAATTGAGTACTACCTCAATATCAAAAGCAGTTTTGAAACGGGCTTATGTATGAATGCAGTCTTTGCTTGTCAAAATAGATGGTCCACCATAAGTCGTCACATCCATATAATGTCATTTGGAATTTACTAATCAATCATTGATTGACATATATGCACACGATGTTATAATTATTGCAGGTGATGACTGCATTGCGATAAATTCAAAGACGTATAACATCAGAATATCCGGTATTGATTGCGGACCAGGCCATGGAATAAGGTTAACCAATCAAAAATCTAATTACGAAATCTTATTTGTAGTATATACTTAATAAATAGTAAAATATATAGTATAGGTAGCTTGGGTAAAGGTGGAGAAACTGCTTCAGTGGAAAATGTATGTGTCCAAAATTGTAACTTTAGAGGAACTACGAATGGGGCTCGGATTAAAACCTGGCAGGTATTTTTATTTTCTTCTCAGTAAGTCATTTTTTTAACATTGTCCTTTTTTTTTCTTTGGTCTTCTAAATCTAAGAATGTTGTATATAACACAGGGCGGATCGGGTTACGCGAGAATGATTACTTTTCATGGAATTACATTAGATAACGTCGAAAATCCAATCATAATTGATCAGCTCTACAACAATGGAGATTCTGATAAAACTAAAGATCATAAGGTAAGAACCCTTAAACAAATATTGTACTCTGGATCAATTTGATAGGAAATTGTAAATTTTGTTTCTTTTGGCTTTTAGTTATCTGCTGTGGAAGTGAGTAAAGTGGTATATAGTAATTTTATTGGAACGTCGAAGTCAGAGTACGCCGTTGACTTCAGGTGTAGCGACACAGTACCGTGCACAGAGATTTTCTTGAGAGATGTTAAAATAGAAACTGCATCATTAGGATCAGGACAAGTCGCACTAGGACAATGCGTAAACGTGAGAGGAGTATCCACACTTGCTGTACCAGGACTAGAGTGTCTAGCTCTTACCACAGATATGTCGTTAGCTTCAGAATTGCCAGAACAAACTTGTTTTTTGGCGCAACCAATGCAGCAACCAAGAACACAACCGTTGCAAGATCCAATATGGGATTTTGCAAGCCAAGCGAAACCACTCAGAGTTTACAGTGTTGTATTAATTTTTTTTATCTCTTCGGTTATCTATATTTTAGGTTATTAATTGAATGTTTCAAAAAGAAGAAATATTATGTTAGTGGCGATGATAAATCCGAATTTGTATTCTACTTGATATATACGTCACCACATGGATTCAAAGTCTACATTTTCCACTTTAAAGTATGTGAATTTTCCGTCCATTGAGATCAAACAATTCTTTTAATCAGAAGAGTGTACTTCGTGGCCCTACTCTATGTCTCTATCCAACGTAACAATTTGTTTTTGAGGGCTGAGAAGAAGATGCAAGATTACTTGAATCTGGACTAGAAGATTCAGCTTTCGAAAGGAGACTCAAACTTAAGCAATTGGACTCGAGTTTGTTCTTTGATTTCATTTTGAATAGTGGTAATTTTGTAGAATCATGGGTTAGATCGGAGAAACAGTATATACCATCAAATCTATCAAAATTCGTCAGGTTCTCACTCAGGCTATCACTCTCGATTCGTTTCGATATGATTTGATTTAACATCATTGGTGTTTGGGATTCGTATCTTAATTTCACCAATGCTACATCTTGGTTGCACTTCCAAGTTTCCGGATTGCACTTTCACAATTTACCCAATTTTCTTAGACTATCTGAATTGTCTACGTCTGGATGTTTTATTGACCAAACAATGTCATATTTTGTATGGATTATATCTCCTTATTATATTGTTGTAACTCAAAACTTTTAAATTAATAGAAGCAGCTAGTTAGACAAAAAAAAAAAGAAAAAAAAAATTCACCCAATACACATGACCAAGGAGCCTAGTCGAACTGGCGAGATTGTTGTTTTCAGTGTTGATGTAAAATGTGTCTGTTGTTCTCCTCCATCAATTTACGATCTTCGTTCCAATGTCTTTTCTGCTAATTGGACTAATCTGCTTTCATGCTTCTTCTTTCAGGGTCGTCCCATTCCTATTGTTGTTCATCGAGCCATCAAAGTAATTGAATGATCCTCTCAGTATCATCTCTGGACATTATTTAACTGGGTTGTTCAGGACACTTGCACTTACGTCTTACTCCTTTTTGTGTTGTTATTTAACACATCACACGTTCATGCGAGAGGAAATACTAGAGAAGTTGATGTCCTAACAAATGGTGCTAGTATTAATAAAGGTATTGTGACATCTGACCTATCTTTTGGTATAGTAATGACCTTCACACACATAATTGACACGTATACACTAAATAATTATATATAAACAATCTTGGATTATTATAAATTTTATTTCTGTCGACAAAATGAAAAATTGTATATATTTAGGAACAATTTTGGTAATGATTTAAATACATACAATTCGAATTTATTCATTTCCAAATTTTTATTAAAAAAACCACATAAACACATTACAAGAACATCATATATTTGTCAGCTTACTTATTATTCATGAGTCTAATAAGTAAATGATTATTAATGCTAAGGGAATTGCCTCGTTAAAGTATTTCCCTAGTTGCTCCAAAAGGCAAGAGAATGCTCCTAGGGAACGACGAAGAACCATTGTTCGAAGCTGGTCGTAGTCCAAGAATATCTGCAACAACGTTATAGATCTGTACATTCTCGAACGATGGCACTTTCTTTCCTTTCCTAAACCTAGAACCATGTCCCACAAATATAGTCCTCATCGAGAAGTACGCATTGTCGTACCCATGATCTCCATAGCATTCTTGAGCGTTTGTTCTACTCTGTCTCACCATTAGACCTTCTCCAACCATTCCTATGATTGGTGGAATCCGATAACTCTCCGAATAATGCAGTCTTTCCGGTAAATTCTCCTTCAAGTAAACCTTCAAAAACTCTCCATTTTTAACCTTACCTGAGCTCAAAGCTTCGTTCATCTTAGCCTCAACTTCTGCGTTCTTTTCGGCTTGATTCTCCACAGTTTCGTCCCACTGTGGAGTAATTGCTAACACTGGGCTGTAAACTTGGATCCAAGCCGCAGGTATCTTTATCCAATCTGCTAAGTCTTCAATGTAAATCGCTTTCTCTGAACACTCACAGTTTGTCACCATTCCGTGATCACCAAGTAAAATCACATGAACCTCATCAAAGATCTCTCTTTTCTTCAACCCCTTTATGACTCTACCAACCATATCATCGACCCTCGAGATCGCATTTGTTACTCGAGGATCATCAGGACCATAGTTATGACCTGATTTGTCCGGCTCATCAAAATACAACATCATCAAATCAGGAATGTCATCCACAGGGACATCAAAATGGCTCAACACCGAGTCAACCCTTTCTTCTAAAGTAACAGAAGCATTAAAACGTGGACAATAACCTTGAGGACAAGTCCAAGAACCTTTGTGAACTTCAGAGCCAGGCCAGAAGTAAGTCACAGCCTTGCGACCTTGGTTAACTGCAGTTACCCACAATGGCTCACCTAACCACCATTTCGAATCTATGCCTTTGTTGAACACATCTGGTTACAGGATCAGTAAACTTGTTTATACCGTGGTAAGCCGGATAAAGTCCGGTTGCGATAGAGTAGTGGTTAGGGAATGTCATGGTGGGGAAAACCGGAATTAAACCTCTTTTAGCCTCAGTTCCTTCGGATATAAGAAGGTCAATGTTTGGTGTGTCGGTTTTGAATTGGTAACCGAACCGGAAACCGTCGGAAGAAATCATCAAAACTACCGGTTTGTTGAACTTTTTGAACGGCCATGGACGTGAGGTTTTGGACGACGAGGACTCCAAACCATTGGTTGGGGCTGTGGTAGCTACAATGAAGAGATTGAGAAGAATAAGAGAAAGTTTGCGAGACAGAACATATTTGGTTTTTGCCATTTTGAAATGAGCGATGATTATAGTTCTTGCAGCTCATGTTATCTATAGAAAGTTTGGGATACATTTTTCTCTTTATTTTATTATTCCTTTTGTTTTTAAAAGATATTTGGACTTTCACTGAATTAGGTATTTTACTAGTTTGATGTTTCATAATTCTCGTGTAAAGCATTAGAGGCGCCCATTGAGCTAAAGTTCACGAAACAAGGGATTTAAGCGTAAAAATATACTGATATTTTAGGAGTATTATTTTCTTGATAATTAATAGTAGTGTAGTAGTATAGCTCTTGTATTTTAGCTTCAAAGTAACTATTTCGAGCCTTCCAATATATCTTTTTATTTGTTTTTATATTTTTGCTTTAAGTATTAAATTAGTTTGGGCCGGCCCTGAAAACATAATAGATAAATAGTATCATTCAAATTATCTTTGATCGATAAAATTTAATTCATAGTTAAATCTTTCAAATTTATAACAATTTTATATAAAATAAATACGATTTTTTATAATTGAAATTAGGTGGAAAAATGGTATAAGTGACGCTTGACATTTTACCAAAAAAATTTCTCGTTATAGATAAATGACAAAATAGTTATTAAATAAAGAATCTAGAATATGATACGTTTACATAGTCAAACTTCTACTAAATTTAGATTATATATGTTTTGGGTTGAGTTGATGTTTTGAACAAAATCATCATTATTACAATAATTTCTAAAATTATATCATAATCAGTATAAACATCACATTCTAACCAAGTTTATTGATAGTACTTTTATAATTAGAAAAATACAAGAAATAGACTGCCTTCAATAATTCCCAAAAATAGAGTTAGGTAAAATTTCCTCTGAGCATTATTGTCCTTTGCATGACTCAACTGAAGGAGAGCCGTTGATATCTGATTTAACGGTCTTGATTTAACTCACGTTTTGTTTTATTACGAGATCTACCCTTTGAGTGGTTGCACTCTTCTTTCAACGTAGATTCGCCTGGATTTGTAGCAAAAAAAAAAGAATTTTTTATATAATAAAATCTTGAAATCTTTGTAACTAAAATACTTTTAAATATTTAAATTATAATTTTCGAATATTATATTATTTTTGACGTATGAAATTATTAATAAATTAAAATAATGATAAAATTTAAGAAACAAATTCGAATATCAGTTTAACCAAAATGTAGATGGACTATCGATACTATTTTCTAACAAAAAAATAAGTTTTATTATTATGTATTTTTTTGTTAATATTGGATCATAACTGGCCGGTTCATAAGATAAATTCTCACCTAATATAGATAGTGAGATTCGATCCTTAGATGTAATCGTGTCTGTTTTTATTAGAATTAGCATATACCACTAGAGTAATGTCATTTTATTTTTAATTATTATTATGTATAATAAATTAAAATAATAATACTCTCTGAGATAGCATAGAACATCATTTAGTGATTTGTCATCATAAATTTAATAAATAGATATAGTTTTATAATTATTATAACTAGGCCATGCTCACTGATTATTTGATATGGGTTACTATTGATGATATTTCTGATGAATATATTTTTTTCTTCACAACCAAATTTATAATTTATTATTGATAGAAGCTATACTCTAACCTACAAAGGAAAAATTACTAGTAAGTCTTCTACCACTACAAACAAAGAAATTTGCTTTATAGTTCAAATATCAAAGAATATAATTAAGCAAGAAAACTCTAAATAAAATCATAAGTCTTTTGAAAACTGGTTATTCTTCAGTGTCCTCCACCATTCTAAGTACTAGGTTTGTAGCAAACTCGACTTCTAAAAAGTTTAAGTAGATTAATCTCATCGTTACTTGTAGTAGTGCTTTAAATTCGGAGTGAAGAGTTTATAGCCTATGTCTCATTCTACGAGTTCCTATATATGATCCTTGATAGTGCATGTGAAACAAAACCATCCTAATCATGAATGTATCTCTCAATATTGTTTTTAAATGATTTTGTGGTTTATTAGTTTACCTACTATTATAAGAAAATGAAAAGTTAAAATATCTCCATCATCAACAAAAACAAACAATTATACAGAAAATTCGTCTTTCTATTTCTGCGTTTTTTCTGGGCCGTAAGAAACTAACGGGCCCTAAATATATCACAAACAAAATAAACTTTTACGTGATTTATTTTAACTCGAAGGAAGTTTTAAAAGTATTAATGGTTCGTATACTCACCTCATTATCTGAGTTAATGATGGAAGATACTTTTCAATTCTCTTTTGTTCTTCATTAATAAGCCATGATCATATGTCATAGTCATATATTAGGATATTGACAAAAGAAAATGATTGTAGTTGCATAATTGTGATTTTGTTGGTAAATGATCGTGATTTTGTTGAATGTTACAATACTTCCGAACAATAGATTTAATTAGTCTCACAATCATGATGATCAAAATAAATTGAATTCCATGTCAATCTCATGACTATACGACCACAAAAGTCTATTGGATAGAGATTAAAATTTAAGGTTGTAGGTAAACCAATTAGGTTGCAAATTCATCTCAAGAAACTAAAAATAATATGAAATATAGTTCTCTGTCACTAAGATCAAACATCAAAAGTATCACAAATAATATATCAAATTCAAACTCTAGTAATAATAAATCCAAATTCATTCTTGAAGATTTGATAATATAGGTGATCCGTATAAATATTATACTGCGTATTACTTTTGATTTCGTGGATTGATTTGCTTTTTCTAGAAATCAATAATAATGTTACAAAAGAAATAACCATATGAGTGCAGTCGATTAGTTCTTCTAAAATACGTGATTAACAAATGTAAACGATGGAGAATTGGTTAATGATTAAATCTTTTGTGTAAAGCAATCTTAGGGGAGTAAGAATAACATATGTACCATGATCGATCCACGAGCTCGTTTGCTTTAATAATCTCATGAATTTGATGATTGTATGAATCATATTTTGCCATATGTCAAGATTTTAGACCTTAGAAATAAAGGATGAAATTTGATTCATACAATTCTTTCAAAATAATATATTTATCGAATGTTGTCGCTGTAGTGCTCTCTTTTTTTCTTCCTTTATTCCACGTTAAGAGTAATGTTAAAAGAAACATGTAGTGAATCATGTATATACATCAAATATAAATAAAACATCATGATTAAAAACTATGAGCATTGTTGGATATGATAGTATAGTTTTATAAATATAGAAACATTTGCTTCATATTGTTTTCGTCCAAAGTTAATGAAAATGAAAAGGAAATATATAACTCAAAGTGCCAAGAAATAAGTGATCCAGTTGGTTTGCCTTTGATTTAGTTAGATATGAGATGGTGAGTTTAAATTTCACCCTGCTTCATTTAGAGAACTTAGGTTATAGATCGTATTTTGTTGTCGATCAAATGATTATTTATTGACAAAAAATTATATATATATATATATATATATATCAAAGTTATGTTAAATTAATCCCAATATTTGATTTATGATATCTATTACATTCTACTATGTTTTTTTAAGTTATTTCCAAACCTATCATTTTGAAATACCACAACAAAGTGTATTATATCTGTTTGATAAACTTTAAAATTTGATACCATGATAAAAAACATAACTTCTAACTTTAACACATATATATATATATATTCAACTATCTCATATTCTATCAAGATTATTAAAGGTTTAGATACAATAAAATATTCAACAATAAAATATCAATTAGCATCAACCTTTACAAATTGAGTGAAAGGGAAGACGAATGCTAAGAAGCCATATAAACCATCAGTTTGGGCCACCAATAAATTTCTATATTGGACACTGTTTTTAATCATCACTTTGGTTAACACTTTGAGAAAACAAAATTGAAAAGTCTTCATAAATATACAACCAAAGACCTATTGCTACCTACATCCCTAGATTCCTTCTTCCCACATTTTATTTTCTTTACATTCCTGTTTTTATTTTCACATCTTTTTATTTAATATACAACTTTATGTATATGCCTTCCTATAATTATATATTGTATTAATGTCTTACTTTAAATAATTTAAATGGGTCCACTTTGCATAACATAATAATTGCAAAAAATAAGAGAACAACAGCCAAAAGAATTTTGAGATAATTTACTTATAATCCCCAAGTTCATAACATAGGTAATAAATAATAAATACGTTACGAAAAAAAGAAGAAAAAAAAAGAAGAGATGTTTGTAAATACTGTGTTTCGTATTGACTTTGGGTTTTAGATGATATTTAATATTTTTTACAATATCAATTTTAGTACTTATAAGTAACAGGTGTTAAAAATGATAATCATTGCAGCTTTAGAACATGATTATATTAGGAAAAGTAAGAATTAGACAGTAAGAAATAGACAGATAAGCAAAGACACAAGAAATTATTCTTTGATGGATGGATAAGATCAATACTTTACAGATTGATGGGTTGTTGGATTTTTATCATACCCCAAATATTAAAACATAAATGATTTTTTCAATTTTATTGATTACTAATGATTAGAAATTCCTTATGATCATTCAACGTTTTATGAAGATGGAGAAAAACATACATTAGGTGAAACATCTTGTATCATTTATATTTTATTATTTTAATAAATAACTCTATATGTTTTTACTCAAATTGAACTTTTGTTTCCTTTTCGTGTGTTGCCACCAAATTGGTCAAAAAGCTCAGGCAAATCTTATTATGATTGTGAAATGTTGTTAACTATTCTTTTCTTTCTTTTTTTTCTCCATCCCAAATCATTGTTGTATATTAATAAATAAATAAAATTATGTTAAATATGAAAATTATACAACAATAATTTTCTACATTAAATGTAGCAGGAGAAAGATTGCCTCTTCATATGATATGGTGAGATGATCGTAAAGTAAGTTACTGTGTGTCGGAATATATCTCGATCAGCATGTGTAAACCACGTGATCAACATATAAAAATATTGAAATAATGTAATAATTAAAGAAAATGAAAGTTATACATAGTATAATTATTAGAAGATTTTTTTCATTTTACATGTCGAGCATTAAGCTAATCACGATGCAACTCCACTTACTTTTTCTTACTAAAAATAGTAAGTTTTGTTTTCCAACTTTCAATGATCTCCTCTAATACATTTGCATGTTCTTTTCAGGGTCTTCACTAAAATATTTCTCCATAAAAATCTTTGAACTAGAATTAATAACATTGAATAGGTTTGTTTTAGTAGTTGTTTGTTTTTCTTTCACTTCCATTTTTTGTTGGTGTGTACGTTGTCGTTGTTGTTATATAAGACTTAAGATGTCATATATATAAGATCTAGCAAAATTTTTTCGTGAATCGTTTCAATGGATCCACAAATCAACAGATTACGAGATCTGATCAATTTTGGAACCACGAGAATCATGTGAGTTCTTTGATGTCATGCATGAATGTGGTTTAATTTCTAACGGTACTGAGTCCGAAATAACAGATTATTACCTTCTCAAATATCAGTATTACTATTAGATCATATCTCCATAAAGTTTCTTTTCCCCATTAGGTAAAAACACTGTCTCCTGCTCTTGTATACTTTGTGTTGTTGCTCACTTTAAGCTAAGTTTCTGTACTTAAAGGCAAGATCCTGATTGCTCCTACAACATCAAAGATGAACCTGCAAGTCTCTACCACCTAGAGTCACATATCCGCAGTTTTCTGTTTTGAATCCTAATTATTGTAGTTGGTATGGCCAATGATGTCATATAGTAGAATAGTCTTTTATATAGAACACCCAAATAATGATGTTAAAGATTTATTTGACTCACTTTTTAAAGATTTTATAATTATGATATTTTGTCTATAAAACTATTGTCTTCTGTTGTGATTGGGTTTATGAACTCTTTTCTCAAAGACCAGTGAAGAAAAGTGTGATAGAAACATAGGGGCAGCATTCTATTTTCAAAATATATATTTTATTTTAGTTTTTATAATTTATTTAATTTATTTTTATTAATTTTGAAAAAGACAGCAAGTGGGTCACTCTTGTTTTCTTGAGGAATAGAAAGCAAATCCAATTGTTTTCACAATAATAGAGTGGAGTCCAATTGCATAAGCTTTCTCTTTGAAATGACCATACAAACAATAAATATATCCGAATCAAATTATCAAAAAATTTTTTTATCAGATTGACAAGACTCAATATATAATCAAAATTCTCTAACTAGAGTTAGATATGATTTGAACTCACCACCTAATACCAACTTAGATTAAGGGGAACCAACTGAACCTTTACAAAAAATTATAACATTTAAAACATACAAATCAGAATAATACAAGTAAAAATTAGAAATTAAATTTATGTATTTTCTAAATCTTTATTAGAAAGATATACGCTTAATCTCTAATAAAAATAAATGTGTAAAATTAAAAGTTGAGATGTTAAAAAATGGATATGTGCTTTCAGTCATAAGGTTAAATGTCTCTTTATTTTGTTTTTTATAGCTGAATTTAATTTCAAAAATTCATGTTGTCATAATATTAGCAGAAGTTTGTGGTTAAGTTATGGATCAACATTTGTGATAAATAAATTGATCACAAACTTTAGACTTTTAATAGTATAAAAATCAAGAATATAGAAATAAGTATAAATTTTTAAAATAAGTATTACTATTTTTAACTGAAAAAATAAGTATATTGTTTTGTTATTTTTGTATTGTGTAATACTCTATGTGAAAAAAAATTACTGTTATTTCATATAGATATAAAAGGAAAATGTATCCAACAATATTGGAGCATGTGAGCTCAATATTATATCAGCCATAAAAAAGTTATCTGCAAGAAAATCGGATTTGTTTTACCAAAAACACCAAATCTTTGCTGATTCGACCATGTGTTTCTTTCATTCACACGATTGAAGGAGATGATTATTCATTATGATGGACTATCTAGAATTGATATATAGATATTATCAATTTATCATAATTATAATTCCTGTATAAACTAGAGTTTCTCTGTTGCAAAATAGACCATACCTTAATGTTATATATTCAGAATAATATTTGTTAAGTTGATTTTCGTTTAGAAAAATCTAGCTACCAAAAAAAAAAGAATGTTATCATCATCTCCTTCATGAGTTTTCGGGACATTATTTAGATATAATAAAATAATTTGTACTGTTTTTAAGATAACATATACTAATGTTTTTAAGATATCATCATCTCCCTATTTAATAAAAGTCAGCTACAGTTATTATATACTATACAAATTAAAGCCATTTGAGTAGAAACATATGTTTTTTGTTGTGTCTTTTACATATTTTTTTCTAAATTAGGTATCTTTTTTTCTAAATTGGACACAACATGTTGAAACAAAGTTTTCAAAATGTTTTTTGAGTAAATTAACGGAATAATTTGTAAAATGCTTATTAAAAGTACGTAAATTCCTTGAAATGCAATTTTTTTAAAAAATTCCTGATAATTAAAATGGATAGACTATAAATTACTTTTTATAAGTATTACATAAATTAAACCGCAGGTAAAAAAGCAAATTGATGAAATAAACCCTACCACTACCACTTGTTCATTATACATTGTACGTAACTTTTGGATCAAATCAATTGATTTGGGAACCAAATGTGAAGATGATCATGACCATTCATCTCTCTATATTTTCTATTTGATTTTCTTTTCTGCGTATGTTGATGCCTTTTAATTTGTAGGACCATGTTTATACTGCTGTATACATTATACTATGTATATATCTGATCAGCTCACAAAAAGAGTGCATCTAAGATTTTAACCAACAAAAAGGAATAAATCTTGGTGTAAAATAGAAGACTATTCATAAGGAAACAATCTAATTCTTAATAAATTTTTTTTCATAGTGCCGATTTTTTAATGAATTATTAGACCACACTTAAATTTCAATTTTTTGTTCGAAAATTTAAATAACCTATACGAACTATTTAATTTTGGCCAAAATCTAAATTAACTGTTATCTCTTTCCGTCAGAAGTTAAATCTCTGTCATTTTGTTGTTAGGTGACACGGCCGATTTAAACTGTATTTGTACGATTTAATAATAATAATAATTTAAATTTTTAAATAAATTTAATGTTTTCATTTATGTTGTCGTGGTGACAAGAATCAAATAGTTTCAATCACTCAAATCAGACTCGGTTATAGACTCAGTTTATGTCAACGGTTGTACAGAAGTTGATGATTCTTCATTATGATGTGAGTTATCAATGCAATTCGATCGTGAATGATCAATATCATCGTTTGAAATGACAAAAACCTTTGACCCTTTATACATCTCGAAGATTCAAATGTGTTTTAATGCTTTGATCCTTTGTTTGTAGGGGTTTTTATATAAGTGTTTTTTTGGAAGTTATATAAAAGATTTGTAAGGTTTGCAAGCTGGAAACTAGGCGGGTTCGCCGGATCCTGTCCATCAAAGCTTCACCACATAAATTAAAATTTAAGAATCTGTTAGAGTTGTTTGTATTTATATAAGTATACGTAGGTAGGGAACTAGGGAGCATCCTAAGCCTTTACTTTTGGTTCCTTTCCTTTTTCCCATTTTTCTTAAATAAAATAAGAGTAAATCGATTGAATTCGACAAAATCTGATTCATATTCAAACGTTTTTAAAAACTAATAATAATATCACATGAGGGCAAATATGACTCTTTGAAATCAGAAAATATAGTAGAATTAGCACTCAACAATTTTGACTTTCCCAAACATCATTTCTTTTATAGTTTACTATTGAATGCCAATTTCATATTTAAAATTTGTTTTTTTCTGTCAATATTACTCAAAATAGATCAACAAAGTAATGATCCATAATCTAAAAGTTATTACTAGAACATGTGAGATTTTAATTCTTTTCTTATAACGTAAGGTATCATATGTAATAAACTACCAAAATGGAGAGGAAAACATTTTGATTTATCTTTTTTTTTTATAATACTTTCCACAAATATTTTGATGATGTGACAATGAAAATATTACTAAAAATAAAAATTCTCAAAGGAAAAAGAGAAAAAATAGTACTAGTGACTAAAAGTGACTCGTGAGGGGAACACATAAAGATGTAAATTCCTTTATACATCTTTATATCTTCTATACTTTTAAATTTTCCTTTTTCATTCTTTAATATCCTCTGTCCCCTGAAACTCATCGACGAAGAAAATTCTGAAAATTGCTTTTTTGATTGGAAGGTGTAAACTTATGATTACGAATAAAGTGAAAAAATAAAACAAAAAACAAAAAATACAATTAAAAAATCTTACAAAACTAAATAAGCTTCCCTAAACACATTGAAAACATATTCTTAAAAATTAACACTCAAAAATCACATTTGTAATGCTTGAGAAGCCTATTAGCTTCCCTTAAACCACTATAGTAGGCACCATGTGTTGTAGAGTAATGGGTTCTATGTGTTGCTTCCCCTGCAAACATTACTTGAAGCTCATGAACCTTGGCTTGATCTAGACCATTGACTTGACCACTCTTCTTGTTGGTCTTTGGCAATGGCTCAGCCATGGCGTCTAGGTCATCACCGCTTGATCCGACTGCAACATATGAATAGGAGCCGCGGAAGAGAGGATCACTTCCCCATTTGCTTGTCAAGACCTTGGCGACTTTCATAACTTCGTCATCATGCTCTTTCAAAGAGCCATTGATCAAGGGCTTTTGAGGTTTTGTGGTGTCTTTCTTAACTTCCTTGCCTGTCAAGCAAGAGACTGTGGTCAAGACACCGTCTATGATCTCTTCATCGGTTAATTTCTCTAGCTCGAGAGCTTCTTTGCCTGCAAACCATGAGAGCAAGACCTTTGAATTGCTGTAGATTGGGACCATGGTCGCGGTTCTTCTCATCCACCACGGGATTTTCACGAACCTATACTCTGAATCCTCACGGTTAAACACAAGTTGCAGAGACGGGAAGTTTCTCTGAGACATTTCGACGAACAGCTTGTTGACAACTCCGTAGCCTAGCCTTCTAATGGCGTCGGATTTGAAATCCGGCAAAGGAGGACTGAACAATCCTCCATTTTCTTCATGACTCTCAATCCCTGCTTTAAGTACTCCTAAAGAGACAGTGACAATAACATGATCTGCAAAAACAATAGACCCATCTGAGAAATGCAGCTTCACATGACGATTTTCGGGATCTTCGTTACTCTGCCACTCAATCTTCGTGACCTTTCGATTCAATTGGATAACTCCTTGAGGAAGAACAGATGCCAAATGATTGATTACACTGAGATAGCCTTTGGCAATGGTGACTTCTTCTCCTGGAAACATCTGATACTCACTCTCCGCCGCGAAATCAAGCGTCGAGAGATCATCAGCTGATGTGTAAGTCCTCTGTGTGTTGCTAAACATCGCAAAAATGGCTTCTTCAAGGGATTTTCTGCTCCATTTCCCATAATACCCTTTGACTCCATTCTCTCCTCCTCCTCCATTGTTGATGAATTCCCAATAAGCATCAAAACCAGATTTCAACAAAGACCCAACACTAGTTCCAGTATAAGCAGAGCAAACCCTACTGGCAATCTCGTAAATATCAGCCAAATGTTCCGAATCAGCGTCGGTTTGAGAGATTTCTTTCCCCTGAGCTAATTCCATAAGAGCATTGAACAATCCAGAGATGGGTTCAACAATCGAAGGTTCAATCTCGAACCCACCTTCAGCAAATGTCTTAACTTTATCAATGCCGGAATCCATCCACTCCCATGGCTCGTCGGAGACAAGAGAACCAGTCTCCTTAGCGATTTTATAAATAGGACTTCCACCAATCCCATGGATCCACGTGGCACCCATCTCAATCTTCTCGGCGGAGAACTCGGAGGTATTAATCCTCCCGCCGATTCTAGAACCCCCTTCAACGACGGAGAGCTCGAACATGTTGTTAGAGCTCGTGTAAAGCTTATTCGCCGCCGTGAGACCAGCCATTCCGGCTCCGATAATCACAATTCTCGCCTTCTTCGCCATACTTACTGGAATCTCCTTTGCCGGCGTCTAATGGCTTCGTTGAAAGAAATTGCTTTGGCCGTGTATTTTTGGGGATTAGAGGAGAAGACGCAGAAGGTGAATGAATGGAGAGAGATCGCTTTGGCAGAACATTTATAAGGGAGAAAGAGAGAAAAGACACTGTGACTCAAAAGCTAGTGGACAGATTTTATCATTTTATGTTTTTGATTTTATATTCAAGACTTAAATTAATCTTTTTGATTCCTAACTTCATATCAGTTACAAAATCTAAAAAAGAAAAATTCTTGTTTATCAAATTAATTAATAAAAAAGCAAAAGGCAATTATCTCACAAGTTTTGTGAGTAGATTATTATTTACATGTTTTTTTAAATACAATTTTCCCTTGTTATGAAAAAACTAGGTCTGATTATTTGGGTACCCGTTTGAATTTAGGTCGGATCTATTCAGGTTTCAGATTTTCGATTCTATAGACTTAAGACTCATTTATATATTTTTATTTTTCGGATTAGGTTCGATTTGCATATAAATCGGACTTGAGTATTTATATTTAAATTTATATAAAAATTTAAAATTAATATAAAGTTAATAGAAAAAATACTTAAAAAACTTAAATTTAATAAAATATATTGGGTATTCATTTGATTCTTGATTCGGTTTTGGTTTGGATTTGATTCGTTTTTTCGGATATATAAATTTAAAATTCATTCGGATATTTTGTAGGGTTTGGATTCGAGTTCGATTTCTCTTTTTCGAATTGGTTTCAATTCGGATTTCGGATATCGAATTTTATGTCCAGATCTAAAAAAACCATATGATAAAATAGCATAAATTAAATTTAGAATACAAAGACAATAAATTACGAAAACCACGATGTCAATTATTAGCATCAGAATCATACAACACGCATCGAGTTACTTTCAATCTGGTAATTAAGATGATCTAACTAATAATTTGACACCAAAATTCAATTTTTACATGCTGCATTATAATAGTTAAAAAAAATTATAAAAATGAGTTTTATCCAATTGTTTGTTTGAAAAAAAAAATATCATACAACACACGTCCACAAATATATATAAATGTCAATTAGATTTGAAGTCACCTCAAACCACACCTATATATCGTCTTATTCACTAATGGGTTTATTTTTAAAATTATAAAATAAAAATAATGTTCGCCGTCAAATAAATAACAAAAGTTATGCTATTAATTATTTACATAATATTGTGATTGTTTTGTATAAAATAATAGTATTATCATTTAAATCCTCACTATTAGGATAATAATGTCGGGTAAAGACAGAAGTACGATATCTATGAAGTGGCAACTGTAGTTTAAGTTAAACGGTCTTCCGTTTACAGTTGAAGTTAGTATATACTAGGAAATACAGTTAGTGTTAAGATTGAACAATATAAATTTAATAAAAAATTAAGAGAATACTTTTGGAGAAGCAACCGCCTCCAACGTTTTTTTTTTTGAGTGATGAAAATGATATGCATGTTGCGTAACATGCTCCAAACGTACAAACAACGTGTCACTATTTATACCTCATGTGTCTGTCGTTTCTTATTCTAATTTTTTGCAACACAATTTGACATGTAATTCTCTTTGTTTATTCCATTATTTTTTGAGTAAGTATGTTTGGATGGTAACTGTATAAATCCAAAACAAATTGAGAAAATAAAGTAAAGAAAAAGGAAAAAAAAACATAGAAAGAAATGTTTATAAATTGGAAAGAGGGAAATCACATGTAAGAAAGAAGAAAGAGGGTAGGGACATAAGATGCAAATAATGAGTGAGTGGTACTGATCCACCTTTGATTGGATACCTATTTTAATCAACCTACCTATGATTGTGTCATCACTCTAACCATCCCTTTGTTTCTAATTTATATACAAACCTCATTTTTCATTCATTTACACATGCATATATGCATGCAATTATTATTTTTTCTCTGACAATTCCATCCAAAATAAATGATTCCTATAAACATGTAAATACAAAGAGATAACGATATGCATAGTCAACTGACAAAATTCATATTTGTTATGCAATAACAATGATATATTCATAGGTATAATATCTTGATTTTCAAAAATATATATGTAACAAATATGAAGATTTCTTTAAAGTTCATTCACTGTCATTGCAGTATATTCAACTTTATATTTTTTAAAATATTTTTGTTATTCTGGGAATAAAATATAGATTAGACATTCGTGGTGATATTTCATGTTTTTTTGTTTTCTTATTATAGCTATCCGACATTTAGGTGAGAGTCGAAGCCCAGGACGTGAGGCTTAAGGGACTTGGTTGAAACGTTACACGATCAACATTATCGATAGGTTGCACAATAGACTCGACTGTAACGTTGAAAAAAAAACGATTAAGAAGTTTTTTTTTCCGGCAATAACTAGATCGACCAAACCCGTTCTATACCGTGAATGTTCCAATTTAAGAAGTTTTTTAAGGTAATAATTTTTTTTTTTGGAAGAAGTTCTGATTGCTTGATTGGTTTTAGGGTCAGATACTATTGTTTGAAAGTTGTGACTTTTAAGATAATGAATCAACGTGATAATTTATTTTAATTAAGACTAATATATGAAATTATAGAGAAGTTTCCTTTTGCTTTTTAACCCTTAGAATTTATAGGCAATCATCATAACGCCAATTACATGATCAAATTAATTCCTTAAGGAAGTATGTTTATGAAGAAATGTTCTTTATCTAAGATTTTCTTTTTTCTGATCGATCAAAGTATGCAACTTTTTCTGTTAATGGAGATATTATTGTAGATTTATCTTACTTTAGTTCTAATTAATTATATCAAACTTTTGCACTATACACCGAAATGGATCTTCATCAAAGGTAGTGCAGATCCGTAAGCTATCATATCCTTTACTAATAAAAATAGATAATGACCCATTATTAGAAAATATATATATTTAGTATCAAGACTAAGTTAATAACTATAATCGCTACTAAAAAATATTTAAAAACGATATGCATTCCTTCTACGTAAAATTCAACAATAATCTATATTCTCTTTTTGGTCGAGAACAATAATATATATTTATATGTACGTATTGTGACACAACATTTGTTGATTAATTATATCACTACAAAAAGTCAGGCGACTTGCAAATAAAAAGGGCTTTGTAAATCTTTCGGAAATCGTCTTTTGCGACACTACTGCAATCTAAACCGTTTCGTCGCAAACCGTTAGTCACAATTAAAATTCATCGCAAATATTCCGACGAAATCTTACTTCGCAAATTATGCGATGGATACAGGACTCCCAGATTCGTCGCGAGTTTTGTGAAGTAGATGCGAGACTGATTTTTGCGAGTCCGTTGCAAGGCTGTTGCTAGATAGGGTTTGTGACGGCCTAAAAAAAATTATATATTTCTTAATTTAATAAATTAATTCATTTGAAAATAAAATATATTTAAATTATTAAATAAATTATTAAAATATAAATGAAAATAATATATATTTAAAATTATTTTTTTTAAAAATCCTAAAAGTCTTTTGAAATGTCCAGGTTCTGTTCCGCGTTCTGATCGCGTTTCCCAAACTAGATCTGGGATCTTCGGTGTGCAGCTACTTCAGCCTAGCAGCTATTCACTCGTCCTTCTCGGCCAAAATAGAGAACAACTCATCATATGTCGATATCTTCTTCGCCTGAGACGTGATCAAACTTTTTGCTTCCGCTAGCTCATTTTGCATCCTATCTACCACTTCCCTAAGATCAAAGGAATCCGCAGAGGCTTGAGATTGAGATCTTTGTGGCGAAAAACACTACTTTTTCTCTGAATTCTGTTTTTCTCTAAGTGTTTATGAGATTTGGTGTGAAGATACAATCTCATGATGACCTATTTATAGGGAAAAAAAGAAAATGTGCTATAGAATTGCCATGGAGGTTAGTTACATCGCAATCTCATCGCAAGCGTCTCGCAATTTTGTTAGGTAGAACACGCATCGCCAGCACGTCACAATATTGCTAGGCCCTTGCGATTACCAAATATGTCTTGCAAATATGTCGCAAAGACATCGCAAGCGTGTCACAAGTTTGCGAGACCAACCTTCATCGAAATGTTGCGACACGGTTGAGATGTTGGGTAATTTTTCGTAATCGCGTTGTAACAACGTAGCAATATTACAACATATATTTTCCTTCGTAATATTGCATCGCAAATTACCTGTTTTTTTGTTGGGTATAAAATGTGAAAAATTATTAATAAACCGAAGCGTAAAGACAAAATCTTGCGAAGGTATTTGTCGGTTGCGATGAGTTTGCACAACACGAAGGCGCTTCAAGAATCAATTTTGATAGCAATAACAAATATATATAAATTAGTACTATTATTTTTTCTCAAGTTGTGTGTGATCTCTATGTACTTTGAAGTACACAAAATTAAAATTTCAACTTGATAAAATATTAACATGAATTGCTCCTTCCGATATATTCGATACATTGAAATAATTTTTATTGGCTCAGACAAAAGAGCAATATCTACCCTTAAATTATTGGGGAAAATCTTTAACACAAAAAAAAATTATTGGAGAAAAAGGTGCCGACATAAATATATCATATCGGTTCAAACAGAGCCAAAACGATTTTCACAGTATGTTTAGACAGTTGATCAATCTGTGCAAGGAAAATTAACTACGAAATGAAATTTGATTTACTTTTGAATTTATTCGTGTAAAATTCGATTACATTTTTGTTACTATGGAGTTAAAATGTTTTACTCGTAAAGATCTTTAAATCATTTCTTAAATATTCCAAGAAAAACACATTTGATCAAGTGCTTAAATATTTTTACCGAAATTTAACTAAATTGTGTTTGTTCCACGTAATATTATTGGTGGATTGAACTATGAATTGGTCTTTGTGAAACCTAATTGTTTGACAAAAAAGAAAGAATGTCCATAGATATGATATCTCTTGTGTAATATAAAAAATTTACGGATAATTTATTGCAAATTAGTTGTGAATAAGATAAAGTATACTATGATATTCTAATGTTGGTCCAATAGACACTTTCTCATAACTTTTTTTTTTCGTATATGTGATATGTATAAGTGATATTCATTTCACTCATATTATGTGAAAGTTTATAAGAATATCTTACATTAAAAATGTGATTATTTCTTGAGTAATATAAAAGCTTTATGGATCACTTTACTCAGAGTTGGAATTCATGATATTGAAAATCGACTGAAATTATGGTGATATATTCAAGGCTAGTCAACTACATATATGCAGATAACATATTGCTGGTGTATATATACAAAATTAGGTACAAAGAAAGTCAAAATCTTGAGCTCCAAAATCTAGCTAGTATGGTAGTTCCCGTGACTCAAGGACTTTTCCTTGATCTTCGAAGATTGAAAATGACACAATCGAAGGTGGTCACGTGTTTTATGGTCATATATTTAATAGGCAAAGCATAAATAGATCCATTGTATTCATTTATAGTGTAACAAAAGTATACACTACCTAGAAAGCTTTACACTCTAAATCAAGCTTTAGACTTTATTGATTAACCACACCCACAAATCTTTGCGATCAAATAGAAATAACAATATATATCATTACAACAGTTTTGATAGAGATAGAGGAGTAGACAAGAAATGAGGTTTAATGGCTAGGATTTGAAAAAAGGACTAAACCTTTGAACAATGGAGATATAGTACTTCTTGAGCCACAAATTTGTTTCCTCTCTTCCAAACAAATAGTTTGGCATATTCACATACACATACAAAACTCAAAACGTGTGTGTCTGTGTGTCGACAAACAAGGTTTTGTTTGGTTATAGCTGCAGAATCATTGATGAGAATCCAACAAAACCTAGAGAAGCCCTATGGGATGGTCTTATGTCTATGGATGAGTAGAGTACTTAATGTCAGATAAGCCAAAAATCCATGAAAGGCTTAGTACTTGATGTTTTAAAACCAGAGAGAAAGAAGTGAGAGAGAGATCTATTATAAGATACTTAGCAGTAAGTATCCTCAAATGTTGCTACCTAACTCCAACACCCCACAATCCCACGAGTTTTTAACTCCAGTTGTCTGCAATTTTGCATAGAATCTCAAAGCCATAGAGATTGCACAACAGCTCTATAGAACTAGCAGGTTTGTCCGGTTGAATCCGGTTTGTGCAGAACCGGTTTTCTTGAACTCGAACCGAATAAGACAATATTCTATCTGCTTTTCTAGTTGGAAGTAGAACTGAACAGTCCAGTGTATCGTTGTTTAAACCAAATACCTATAATCTCGAATTCAATCTGTTGGTTTAGTTCGGTTTTGTTTACCTAAGTTCAATGGTCGTAAGTCGTAACACTTCTTCCAAATCTTAACAGAAATTAACTAATTAACGACGCAACGTTGTTCTAGTAGCGGCAAAATCCAAAATTCCATTTCGCATTTAAAGGCTACTACTTCTCAAATTCCTTAACACATTCATAACACTGATTTCACTTTAACAAAGATAAATTTGTCTTTTTTCTTTAAACTAGCGGATAGTGCTGAGGAAAAAGGATCAGACATAAACACCACTAGCAAGTAGCAAAAACAACGATCCAAAACCCTGCAAATAACAGAAAAAGATGTCAACCCAACATTAGGTTTAAGATAAACTATTACAATCAAGTGAAGAGGATGGAGAAGACAAGTCATACCAGGAAGACGGATGCTACTGCTGAAGTAACAAGCTCCGTCGCAAGGCTTCGGTTTTTTCTGGATGATGTAGCTTCATAGCTACAACACAAACGTTATGACAGAGTAAGTAAAAAAAAACACCTTGTTCGAAAGACTGAATCTAAGTCAGAACTGTGAAAACCATAAGAGTCCAATATGGCAGAATCTGTAAGAAACCTCGTATTTATGGTTCTAGTCTATTACAAAGTTTTTGACTCAAAGCAAACCCACATGCTCGTAGCTCAGACAACACATTACTTCAAGAAAACCACATCAGTTCTCCTAAAACTTTGCATCCTTTGAAAGGGTTAAGCTCCTTCCTTAAATGAGAATTATACAAGTCCAACTTTCTTGTGTCTTACCTAGATCGGCATTTGATCAATTTGTTACATTTAGCGAAACTAGAGAGTACTGATTCATGTCACCTTACTCATCGATATGTTGTGAATCTTTATACCATGAATAGCATATAAAGCTCACACATTTTCAAAAGCTACTAATTTAAGGATTCCCATGAATTTTTTGTTAACTAGGACTTAGGTATACGAAAGGCACCCACAACTTCAACAAAAGAGGGATAAATTAGTATAACAAAGAGATTACGAAAGTGATGAACTTGATCCACAAGATTTAAAAAGCCTACCAGAGACTATCAATTAAGAATGCATAGTGACCAGAAACCATATGTACGAAGCAACAATGTTGGTCAAATTTCAAATGCAGAGAACAAACAAGAGGGAGAGCCATAACTTCATTGGTCTTTGTCAGATAAACACACGATTCATAACTCATAACCTACTCATGACTACCATTACAAAAGAAATTCGAAAGTCTAGTCATATCTTCGGGAAAATTAAGATTAATCATGGGCATATCGAATCAATCAGGAGCTGTCTCACTAATCTGACAATTAAGCAACATAAGTTTGGTAACAAGAGATCGGGGATCTAGAAATCAGATCGAGTGTTAGCTTACATGAAGAAGAAAGCCGTAATGACGAGGCCAATCGCCAAAGTGAACACCGACAAAGTCGGATACATCGCTACTGGAATCGGACTCGCAATCGGTTTCGCCGCCTGTTCACCGGAAAGACCATAAACAGACCAAAGAAAAAACGGAAATCGTAAGAAAAGAAAAAAAAAGATCAAATCAACTGGTGACTAAATACAATTCGACGGATCTAGCTTCACCATTTTGCTGTAGATATATCTCCCTTCTTCTTCGCTTCAATCTGATGAACAATGAAAAGCGACCGTGAAGCCTTTTCTATTGACTAATCTCGCTTCAGTAACAACACACGGGTTTCTCCTGGTTTAGACTTAACCGGTTTACACAACCGTGGAAATATTGATGGGCCAGTTTTGCTCTTCTAATAGGCCCAAGTCTACTTAGGAAGGCCATTGGTAAAGATTTAGAACATGACAAGTGTTTAAGTAGAATTTGCTTTTACAACAAGAACTGTTGAGTCAAACATAAAGGGTCAGTTCTATTTTTTCTTAAGTCATCAATAAAATCCAGGTAATTATGGATAACCATTCTACATAAGTCGCTGATGCACTTCTAATCAAATTTTCTACATATTAGTTATAATTCCCCATATTCCGAATAAAGTGTTAGGTCATTAACAATTAAGACATGAGTATTATCCTTAAAATTTATTAAAATATTTATTAGTTGTCGATAACAACAATATTGACGCCAAGTTTTTTCAAATATGGTGGTCAAAATAATCTAGTTAAAACTCATATATTAGAGGTTTGATTATTTTCTATTACAAATAGTAAATTAAAAGGAGATTTTAAAGTCTGAATTTTAGGCTATACGTCAGTTATTTTTTAATGATTAGAAATCTAAATATTTTGAATATTGAATTGACAATTAATCGAAACTATAGTATAAAGTCTAATTATTTTACTTGTGAATATATATATATATATATATATATATATATATATATATATATATATATATATAAAAGTTGATAAGTCAATGAACCTTCCGTGTGAGAGAGCAGTTGTCTTGGTAGAGCGTCATGTAATCAGAGGACGGCGAGAGTCGGCGATATCCTTCGTGTGCTTCACTCTCTAACATACATAGCTAAGTGAGTTGAATAATAATAATAATAAATACTCGATATTTAATAGATTGAGTTCTTATTAAGTAACCATCGACAACTCAACAATGGATATAGTTTGTTATTAAATCATTTAAAACAAATATATTTAATTAATGTTTGTCTTAACTTTGCATCTGATGCTTTGTGAAGACGAAATAGAGAAACTCAAAAAAAGTGAAGTTCGAGGTGAAATAAGCCTTTTGCTTTCTCACGCTACTTTGCGTATGTTTTCAATTCTTTGCCGGTGATAGTTGTCTATAAAACATACAATTTAATATCACAAATTGATAGCCATTAAAAGTTAGGTCTGGGTATATGGATGTTCGGTTCGGATTCAGTTCGGATATTTCGGATCTTGGATATTTCGATATCAAATCAATGTCTCATTTGGGTAATTTTACAGTTTCGGTTCGGTATTTGTCGGGTTCGGATCGGTTCGGATCAGTTGATAGGAGATCCAGACTTAAACCAGATATTTTAAATACGTTTTAGTTCAGATATTTTTTATCCGAATCAATTCACTATAAATATTTTAATTATCCAAATTCTCTTTATCAAAATTCAATCCAGCAAACACAAATAAGATCAAAAATAGTTCTATTATGATTCAACAAGAGAGAAATAATGTAATTCAAAATGAAATCAAAATTATTTAAGAGAATACTATCAAATAATAACGTAATATCCATAACCATATAAAAAATTGTATCAAAATCTGAAAGAAACCAACAAAAAAAATAGTGTAGACTAGAAAGAAATATATCAGCCCTGCAACCATGTTCCGTTAAAAAGAAAACAAATGATAAAGGAAGTGTATTAACATAAAGCTAAAACCATAACTAAAATTCTCTAACCATATTCAATAGCATATTTTATATATTTTTTCTTTTCTTTTTATATTATATTGCAATCGGATATTTTAATAGGGTATTTATTTCTAATAAAAAAAATATATAAAAAATATTTTAAAAATAATGTAATATTCAAAAAAATATCTAAATACAAAAAAAAAAAATCAAAAAATTACCTTAAATTCTCATATATGCTTATATGTTTTCGGGTCAATTGGATATCCATTCGGGTATCGGTTCGGTTCCGGATATTACCCGATACCCACGGATATAGATGAAAAAGACTCAATAGATATTTTCCTTGGTTCTGGATACTACCTAGTACCCATTATTTCGGTTTAATTTTTTGGTTCCGGGTATTTTACCTAGACCTATTAGAAACAATATACCACGCAACTAAAGGAAACTAGTACATCTATGTGTATATATATAAGTGTTTGTTGATATGTCCAAATGTAGACAAGTAGACATAAATATTTTTTATCATTTTAATTTGAGTTTTTCACAAAAGAAAACTTTAGAAGTTGCGGTGTTTTGCTATTTTACTCTTTATTTGCAGAAAATACAAGGCAATTATACGAAATCATAAATGAAAGTATCATACACAATACTATAACTTTCGAGTAATTATTATCAAATTTAAATGATGAATTTTTTTTTTAACTTCTTAAAATTAATATTAAAAGCCATAGATGGCAAGTCTCTGCGAGACAGAGTACAAGTACCTTAAACAGTTACAGATTAAAAAACAGAGGGAGAGTTAAACACAAAAAGAAAAAACAGAGTTTCCATCTCTCCAAACAATCAAGCATTCATCGACATTCTCTCCTAAAGATATGATTCATCCAATGAGGATGACCCGTCGCGAGATAAGAAGTATATCGACCATCTTTAATCACGCTCATTGCTAATTTCCGTGCTGCCAAATTTGCTCTCTGATATGAAAGAGCCAGCTTACAGTTCAGAAATTTTCTTTTAATTGCTAACACATTACCAATATGTGATCGGAAACGAGGCCAATCACTTGGCGAGTTCACAGCTTCAGTCAAGGCAACACAGTCCGAGACCTCTTCACAATCGTCGATGCGCAAGTCTTGCATACTGCTGAGTGACCAAATCAGACACTTAAAAGCCGCCTCTAAACTGCATCTGGGCGAGACCATAGCATCTCGCGCATGATATAGCACAGTACCTTCACTATCCCGTATGATCCACGCCACACCAAAAAGCGAGTGATTCGTATTCCATGCGAATCCAACATTGCATTTAAATGATCCTTGAGCAGGTTTTTGCCAACGAACAGGAAGGTGAAACAAGTTCCTTCTATCTCGTTCCATGGTTATCTGTGTATTTGCTGACTTCCATTCCTCTGCTTCACCCAAAGATGAAGCTATTACCATGTCTGCATTCTGAAGTTTCCTTGAGAAAACAATGGAATTTCTCTGTTTCCATACATTCCATACCACCCATGGAAAGGCATTTTTAGCATTGGTGCCCCCATTTGGGCTGTACATCCACTCCAGAAGCATAGAAAGATAATTTTCACAAGATCTTTCCACTCCACTCGGAATCTGCGGACTCCGTAATTTCCTCCACACAGCCGCTGAGGTGTCGCATTCGAAAAGAGCATGTACAATTGTCTCTGGCTCTTTCATGCAGACGGGGCAGAGATAATTTACCTGAATACCACGTTTTCGCACACAATCCAAGACAGCTAAAGCATTTGACGCCGCTCGCCATAGGAAGAATTTGATCTTCGGCAATGTCTTAATCTTCCATATCTTCCTTTTCAGCTTATTTATTCGGTTTTCATGATGGCTTGGAGCTGTCGAAACATTTTTCAAACTGGATAACAACCAACTGCCACTTTTTACAGCATACTTTTCATCACGAGTGTGCATCCAATACCAATGGTCTAATTCAGTTATACATGGAGAATTCCCACAAATAATCCTTACTTCTTCGGAAGGAAAGAGATTGTTCAGAGAGTCAATATTCCAATCACCAGAAGGCAGAATAAGATTAGATACTAAAAGGTGCATATCTTTGTGCTGTAACTTACTAATTGGTTGGCGAGGTCCAAGGTCTACAATCCATTTATCCTCCCAGACTTTTGTATCCTTACCATTGCCAATTGCTTTGGCGATTCCTTGTTACAGAAATTCACTTCCATGGAGGATACTTCGCCAAGCATACGAGGGCCTTTGTCCCTGACCAGCTTCAAGAAAACTTTTTTTTTTGTTAACATTGGGCTACAACAGACCGACCCATTAGCCAAGTTCCTACATAAAATAGGCGGTGAGACTTGATCCCTGGTTATGCAAGTACGCATGTCTTATGTAGATTTACCACATGCCACTAGACTAAATGTCATTTGCGCTTCAAGAAAACTCTTTGATCCATAATATCAACCTTTATAAACTCGAGACACGAGTGATTGTGAGTCAGACCTTTATAAATGATTGTTTAAATCAAAACTTTTTGGACAATATGTGTTCAAATCTATTCTTAAATATTTAAAAAAATGATGTGTATGATCATAAAAATCTATAAAAATTAGATATGAAGATTGATTATTTTGTATATTATTCCTCTTCATAATTTATGTACGACTAAATTGTATTAGGTTTGCCGAGTTTTTTTTTCATTCTGGTGATTACATGCTACTCCAGCTAATGGTTCAAATATTCATAGTATGATTTTCCCAACCTACTGATCCAATTGACAATATTTTTTTTTGACTTGTATTTATGAAAATAAAGGGTAAAACACTGTAATTATTAAAACTTCTTCTTGGAGAAATCATTTATACTTTTATAGTACGGTTTTATGCGTTTCAAGTTACTTCTTTAGATTGGACGAGATTTTCAAGAATTTTAACTGTCACTAGGATGAAAGAAGTCTTTTATATATAAACCGGCCCACAGACTCGGTGTTTGGTCGGTTTCCACATATTTCAATTTTACGTTATATGATCAAACGTAATAAATAATCACATCTTATAAAAGTCAAACGGACCTCAACTAGACTCTATATATAATGTATCTTATTATTATAGATACAACGTATACAATATAATGCAAAATGTTAGTTATTTTTCGTTGTTGTTGAATTTCTAGTCTTAGTTCTTTTTTAGTCCAACTTCCATATTCAATCTCCCAAAATTTTATAAGATTTGGGGAAATAAATATTGTATTAGTAAATATTTTGAAACCAAGGCAGTCAAATGTTTTTAGTATTTTTTTTCTACATTCTAATATTGTTTTAATTTATATTTTTGCGTCAACAAAACTTGTATACTCCATTAATCAACATCAACAAAATCACGTAAAGATATTCACGTGCTAATTATTACATTATAATATTTATACATAGAGTCTCTCTTTATAATTCTTCTATATATACCTTATACTTGTGAACTAAATCTATACTAATCCCATAATCAATAAGATCACTAAAAGTAGTAATATCTCATCCTTTGTCTCCTTTTCCCATTCACCTACTCATTAACTATACAATGACTACTAATCTTGGTTTAAGCATCATTATCATCCTAATTACAATAAGTGTAAGCCCGACCTCAATCAAATCGGAAGAGAGCATTGATGTTCTTTTACCAATATCACTCAACCTCACCGTCCTTTTCGACTCTTACTCAATCTCCGTCGCTTCTCATGACTTCGGTAACATCACCGACGTTAACCCCGGCGCAGTCCTCTGTCCATCCTCCACCGCTGAGGTCTCCCGTCTCATCCGTTTCGCTAACGGAGGCAAAACTAATCCTGAGCCTGCTTTCAAAGTGGCTGCTCGTGGACAAGGTCACTCTCTCCGTGGCCAGGCTTCCGCACCCGGCGGTGTAGTGGTCAACATGACGTGTCTAGCCAACGCGGCTAAACCAGCAGCTGTAGTTATCTCACCAGATGGGAGTTATGCTGACGTGGCTGCTGGGACGATGTGGGTGGATGTTCTGAAGGCGGCGATTGCAAGGGGCGTTTCGCCGGTTTCTTGGACGGATTATTTGTATCTTAGCGTTGGTGGGACATTGTCGAATGCTGGAATTGGTGGTCAGACGTTTAAACATGGTCCTCAGATTAGTAATGTTGATGAGCTAGACGTCATTACCGGTACGTAATTACCAAACCTCTCAAATTTCTTTAGATTTTATGACTGTGGAAATTATTTTGGTAAATGGTAAAATGTTTAATATGCATTTTTATATCGTAATTTGATTTTAATGTGACACGATATCATTTAAGATGTTTAAGTTTTGAACCTTTTGTCGATTTAATTGTTGAAAAATTAATCTACAATTTAAAGAAAAAAATGAAAGAGATTATGTGGCGATGCTAATTTTTTTTTGTCTGGTAGCTAGTAACATCAACAAGTAATATTAATATGTGTAACCAGATATTCTCAATGATAATAATGGATATATAGTTACTTTATTATTCGATTCTTGAGGCAAACTAATACGCCATAATCAGTATAAATCCAAGATAATTTAACAACGTTTAGTCAGAAAGAAAGATCCTTCGATATTAATATTTTTGTCGTTTATCATCTAACGGTAGTTATATTAATCTGTGATTAATTTTGTCATTTTTAATATTTTCAGGAAAAGGTGAAATAATGACTTGCTCTCCAAAGTTAAATCCTGAACTGTTCTATGGAGTTTTAGGAGGTTTGGGTCAATTTGGTATCATAACGAGAGCTCGAATTTCATTGGCTCGTGCACCCACAAGGGTATATATATATGAATCATTTATACTTTTATCTTTATATATGTATATATATATATATATGAATCTATATACTACTAAAAATACAAATTATTATCATTTGGTTGGAACGTAACTCAAAGTCAAAAAGGCTGATTTTGAATAAAAATAAAATCTAAATATATTTTCGTTGATTATAATTTGATATTGCTTACGTTTTTATAAGATTTGGCATAATCAATCCTAGGATTTTCTCGAGTCCAATCTTGTCTTATGTTTGCAAATCTTATTGATGTCAATACTTAATTTTGTTTTGTTCTATTTTCATAGTCTTTAATTATATAAAAATTATGGTCGCGTACACTTATTTTATATTAATTCTTCTTCTTCTTTACTCATAACCATATTTCCATCTTATATAAAATTACGTGTAATTAGATACGCTATAGTAATTTAAAGTTCTACCTGTGATCTTTGATTTTATATAAACTAAATTAAACCATATGCAATCTAACGAAGATGCTTTGATTAAAACAATGCAGGTCAAATGGTCACGCATACTCTACAGCGACTTCTCGGCTTTTACAAGAGACCAAGAGCGTTTAATATCAATGACCAATGATCTTGGAGTTGACTTTGTAGAAGGTCAACTAATGATGTCAAATGGCATCGTCGACACCTCTTTTTTCCCACTCTCCGATCAAACAAGAGTCACATCTCTTGTGAATGACCATCGTATCATCTATGTTCTCGAAGTAGCCAAGTATTATGATCGAGCCACACTTCCCATTATTGACCAAGTGCTTGACACATTAACTAGAACTCTAGGTTATGCTCCCGGGTTCATGTTCGTACAAGATGTTCCTTATTTCGATTTTTTGAACCGTGTTCGAACCGAAGAAGAGAAGCTTAGAGCTTTAGGGTTATGGGAAGTTCCTCATCCATGGCTTAACATGTTCGTCCCAAAATCAAGAATTCTAGATTTTCATGATGGTGTTATTAAAGGTCTTCTTCTCAACCAAACCTCTACTTCTGGTGTAACTCTCTTCTATCCCACAAACCGAAACAAGTAAGTATTCAATTTATATAGAGAAAACGGTCTATTTTCCCACAAGAAATATCATATAACACCATATTCTATATATATTGAATATTTGATTCAGAAGTCCTTAACTTATGTTAACACGATTCTTTGGTATAAATTTATAGATGGAACAATCGCATGTCAACGATGACACCAGACGAAGATATTTTTTATGTGATTGGATTGCTTTCATCAGCTGATGAATCTCACAATTGGAAAGAACTCGAAAGTCTCAATAATAAGATTATTCAGTTTTGTGAAAACTCAGGCATAAAAATCAAAGAATATTTGATGCATTATACAAGAAAAGAAGATTGGATTAAGCATTTTGGACCAAAATGGACTGATTTCATGAGAAGGAAAACTATGTTTGATCCCAAAAGACTATTGTCCCCAGGACAAGACATCTTTTGATTATGTAAATTTAGAACTTGTCTTTAACATATACAGAACACAAGTACTTTCATCGTCTAACAAATAAGTAATAATAACTTGTTTAGTGATTTGGGATTTAATCTTCATTTATTTAACTTTTTTCCTTGTCATATAAAATATGTTGTTACTTTTTTTTTTGTCAACGTTCAGAGCCATACTTGAACTTTACGGGATCCCATTCAAAATTTAACAACTTTGTTTCCGAAAAAAAATGGTATCATAAATTTTAAAAATAACAAGTTAACAACTTTGTTTCTGAAAAATAACTATTCTTGCATTTTTTTCTACAAAATTATTTATCAAAGTTGCATAATCAAGATTTTTAAGCATGTTTTTTTTTCTATCTATAGCATAGCATTTCATTTACTCGTTCTTGTGATATAGTCGATTGTATGTAAGACTTTATCAATTTCAATAGAGAAACTTCTTTCAACTGAAACAATTGAAACCAGAATAGTGAACATTATCCTATATGCAACTTATACATTAGGATAACAATCATTGAATCTCTTAAAAAACCAAATATTTTAAATATTTTGGTAGAATTTATCTGAAAACTTTGATTTCCAGAAATAAATCATTCTCAATAATATCTAAAATTTCTTTGTGTTTAAAAAATTTTCAAGCTTAGTGACATAACTGATACCCTATTTTGTCCATATTTTTCTTTTATTTAAATTTTACAATAACGTAATTATACATATCTACTTGGAAAAAGAATTTTGAGGACATCTAAAATTTCAGGGCCATACAAATGTTACTCGATATATATTTTGTTATAGACTATAGACAATTCAAAAAGGAAAAAAAAAAACCTGTGACAGTACTAAACGAAACGGCATGCATTTGTTTTTTCTACATGCAAAACTGAGTGTTTTCGTTTAGCTTAAAACGAGGTTGTTTGCGAGTTAGTACAAAGTATCTATCTTTAGCCCAAATTTCATCCATGGCGCTGTGTCAATACCAACTGAATCTTCACACTATTTTTTCACCAACATCTCCTTCTCCTCAATTATGTTGTCTTCAACCGCTGGATGCCTCTTTAAAGTCCAATTTCTTTATTCGTAGACTCAGATTTCATAGCTTTAATCTCGCAATTCGGTCTAACACCCGTGAATTGAGTGTCATCGTAGCCGCCATTAATATTGATACTCACCAGAGGAAGAAGACGGAGAGAAAACTTAAACCAGGGTTTTTCGAAGAAATTAGCGATAAATGGTCTTCTCGTATCAGTCTTAAAACCGACAATTTGCCATTAACTTGTTGGGATGTTTTAGACCATTAACTCGTTGGAGTGTTTTTTGAGAAATTTATAAACTCGTTGGGATGTTTTAGATCATTAATTAACTCGTTGGGGTGTTTTTTTGAGAAATTTATAAACTCGTTGGGATGTTTTAGACCATTAATTCAAAAAGGAATTTAAGGAGTAAGTTTTGGGTTCAAACTTTGTTTATCAAAAAAAACATGATTGAACAATAATTACTTTAGTTTTCTTATTAAAAGATTACAACGCATGTTACGCATTTGAGAAGAAATACTTTACAAAAGTACCATCAAATTTGGAATTTTAATATTTTTCGAAAAATTATAAGTCAATATGTTTGGTAGAGAGTAGAGATCTAAGATGCATATATAATTGGCCTTCAACTATCATGCTCGAGTTAGGTTAAAGTCGCAGCATCATTTCTCTGCATCATGACCCATATCTATACGATAAAAGAGAGAGTTGTTGATAATTTATGTTACGGTCTTGTCTTAACTCACGTTTTTAACACAAAATATATTTTATTTATTAGTCGCAGACTCAGATGCAACGACGTTTTATTATCATGATTATTCATTCTTTATCAATAAACGTGGGTGCATTTAAGAGTAGATAGCTAGTAAAGTAATATTAGTTAAATCTTCATAAAGATCGAGGCTTATGAGAAACGAATAAATTAAGTCCGACAAAGACAACTATATATTATTTTTTTTGTCATCTGAAAATTTGAAATTAGGAGGTAAAATTCCAAAAAGTTTATCCAAACTTACAACCAAAGAATAAAAAATAAGGATGCACCTTGCATCACAAACAAACAGAACTATATGAAATTAATCAAAACCTGCTTATAATGATTGTTTCCCGATCCTCGGCAACAGCTACCTTTAACCACGAAGGCGCTCCAATGTCTGGCCGCGACATTAGCTTGAAAAGACGAGAGCCTAACCTCGCATGAACTAGACGTTGACTTAAGCCTTGCATACTTAGAGAAGAAGGTCTTAAATCTCGGCCAAACATTTGGCCTCTTAATTGCTTTCACAGTACTTCCATTTTCTGTCCAAATCTCTATGTTTTCATAATAAAGATCATGGACACTTTGCAAAGTCCAGAGCAGCGCACGCCATTCCGCAATCACACGCCAAATTGAAGGCGTCAGAGCATCTTTGGCGTGATGTTTAACATTTCCTAAATTATCCATGCTTATCCATGAAACACCACTCAAAAAGGGAGCCTTCAACCACGCAACACCTACATTACATTTCAACACATTCTCTTTTGGATGTGACCATTTATGATTATCACTCAAACATCTGTGATCTCCCGATACCGTGATAGAAGCCTCATTTACTTTCCTCCACTCACTTGCATCTTCCAACGCTTTAGCAAGCAAAATATTTGTATATGAGGTCAAATTGGCTATCACATTCTCATTTCTTTGCTTCCAAATTTCCCAGATGATCCATGGTAGAGCATAAGCATTAGGAATAGCCGTACCACCAGTTTTAGAGAACTTTAGAAAACTCTCCATGTGCTGCTCTAAACCTACATCAAAGGTGTTTACAAGATTCGAAAGACCAGCAACAGTCCACACGTCTTGCCGCAGGGCACACAAACAACACGTGGTTGATGGGTTCTTTCTCTTGTTTACAAAACTGACATATCTGATTCACATTGATTCCATGAGCATTAAGATACTCAGCAACTGCCAAAGCACCCGAGAGTGCCTTCCATAAAAAGAATATAATCTTAGGAACCGTTTTCAGTTTCCAAATTCTCTTCTTAATGTTGTAAACCCTCTTGATTTCTTCAGATTCTAGGGCCCTAAAACTCAATGGGTATGCTACTAGCCAAGCACCACTATGAACTGTATAACTTCCTTCTTTACAAAAAGCCCAGCTCCGGAAATCCGTGGTGTCTTTGACAGGCGGAAAAGATAAGATACAAATCACATCAATTGTCGGAAATAACTCCTCCAGTTTAACTCTGTTCCATTCCATATCAACTATGATGAGGTCAGAAACAAAGAGGTTAAGATCTATATTTATTTCCTTATTGATTAGCCTACACAACACCTCATCAAAGACCCACTTATCCAACCACACCAAAGTGTTCCTACCATCTCCGATTGATTTTACAAGGCCCCTCTTTAACAGTTCCATCCCAAATGTAATGCTTCTCCACGCTTATGATGCTCTTGAGCCAATGCTCGCATCAATGATGCTACAGTTGGGGAAATACATGGCCTTGTATATTTGTGATATAAGAGATTGTGGCTTCGTTAGCACCCTTCATGCTTGCTTCGCAAGCAGACTTTGGTTAAACTCACCAATATCCTTAAATCCTAAACCACCAATGTCCTTTGGCTTACACATTTTCTTCCACGATACCCAATGAACTTTCTTCTTGTTCTCATAACTATTCCACCAAAAGCTCGTGATCGCACTTGTCAACTTCTGACATTGAAACTTTGTTAGCCAAAAGCACGACATACTGTATACCAATAGAGATAGTGCAACAGATTTAATTAACGTTTCTTTTTCACCAAGAGACAAAGATTTTTCATACCAAGCATTCATCTTGTTCTTTAGCCTTTCCGTGATGAAAGATAAGAGCTCTCTTTTTGAACCGTCGAGACACTCGGTTAACCCAAGTATTTCCCATTACCCTTTCCTTTGTGATTCCAAGGTACAAACCCAAAATTCTTCTTGTAATGGGGTCAGTTTTCTTGCCAAAAGTTACAGCTGACTTGCTGAAATTAATAACCTGTCCTGAAGCCTCACCATACAACTTTAGACATCTTATCAACTCTGAGCATTCCTTGAATGTAGCCTTACAAATGAAAACACTATCATTTGCTAACAATAGTTGTTGTATCGGTGGACATTCAATCTTTAAACCTGTCAAAAGTTCATTTTGTTCCGCTTTTTCCATAGCAAAGTTAAGAGCTTCGGCACTCCATCATCCATGACACCCACACATAACAGTAGCCCATTTTCAGAAATAACACCTTCAAAAAAAGTCACTCCATACGGTCATAAGTCTTAGACATTTCGGTCTTAACCACAATGTATTCTTTATTGCATTTTTGGCTAGTGTTTAAAGCATGAATCATCTCATGAACAATTAGAATATTGTTAGAGATGAGTCGACCCGCAACCAAAGCACCTTGTGCCTCAAAAACAAACTCCGAGAGACACTTCTTTAGCTAGTTACTCAGTACTCTTGACACAATTTTGTAAGCTACTGAGAAAAGGCTTATAGGTCTAATGTCCAACATTTTCCTAGGATTTGACACTTTTGGCAATAAACACAATTGCATGTAATTCCAATCTTTTGGCATAATACACAAAGACAACTAATTATGACTTTAAAATCCAATTTGGGATTTAATTTTCATATTTTTAGAGATGCATGATTGCCCCGAAGGGAGACCGCTGATATCTGATCTAGCGGGCTTAATTTAACTCAATGTTCTTAACACTGATCTTTGATTTCGTCCTATGCATATATAAAGAAACCTAAATAGGATTAAACATTTAACATTGTGAAACAAAGGGAACATAAGATATTTGAGTAAATACATGTATTCATGACTCATCAGTCGTTCGTTAGAAGATCGTTTACATTAATTATTAATTACATATCATTATTATCAATTGATTATCTGCATGACCCATCAATTGATTATCTGCATGAGATTATCAACGCTTTCTTGGTTAATATGTTCTTCTTCGGTTTCATTTAGGTTCTCATATTCATCAAGATCATCTTGTACTTCATTGAGATCAGATACGAAAGGAACATATCAACGGTTCTCTCTCTCATTTTTCATGCACATGTGATGAGTCATGCAGATAATTAATAATTAATTCAAAATTATCATATACCAAACTCTAACTAATAACAGAGACATGAGTACACGTATTTTTGGTACGTTTAAATATAATTAGTGTTAAAAACGTTGAGTTCAATTAAGACCGTTAGATCAGATATTAACGGTCTCTGTTTCATTTTTATATATGAATCACTTTTAATAAATATAAAATTATAAGAGCATCGAGTGAATATGTGGACATGACCGACAGCAATAGCTTGGTCAATCTTAGAGCTTCTCCTCTTGAAGTCCTCATCCCTCCTAGGCTTCATAAATCTCTCTACCATGTGGATTACAAGGCTTTAGTTGTAATCCGTCATAATCATTGAAATCTCTCTACCATGTGGAGAATAATATATATATATATATATATATATATATATATTAAATATGTTTAATTATCTATTTAACGAGCAATGTATATTCGGTGATCTTAGTTTAGTAACGGGTGGTAAGTCCACTAAAAGTAGACATTATTTCACATTCAAAAATCGAGTCTCACTGCCTATATTATGTAGGAACTTAACTAATGGGCAAACCAATTATGATCTAGTGTTAGATAAAAAAAAGGTTGAATATAAAGAGTCTCATTTTAGCTATTAAAAATAAGCATTCGATCTCATAAACTATCACAAAATTTAGTCATTTAGAGTCGCATAATTCATCTCATAGGAAGAGGCAAACTGATCTCTCTTTGGTGAAATATAAGTAAGCTTGGCCGGTCAACAAGATTAGGTAATGCTTACAAGCTGGATGCATAATTACTTTCAGAAAATATAATATCATAAGAGCTTGTAAAAAATATCTCAAAGTCTATATGTATATCATTTGTTTACTACCCACATGTTACAATTAAATTTGCAATTTAACCATGGACAAAGTTTTTGCAAGGTCTATATAAGCCAATTAACGTTTTAAGAGTTTTCATATTCAAAACAGAAAACCTTATTAAACTTTACAAAACTATCCTATACATTCTAAACTTGAAAAGAGATGACAAACCACAAAACATCGAGCCTTCCTCTAATACTCGAAAAGAAACCAATTGAGCTTTTAAACCCTCAAAACCTATTCCTTCTGAAACACTCACCCTCTCGACTTTAGACAGCGATCTTTTCAATGAAGTTATGTACGCAACGATTTACGTTTTCAAAGCCAATGAAAAGAACCTAAACGATCCTGTCTCTTTTCTTAGGAAGGCTTTGTCCGAACTTCTTGTGTATTACTATCCTCTTTCAGGTAAGCTAGTGAGAAGAGAGAGTAATCGAAAGCTTCAGTTAGTTTCTCTGGGTGAGGGAGTTCCATTTGGAGTCGCCACACAACATCTCTCGACCTCTCCTCTCTAAACTATATAGTAAACCTCGATAACCAAGTTGCTTTGAGCCTTGTGCCTGACATTGAAATTGACTACGAGAGCAAAGGTGGTTATCATCCTCTGGCTTTGCAGGTACGTGGCTTTTTATTTTCTTGATTATTGAAAAATTATAAATATTAAAACATCAATGAAACTGTTAGGATTTTTCATCGTAACTTAGATATATCAACTGTTCCTTTTGTTTATTTTGAAGGTTACCAAGTTTGCTTGTGGAGGATTCACCATTGGCACTGCATTGACGCACGCAGTGTGTGATGGAACAGGTGTGGCTCAGATCATTCATGCTTTGCCTGAGTTGGCTGGAGGAAAGACAGAGCCATCGGTTAAGCCAGTGTGGCAGAGAGACCGACTCGTCGGAAAACTTGACAATAAACCGGCTAAACTTCCAGGAGGCCATATTGTTGATCTTTTGGCCACTTCACCGTATATGCCAACTTCTGACGTTGTATGTTGCTCACCTCACATTTTTTCAGTTTTGATTAAGTAATATATTACATTGACTTTAGACATCATAATATTAACTTACACATGTTTTACATAATTTGCCAAGATATATGCGAGGATTTGTAATTTTATAGAAATAGAAACAATAATGAAGCTAATATGATCTGACTTATTTATCATTGACTAGGTGATGGAGACAATAAACATTCCGGCTGAGAATATAAAATGGCTTAAAGACTCTGTGATGAGAGAATCCGAGTTTGTTAAAGAGAGTTTCACAACTTATGAACTACTTAGTTCTTACATGTGGAAATTACGATCTCGAGTTCTAAATCTAAACCCTGATGGAATGTCCTTGGCATAGCTGTCAGTATCCGACATGTTATGGACCCGCCATTTCCTCAAGGCTTCTACGGTAACGCCTACATAGATGTCTACGTTGAGCTAACCGTGAGAGAACTCGAAGAAGCTTCAATCCTTGACATCGCGAAGCATGTGAAGAAAGCTAAGAAAAGAGCTTATGATAAGGATTATATCTAGGAAGAGCTAAAGAACATAGAGAGATTAATGAGAGATGATGCAGTATTCGAAGGGGTAAGTGATGGATTGTTTTTCTTGACAGATTGGAGGAATATTGGTTGGTTCGGATGGATGGATTTCGGTTGGAATGAGCCAGTGAATCTAAGGCCATTGACTCAGTCGAATGGGACAGTGCATGTAGGGATGATGTTGAAACCTTCAAAATTGGATTCATCTTTAGAAGGTGGAGTTAAAGTGCTCATGAAGTTGCCGAGAGATGCAATGGTTGAGTTGAAACGAGAAATGGATGCTATGAAAACTTTATTTTGGTGATAAGTAAGTATAACTTAGTTCGTACTTGAGTGAAGTTTTATGTCTGTTCGTGAATGCTTTTAAATAAATGTCTGGATGTTCAGTCTGTCATGTAATACTTAGTTTGCTCATGTAATGAATAATGAATTAAGTTGAAACGACACAGTTTCCTCATTGTTACCTTTAATGGACCTTCAACAATCTGAGCCTAGCCCAAATCATTTACAGAAGAATGTTTCTCTCTTCTATCAATTTATGTTTGTCATTTACTCACTCAACTACTACCTAAAAAGGGTATAGATAACAAACAATATTGAAAAGAGTAGGGAGCATATAAATGATTATTGTATGTTAGTTTAAAGGCAATATGCATCTCTAGACTCTATCAAACTCATTGATTATCCATTTTCTTTTTTTGTCAACTGGATCGACGAAAGGCCTTCTATACCCCAAATTCATCTATAAGTTTTTTAAGTTTTAACTTTTATATCTAAGTCAGCAGACTAAAAACATATTTGGCAAGACTATAAATTTTTGATGGCCAACTAAAGTTTTCTATTTATAGTATAGCTGTATTGTCTATTGTAAGCACTACAAGAAAATTGGATATTGATAGCACATAATGATAACGTATTTTCCATAAATGCTATTACATATAGTTTTCAAAATTTCGTATAGATATAATAGTATTTTATAAACTTTAAGCCCATTACTAGCAGAATGTGATATGTTTGGAGGGAATTTTATACACCTAGCATTTTTTTGGTAAAAAAGTTTGGGCCTCTTTACAAAATTTTGGGCTATCTTTTCTCTTTTTTTGTCGGGCAAAAGAAAACCTAATATCAAAATTTCGATTCTCTCCACCAGCCATTCTTCTCGCCAACGATAAACTCGGCTTCTCTCCTCCATTTTTGTTGTCATCTTCTATTTCGATTTTGCCCTAGGTCAACCTGGGTTCTCGATTTCTCTGTAGGTTATCAAACTGAATCGTTATTCGCTCTCTAGTTTTCAGCCGGAGATTCTCTGATACCGTCGCTTGCTTCCTTGTTCAGTCGACGTCTCACTGCCAACAGAGAACCTACGCTTCGATTTTGTCTCTTGTCAAAGGTACTTTGCTTCTTCCTCCACCTATTTAGGGGTTTTGATTCTGAGACCGTCGATTGGGGTTTTTGAATCAATGTAAAAAACCTTTCTTAGGATCAACACTTGCTTTACCTTTTTCAGATTAGTATTGTGTTGTTTCTGCTGTTTAATATGGTTAATTAGCAATTATTTCTCGCTTCAGGTTAATATGATTAGCAATTATCTCCTCTATCGATATCTGAAGGTTTCGGGCACTACATGTGCGATAGGAACATCTCTATGGGGATGAATCTTGGTAACATCACTATATATCAAAGCCGATGACAGAGGCGATATTGTCACCTTCATCTTCGAGAACTCCAGTACATTCTCAATTTCGTTTGTTATGGGTTTGCTTTTGTTCTTGTTGATTATGATGATTTTGGTCACTTGGTTCTGTAATTTATAGGTTTCAATTGCGAATGATAGATTTAAAATCAGATAGAGTTGTAATGATAAAATCGTTATTGCTGGTACATTAGCTTAGCTTGTAAAATAGTGCTTCAGATGTTCTCATATCAACTTGCACTGTTGCTCACAACAATGCTCTGTTGACCCTCTTGGTTTCAAATAACTTTGCTAAGATCAAAAGCAGTGTGTTTAAAGGTTTTAGCAAGGACAACATTCATGGTCTAGTATATGCTGGTATGCTTTTACTTTATGCCATTTGTAGAATTTTGTGTCCTGAATACTAGACTTCTATGGCTTTAATCATTAGCTTAGCTTGTAAACTTATTCAATCACCTTTCAAGATGGGGTCTGATTGAGACTGTAATTGTAGCCAACGTTTGGTTTTGATTGTTATGGTCTGGTTTTACTTAAAGCAGAACAAGCATATCCGATTTTTCCCCTAACCTCCCTTGTAAAATTTCTTATGTTCTTGACTTTATTACTTCTATAACGCATCATTTGTTTATTCTCACTCTTTATGTACAGATTCTTTCAAACATGATAAGAAAGTCTTATAAATGTTTCAAAATGTACAAACATCCTCGCAAAGATACAACACAAACTTGGTTGAGTTTCAAAAGTCAGCATCTCTTTGCAAAGTGAAAACTCTTTCAAGTTTAACACATGAGCTGAGGTTAATTAAACAATTTTGGTTGGTTGAGTGTGTTAGATTGTTACTCTATTCCAAAGTTTATGTTGGTCTTGTGGCGATAGCGACAAAAAGGAACATATAGGCAATAAAACGTCATGAACCATTCACTAAATATTAGTTTAAGATAAGAAAAATGTTCTTTTTTCAATTATTCCTCAGATTCAATCATGTGGTCGGTGGCGGATCAAATGCCAGTATTATTCAGTATTCACGAAACGATCAGCGAGTAAGTTGACAAAACCTTAATTGATTGCTAATACCGAGATGTTCTTGAATCAAGTATCTTCTTTTCATATCTGTAGATAAAAGATGGCGACTTTGTCTTGCCTGACATGGGTTGTAAGTTGCATGATTACGTTAGTGATCTTACTCGGACATGGCCACCTTGCGGAAAATTTAGTTCTCTTCAGGTTGATGGTTCTGTTATCTCATTCTTTATCTTATGTAGTATTCCTTGTGCTATAATGATGAATAAGTAAGGTAGTACTGGATGTTTGATTTGGTGTAATATAGTTGGATATTAGATTCTCTATGTATGGATGCTTTTGGATGTTTGATATATATTTGGATTTAGTTTTAATTTTGTATGTGCATTAATAAAAATCAGTTTTGAGCAACAAAAACAAATAATCGAGTATAGCTTACTAAATGTTTCATGCAGCTCGTGGTATATATATAACCATTATAGCAATTCTAAAAGTGTTAGAAAATAGTTATATAAAACTATTTTTAAAACAAATGTTGTATAAAATTATTTTACAACAAACAAATATAGCTATAGTAAAATGTTTTACGACACATGAAAATGACTACAATAAAATATAATAGAGTATTTATATTGTGACACGGTAAAGTGCAATATATCATAAACTTAACACTATTAAAAATTATGATATAATAGCAGAGCAAAAATGTGCTATAATATATGCTAACTCTATTATAATTGAGATAGATATAGCGCTTACTACAACGCTATATATTACCTATAATAACGATAATCGGGTGCTAACAATGTATATCTTTCTCGCTACTTGATTAATTCAGTACCCATATGCCTCCATATTTATGTACGTAGGGTATTACTACCTATTCCTTGCGTCCACATGCGGTGTGGTCTTTTGATGAGAAATGAAAGCAGTTATTGAGCAATAATGATTCTTTTTTTTTTCGTTTTTGCTCCAAACAATCATACTTCATATATAGCTATTAGTCTCTTTCTGACTTACTTATAATGTTATTGTATAATGAATAAAACCAGAAATTTTAGCCCCAAAATGAAAGATTTGTTGTCAAACCGATATGACAACAACTATAATCAATATAGAAATCTGACAACAACTATTTTTATTTTTTTGTATCAGGGTGAAATCGAATTCCAATGTTGGGGGATTTGTAAAATGAAAATACAAATGATTAAAATAAATTTTAAATAAATAAACAAAAGACAATATATGCCCACCAGAGTCAGAGCCCTGGGAGATACGTGGAGCCACAAGCAACTTATATTTAATTAGGTAATGAAGCCATGAATAGAACTATAAAAGTATAGAACAAAGAGAATAGGAGAAGAAAATAATGAGATATATGGCTTTATTTTTCTGTAAAAGAAATGAGATATATGACTTAATCGCAAACAGTCAAATAAGACATGGTAAACTAAAGGAAAACATATTATGAATACGAAATATATATATATATATATATATATATATATATTAGTTTAGTTTTTACTATTATTTTGCATCATTTCATATCATTTAGCGTGCATTAATTCTTATTTTAGATTAGTTTTTGGTCTATTTTACATTTTAGAATTATCGAATCGCATATTTTCTGTTTTGAGTCTAATTTAGGTGAATTGGAACACACTTTGAAGCATTAAGGACTTTGGGATGAGATGCACTTTCATGCTATGGAGTTGGCTGAGTAAAACATGAAGAAATGAAAAAAAGAACCTGGGAGAATGGGACATCGGCCTCGACCCCGACCTGATGGACCCGACGGGATGCACAGACCGTATGCCTTGCGGATGCACGGTACGTCACCCCTTGGCTGACGTGGAAGACCTTACCTCAGACGCACGGACCGTAAGCCATTCTGGAAGCACAGCACGTCGGGCCTCGTCCTGACCCAGCCAATCCGACGCCAGATGCACGATCGTAGGCCTTGCGGGAAGCACGTACGTCGACCTTATATAGACCCGACCTCACCACCCCGACGCCCGGAAGGCACGACTCGAAGCATTCTGGAAGCATGGGACGCCGACCCTTACCTCAACCTGGAGCACCCAACGCCGCATGCACGGATTCCACTTAAGTTAGTTTGTCTCGGGTCAACCCGAATCCTTTTTAAAACATTAAAACCCAAATGTGTAGGATATTTTTAAGACATCTTTTAATTTATCTTCATTCACTCTTTTAGTTTGAGCCACTTAGAACACATTACAGAGTGAATTTTGGAGAGTATCTTGTATACTCCTTTGGATGATCATCTTTTGATCATTCTTTTGAATCAATTGGAAAATCTCTTCTTCTTATCCCTCTTTTCATTATGTCTATCTTTTTATCTTTTGTTTTGTGTTCATTTGTTATGATGTGTGAGTAGATTTTATAATGGTTGATGGCTAGGTAGATCCTAGGTTTAGATGATTGATTTTTGATGCTTAGGTTGTTGAATCCTAAATATTAGGTGATCTTAATGCTAGATTTAACTTGGCCATTTGAATCTATAAGCTAGGAATTTTGTTGTCCGAGAGGTGTTCTATGAAATTCTTGAGAGACTTTTTTATGAGCTTTTCTTCCCTAGCCATTGAGAGATGATGTTAGGGTGATTAGTGAACTTAATGGACTTATTTTTAATGCTTATTGATCTTTGAATTGACAAATGAGAGTTTAGCTCAATTGATTGATTGGTAAAGTGGTTAATGCCATGAGAGTGGGTTAGTGTAGAGTTGTGTTCCATGTTCTAGGTTGAGCTTAATTGTTTCTTATTGCATCATTTGTTAATTGTCTTCCCCTTTGATCAATTACCTTGCCTAAAACCATTCGCATTCGTTTATTTGTCTTTGCATTATTTTTGTTCTGTTTTGTTTAAGTTGTATTGTTGTCGTATTTGCTTAGTTAAGGGTTGTTTAGTTTTGTTTTAAGTTGAGTAGTAATAGTAGTTAAATTTCAATAATCTTGGATTGTTTTAGTTTAAATTAGAATCCTATAATTTCATTGTGTTAGTTATAGGTTCATTGTGGATTCGATTATCAAGTACTTGCATTGATGTGTTTGCACTTGTTGATTAATTGGTATTAAAAAATGTGTATCAACAAGTTATGAAACTCTAGAAAAAAAACTGATGAATACGGCAAAAAAAAAATTTCTTTTTTTTTAATTAATTAATAGGATAAAATTTTATGAAAATGCTATTCTCTTCTTCTCGCAATAAATAATGTTTTAAGATAAAACGTTTGTATCCAAATATTTGATGTTTAGATTTCAAACACAAAAAATTGATCTATTTTTCTTATTTAATCCTACTATTTGTTTCTATTAATTACTCTATTAATTACAATAGTGTAACTTTATAAATTTTAAATAATTTCAGTAATTTTTTAAGCAAAAAATATTAATTATAAGGGTTTTGAGCAAAAATAACTCTAAGTGACCAATTACTCTCCACCTACAAACAATTCAGACTGAATAAAAAGAAAGAGAAAAAGTCTATATTATCACACATTTATTACCCACGTTTTACATGCTACAACCCTACAAGATTCAACATTGGTATACGTGTCCCTTTATATATCCACAAAGTTTATGTAAACCCAACGTCTCAGAGTTTTCATATTCAAAACAGAAAAGCTTATATACCTTTACAAGAAGATCTTATATTATACATCCTAGACTTGATAAGAAATGGAAAGCCACACAAAATTCAGCCTTCCTCTATACTCGAAAAGAAACCAGTTGAGCTTGTTAAACCCTCAAAACCTATTCCTTCTGAAACACTCGCTCTCTCTACTTTAGACAGCGATCTTTTGAATGAAGTTATGTACGGAAAGATTTACGTTTTCAAAGCCAATGAAAAGAACCTCAATGATCCTGTCTCTTTGCTTAGAAAGGCTTTGTCTGAACTTCTTGTGTATTACTATCCCCTTTCAGGTAAGCTAATCAGAGGAGAGAGTAATCGAAAGCTTCAGTTAGTTTCTATGGGTGAGGGAGTTCCATTTGGAGTTGCTACATCATCTCTCGACCTCTCCTCTTTAAACTATATAGAGACCCTCGATAGCAAAGTTGCTTTGGGCCTTGTGCCTGACATTGAAATTGATTATGAGAGCAAAGGTGGTTATCATCCTCTAGCTTTGCAGGTACGTACGTATATAGCTTTTCATTTTCTTGAAATATTGTATAGATATTAAAATTTCAATGACACTATACTTAAAGAAATTTTATTCTTTTAGAAATGTAAATCACACATAATTAAAGATACAAACGTTGTTTCATTCACCATTGGCACCGCATTGACACACGCAGTGTGTGATGGATCTGGTGCGGCTCAAATCATTTATGCTTTGACTGAGTTTGCTGCGGGAAAGACAGAGCCATCGGTGAAGCCAGTGTGGCAGAGAGACCGACTCGTCGGAAAACCTGACAATAAACCTGCCGTAGTCCCTCGTGCCCAAATTGCTGATCTTTTGGCCACTTCACCGTATATGCCAACTACACAAGTCGTATGTTCCAGACCTATTTTTAATTTATGCCAACAATATATTCTGTGATTTTTATAATTAAGTTCTATTTTAACAATCTATATAGATGATGTTTTTATTAGAATATTATACATTAGGATGTTGGATATTTCTCAAATTATATAAAAAGATTATGGTCACTTTAATCATTTTCAATTGGGGTTTTCAACTTTGGAAGTTCATAATATGTAATAGTTTTCAAGATTTATGTCAAAATTTATTATATAGAGAAAAATAGTGGAGCTAAATGATTTCATTATTTATTATTGAATAGGTGATGGTGACAATAAACTTTTCCGCTGAGAATATAAAAAAGCTTAAAGACTCTGTGATGAGAGAATCCAAGTGCGTTAAAGAGAGTTTCACGACTTTTGAAGTACTTATTTCTTACGCATGGAAATTAAGATCTCGAGTTCTAAAACTAAACCCTGATGGAATCACTGTCCTTGGCATAGCTGTTAATATCCGACATGTTATGGACCCGCCACTTCCTCAAGGCTTCTATGGTAACGCTTACATAGGTATCAATGTCGAGCTAACCGTAAGAGAACTCGAAGAAGCCTCAATCCTTGACATCGCCAAGCAAGTGAAGAAAGCTAAGAAAAGAGCTTATGAAAAAGAATATATCGAGGAAGAGCTAAAGAACACAGAGAAATTGATAAGGGATGATGTGAAATTCGAAGAGGTATGTGATGGATTATGTTTCTTGACGGATTGGAGGAATATTGGTTGGTTCGGATCAATGGATTTTGGTTGGAGTGAGCCAGTAAATCTAAGGCCATTGACCCAGTCGAATGGTACGATGCATTTTGGGATAATATTGAAACCTTCGAAAATGGATCCGTCCTTAGAAGGTGGAGTTAGAATGATCATGAAGTTGCCTAAAGATGCAATGGTTGAGTTCAAGCGAGAAATGGATGCTATGAAAAAACTTTATTTTGGTGAAAACTAAGTGAAGTTTTATGTCTGGTCTTGATATACTTTTAAAATAAATGTCATGGAATTATTGTTGACTTATGAATATTGAATAATGTCTAGTGAATACAAAGTTTAAAAGACATTTTACCAAAAAAGAAAAAAAGTTTGAAAGACAAAACAGTGAAACGACACCGCTTAGTCATCGTCGCCTTTAATGGACCTGTGACAATCTAAGTATAGCCTAATCAATTACAGAATAAGCCCACTAAGCCCGTGAAGCAATCTTCATCATCTTCATCTGAACAAGACAAAATGTACGAGGAATAGCAGAGGAGAGAAAAATGTGATCTGTACGGAATATCAAACTTTATCTTCTTGAACCTCGCGTCATGAATCCTGATGAAGCCAAGTTTCAAAAGATTAAAGAGTCTATTTTTGAATATAAGAAGAATACTCTGTAATTGAGAATATTAAGCAAAATTAGAAATAAAACCCTTTTCGTCTTCTTCGCCCTTTTAAGCTACATTTTACAGGCACCTCTAAACAACGTTTGGAGTTTAAACGCCGCTGGGTAAACACTTGATCTTTTTTTTTTTTGGTAAAACTTTTAACTCTTGATCTTTATCATCACATTGATGAAACACTACTATCTCCATGTTTATACTTGCTACTTAGGCCGTCGTTTTGTTTTTTGCTGGTTTTTCTCTATCTGATTTTGCTGAATCCTTCTCTAGGTTTTGTTAGAGAAGCTTCACGTTCTAGGTTTTATGCTTGTTTGATACTTGGGTTTAGTCGAAAGCTTCACGTTCTAGGTTTTATGTTTGCAAGTTAGGGTTTTTTTGTTTGTTTTGTTGCTGGTCTCTTTCTCTGATTTTGCCTTTCTATCTTCTTTCTGAATGTCTTCTTGTGTCTGATTCAACTTGAAACCATGTTTATGCTTGCAAGTTAGGTTTTTGTTTCCTGTTTTTGCTGGTCTGGTTCTCTGATTTTTCCTTTATATATGTTCATTCTGAATGTCTTCCTCTGTCTGGTTCTACTTGAAACCATGTTTATGCTTGCTTGAACTGTCTCCACACTCTCTTGCTTCTCCTTTCTTTCCGTATTGTTCACTTGTTTCCCCTCATTTTCTAGTTGGATTCAAAATGTGTTTTATGGAACAGTTTTGTTCACGAAGTGTATATGAATGCAGGGATAAGTATTTGAAGATGTCTGAGTTCTGTCATCCGAATTGCATTCAAGCAAGAAACAAGCAAGAAGATTACGGTAACATATCAGTCAAGATTTAAGAATCTAAAATATTACTTATCTGCATCATTAAGAGAAACTGTGGTTTAGTCTGAACTGATAGTTACTTCGTTTGTTCTAATCCTTTGAAAGAGTAAAAAGCATATGCATTTTTGGTTTATTTTCATTTGTTTTGTCTTGCAGATGCATTTCAATCTGCAGCTTTGGTTGCGATTCGTCTGATAAGCTCTGCACGGGTTATACTTAAGCTTGACTCTGAGTTTACTGAGTACTCAGCTCAGTATTTGGTGGATAACGTTGGTCGCAAGGAGGAAGACATGCTGGGAGAAATGGATCAACAGCGATGTGAGTTCACTTACGAAAACATCCTTAAGTATTTGGAGGATAACGTTTATAATCCCAAGAAGGAAGACGGGCAAGGGGAAGTGGATCAACAACGCTGTACATGAGCTCACTGTCAAAGACTGCCTTCGATTTGCTCTAAAAGTAGGGCTTCCTAAAGCAGAACACAGGGCGCATTTGGGATGCACGTTCAAGCCTCCCCCATTTGCTTGTCACATAGCTCGCGTTCCCATGAAAGGAGAAGTGATAGAGGCTAAGAATTTAGAAGAAGCATTGGAGCTGTTGCGGCAACAACCGGTGGGAGCAAGACTTCATATGTTCAGTCCGGACTTTGATCATGTTGGAGATGTAAATTGTTGTTACTTAGATTTCAAAACTTTCAGAGATTAATGACAGAGTTTTGATCTAATCTTATTCATTTTTTTTTGGTCCTGTAGGGAATTTAGAATGGCCCCTCAGGTGGAACACGCTATGTTGGACTTAGAGATGTGATTATAGTTGGAGCTGAGACGACTGAGGAAGATTTAATTGTGGATGTACAGATATGCTACAAGAAGAAGACTTCATTTGTCAAAGTGTCTGGTCTTCGAATGTTTATGCGAATACCGATTAATGGTGACGATGACTCTGTGGTCACAGAGCCAACAGGTCTGCTTGTTGACTTCGGTCTCCCTCGCTTATCTATCAACTAAATAAGAGCTTAGATCTTGTTAACCATCTAGAGAACTACATATGCTAGTTGTGGAACTTGTTTAGAGGTCTTATATTTTAAGAATGTTTTAGGAGACTTATTTTATGAAATTAAGAAGTCTAAGTTATCTTAAAAAGACATATATATGCTTTGTTGCGGAACTTTTTTGTGGTTCGGATTTAGGATTGTTTTATGAGACTTATATCTGCGAGTTAAGATGTTGCTCGCTGCTTTCTAAAGTATTAATTTTGGAATTGATCTGTTTAATGTGGTCGGAGAAGATAATCAGTCCCTTTTACTAATTATTAATGGGGTTGTATTGAAATCAAAATTTTAGATGATTTTGGTCCTTTTTTTTACATTCCTTGTTATTAAACTAGTGATTTCTAAATTATTTATCAAATCATGTGTTTTTACAAAATCATTTAAAATAATTCACAATCTTTTGTTATTTAATCATATCAAATTTCTTGTTATTCAGAAGTAAACAATTTTTTTTAATAAAACTCGTCAATCTGATTATGAAAGATTTTGGCTAATTTTTTAATTGTAAAAACATAGCTCAAAATCTCACATATATAAGGTGTGATTTCAAAAACCAAAATAAAGTTTTTAAACAAAATAGTTTTGAAAGAACACAACATGGGCTCAAAGAAGATAACGTACATGTATCAAAGATTCTTCAGTTAGAGTTTTTATGCTCTGAATGAAATTTGAGGAGTCGGCAACTTCGTGCTATTGGCTCAGAGTTTCCTCTAAGGACATCATTTTACCTAAATCACGAGATGCATACAGTGAGGTTTGATGTCGTGGGCAGATTTGTTTTGAAAATGTTAATCCACAAAGGTGTTACTTGACGTTAATTAGTGATCATTGTAGTATTGTAACACGTGAATTGTCAAAGGCTATGGAGCTTAAAAGTTAAAACCAAGCTTTTGATACTTTTTGTAAGACTATAGGGGATATAGGTTTAAAGCTGGACTCGATGTCTTCATTGGAAATGGTTTTCAGACTCTATAAAAAGGTCAGACAATCTGTTTTGATGTTTCAGTGTTGTGTCAGATTGGCAACTTATGACAGAAGATGGTTTTGCCTTAGTTTAGAGGTAGAACAAGCTTTAGGGACTCTAGATAACATGAAACTTCAAGTGCTAGTTTACAGGAGATGGGACTTGCAACACTGCATCTACTTGATATCTCTCAGAGATTTCTCATTTGTTTATTGTTTAAACGATAGTGTAATTCCAGTTTATTCTTTTGTAAAATAGCTTTGTATTATCCATAATTTTGTTTCTTCTGGAGCCTTTTTTAACTAATATTTACTCTTTTATCCACTATAGTTTGGCTTGTTTCTTTGAAATGCAAAATTTGAAGAATATGAAACACAAAATTATGTGGTACACTGAAGAATGATATTATTCTGTTAATACATAGACTGTTATTTGTTGTGTTACCAAATATAAAATCAACCAGTTCTGGCCAGAAAACATTACCTTGCTCATGATCATGTTGATGATGGTGTTTGTGGTGTACGTCTTGCTAGTTTATGAAATATTTTTCCAAATACTGAATTTGAAAAATTGAATCACATAAAATCACATAGAATTTCATATTAAATGTCCCAAAATCAACATATGATTTTTTTAAATAAAATAAATCTACTTAAATCACTCCAAATATCCTAAAAACCCATTTAAATCTTTACAAATCTAGTAAAATCTAAATCCTATCAAATCTCTTTAAATTATACTTTCAACACATCTCTAAGTGAAATTTTAATCCAAAAAACAATGATTTATTGATTTATCCAACAAACATTGTTTACTTTTAATATTTTCTCATTTTCAATGCAAATAGTTTTATTACTTATTTCCTTGTTAACTTTATACTAAATGATAAATTATTTTATTTTTGTTTAATAGCTAATAAATGTCTAGTATATATTTTTTTAGTGAGATACAAGCATAATATTTATGACAAAATCCAAAGAGATAAAGAAGTGTAATGGAATAAAACACATATAAAAAATGTTGACTATTAGTCTATTACAAGCTGGTTCTTAGTTATTATAAAATTGAAGATTCTAGTTTCTACCATCTTAAATATTAAATAAAATCTTATATATTTTTTTCCATCAATAACTTTTTTGAATCAAATATCATTCATTACATACTGTCTTGAAAATGGAAGACATGAGCGATACATATACCACATACAATCCTTATGAACAATATAGCGAGCTAAAGTATGAGAACAATAAAATCTTATATACACAATATTCAATAATCTAGTTTATTTATTTTAGATGATTTTCTTATATATCCTTAATTATAACGGCGAATGATATTATATGATGTTGAGTTAGATATTTTCTTAACTTGAATTGTACTTGAGATGCACAATTAATTAAATCATCTTCGTTGGCATCTATTATTTATTTGAATGTTCCAATTATTAAATTAGATGGCATTGATATGAAATTACTATTCTGTGAATGGCACATACGACTTCTTTTTTCCTTTGACTTTTTCATTAATATAAATAAATATTTTATTATTATATTAACTTCTTTTTTGTTAATATTGGACCAGAACAGACCGGCCCATTAGCCAAGTTCCTACATAATGTAGGCGGTAGGATTGGATCCCTAATTGTGCAAATGCGCATGTCTTATATGTGGACTTACCGTCTACCACTAGACTAAATGCCGTTTGCACTATATTAACTCAATCAATGTATTACTTGTATTTATCTCACTTACATGATTTGGCTATAATTGTTGGTGAAAATCTATTGAATCATTTGGTTTGATAACCAAAAAAAGAGAATAAGTAATAATATGTAAAAGAAAGTTCTCTCCAAAAAAAAAGTCTCTTTTGAATCACTATTTTTTTAAGATTATGCAAAATAGAAAATAATATGTGATATAAAGGTTATCACCATCAGTTATTAAATTAGATATATAATACATTAAATCATATATTTAAACAATTTTCTCATCAATTTTGACAGAAGTTTTCGTGAAAGTTTTGATGGGATATCTAAAAAAGCCCACTAAGCCTCGTTTCGTCACCAACATCGAAACTAATAGTTATGATTCCCTTTATTGATTTTACTTACCTATGACGCCATGTTCTTAACAATAGTGTCAAGCTGCTTGATTATAAATATTTTTTCTAAAGAAAAAGATTAGCATTTGTCTCTATATCACCGTTATTAAAATCATGACATGTTGTAATTATACCGATTAATTCCTCAACTTTATTTTGTGCAAAAAAAAGTTACAAACAAAATATTATATGAAAAAAAATCCAAAGAGAGAAGAAGTGTAATGGAAGAAACAACATATTAAGAAGGCGAAATAAATACGCAACTGAAATGTCAATGCACAATTAGAAAAATAAAAAGAGTGTAAATTTATTAATTTAATTTGACTGTGTATTGTTTGTTTTTGTAAACAATGTCAACATGTTAATTTTATTTTTTAAAAAAATTGACACTAAAAAGTAATATATTTAGACATTACTCATCCAAAAGTCAAAGTATAAGTATACGACTTTAGATAGATCAAATTTATGTGCATAAAAAATGAAATCTTGACTTCGAATTAACATAAGTGAGTACAGATATATTCGTGTAATGTGTTAAGAAAAAAGAGGAAAATTTACAACAAAAAAAAGTTGATGGAACAAATTAAAAAGATTTCAAATGACACTCATGTTATCAATTTTCTTCACGTGAAAAATAAAGTGATTATAATTTTTCCCCAAAAGAAAATGGTTTTATTTATGTGTAAAAGATTATATTTTAGTGGTTGCAGATTGTAACATCTCATTAGAATTTGACAGAACTGGGATTATATGGTCCTAGTACTTATGTATTATCAACCCAAAACAAAAAGTTATTTTGATCTCTTTGGTAGCTTATTATTGGAGCACCAAAATATCCATCGCTCTCGAAGACCTTACTACCATCGCTATCACGTTATGATTAAATTTACTAATGTGCCACTTCGAAGAAACTTCTGATCCTCTTTTAGAAACGTGTTTTTCCTCAAAAGTAACAAATATCTGAGAGACGAGAAAGAGAAAGCTTCATTAGTATTTTATAATTTGATAAAATGTTAAGAATGTTCCACACAAAAAACTATCAATTGAAGACTTAAGGCATTCAAATACAGACCAACGATGTTCCCTACCGCGTAAATCTTTATTTAAGCATTATATCAAAATAAACATTTAATAATGATAAGTTTTTTTAGACTGGAATATTAATTTTTTTGTTGCTTTGTGCTAGGGTTTTTACATTAAAAATTCTAAACCAAATATTCTGTACTATCTATGAAATTATTTTCTTAATTTAAAATTTCATGTCCAACTTTTTATTATTATTATTTATTAAAAAAAATTGATTATTGAAAGTAATGTTCTTTTATATCTCCAACATTTTAATTATAACAATTACTGTAATTCTTAAGATGAATTAGGAAGTTTTTAAAATTAAACAATGCCCTTTATAAACTAAACCAATAAGCTAGAACCAAATATGTAGATTTATCCCATCAAATTCCAAATCATTTTTTTTTTGTCTTATCTGAAATCTGTGAGACTATAAATATAAATACAAATAAATCTAATTTGAAATACCAATTTGGTAGATGTTATTCGGTAAATCTTATAGATCCACTTGAGATGCTAAACCAATATTTTACTTACGAATCAGTACTTATACATATAACCTAGTCACATTTATGGTAAGAAAAATTATTTCCATAAGTATTATATATTTGTTTATAGTTGATTTAGTTATATATATAACTAATTATAGTATTAGATTAGTAAATTAGTGAGCACTGAGCACTATGCATGCAAATCGAATCTGATATAAAACGCTTTAGTAAAACATGTTTTTCTTTTTGTCTTTTATCAAACAAGTTTTACGCGGTGCAATCTCAATGAAACAGTGACGAGTAATCGCTTTATCCAATTAAAAAAATACAAAAAACTAATTGGAAAAAATAAAGTCAAGTCACCGTCAAACCCATCCGATAACCGCGTTCACACTTTCACGCGCTTGCTTTGCTTCTTCTCTGTAGTTTTCACGACACAGACAAACAAAACCTTTATTTATAAATCGTCTGAAACCGAAGACTAAAAACCATTGAAACTCATATCTTTGTCTTCAAACTTATAACACTTGAAAGCTTTTGATTTCACATCTGAATCTATAAGTCAAACACTTTTCAATTCAACATTCGTCAACTTTTTTTTTCCACCCTTTAATGGAAATCACTTCTTTCCCATTTCCATACCTACAAGATGACGAGTGTTCCCATTTCCTTGGTCTATTTCAAGACATGGACTCTTCTCCTTCTGATTTTGGATTAGAAGGTTTTGGTAACGATAATACTAAGAAACGACCAAGACAAGACAACGATACAGAAGAAGCTGTGAATAGTAATAAGGCTGCGTTTGGAGATATACTTGCAACGCTTTTGTTATTAGACGAAGAAGCTAAACAACAAGTGCAGTGGGATTTTGAATCTAATCACGAAAAGTCTTTGATTGAAGCTAATCACAAGAAGAAAGTCAAAACAATGAATGGTTATTATGATCAAATGCAAGGTCATTACTCTGCAGCTGGAGAAACCGATGGTGCGCGTTCTAAACGCGCTAGAAAAACCGCGGTTGCTGCTGTTGTTTCCGCGGTTGCGTCTGGAGGGGATGCTACCGGTTCTGTTCCGGTTCCGGTTGTGGATGTGGCTAGTGGTTCCGGGTCTGGACCAAGTCATAGAAGGTTATGGGTTAAGGAACGGACTACAGATTGGTGGGACCGAGTAAGCCGGCCTGATTTTCCGGAGGAAGATTTCCGGCGAGAGTTTAGAATGAGTAAATCTACGTTTAATTTGATTTGTGAAGAGTTAGACACGACGGTGACGAAGAAAAACACGATGCTTCGTGACGCGATTCCAGCTCCTAAACGCGTTGGTGTTTGCGTTTGGCGTTTAGCTACAGGAGCTCCACTTCGCCACGTATCGGAGCGATTTGGTCTCGGAATCTCCACTTGCCACAAACTAGTCATCGAAGTCTGCCGCGCGATTTACGACGTTCTGATGCCGAAATATCTCCGATGGCCATCGGATTCTGAAATCAATTCAACGAAAGCGAAATTCGAATCGATTTATAAAATCCCAAACGTTGTTGGATCAATCTACACCACACATATTCCGATCATCGCTCCGAAAGTCCACGTCGGAGCTTATTACAACAAGAGACACACCGATAGGAATCAGAAGACGTCGTATTCAATAACCGTCCAAGGAGTGGTCAACGCCGATGGAATCTTCACCGATGTTTGCATCGGCAACCCTGGATCTCTCACTGATGATCAGATCCTCGAGAAATCTTCACTTTCACGGCAACGCGCTGCGCGTGGGATGTTACGCGACAGCTGGATCGTCGGAAATTCGGGATTCCCGTTAACGGATTGGCTTCTTGTACCGTACGCTAGACAGAATCTGACGTGGACACAGCACGCTTTTAACGAGAGCATCGGAGAGATTCAGGGGATTGCGACGGAGGCTTTTGGACGGTTTAAAGGACGGTGGGCTTGTTTACAGAAGCGGACGGAGGTTAAGCTTCAGGATTTGCCATATGTGCTTGGTGCTTGTTGTGTATTGCATAACATCTGTGAGATGAAGAATGAGGAGATGTCACCGGAGCTAAAGTTTGAAGTATTCGATGATGTGACGGTGCCGGAGAATAATCTACGATCTGCGACTGCAGCTAATACAAGAGATCATATCTCTCACAATCTCTTGCATCGTGGACTCGCCGGCACAAGAACTCTATAGAATCTGTATTTTTTCATTAGAGTTGAAACTATTTTTTTATTGCAGATTCTTTTTTCCGAATTAGGAATAAACACATTTAGAGATTGGATACAGAAGCATAGAGAGATTTGTTCCAGTGTAGAATTGTTTGTGTAATCTTTTTATAGTTCATGTATTTTCTATACAGATTGAATTTCAACCCTCTAATGATTAAAAGTCTGAGAATAAGCAGTTTTAGTATTGGTCAAAAAACCGTGATTTATCAGAATACACATCGAGATCCATTACAATCCCAGGCTCAGACAAAAGTACAACGATGAAGTCATGGAAGTTTGAGCATGCTAGATATTCTCTCTGTTCAAATAGTTTGCACATGGCTCAGCATAAGGAAACTCTTAAGGATTTTGGTCGGTTTGATGTATTTGTACATGTGTTTTGATATTCTAGAGCCAAAAATTCAAAATATACATGTGAGAGGCAAGATTTTGGTTGATGATTCCCGTTTTCTAACCAAAAGTACAATGAGATCAACAATTAATCCATTGTCATGATAACAGAAGGGACAAAAATATAAGTTTCTATTTTCTAATTTGTGTTGTTGAACCGATAAAAGGACAATAACAACGACAACAAAAGAACATCTAGATTACTATTTTCCTTGTTGTATGTTTACCATTTATAAATCATGGTTTTATAAAGTTAAGCTCATAGAAAACATATGCCTCTTCTTTTCGTGGTCGCTAGTGACAGCGATAACGACCAACAACCAACAACGTTGATTTTTGTTCTTTTCGCAATTATTGGTTCAACAACTAACAAAAAAAAAGTCGCAGCGACCAAAATTTTTTTTTTTTTTTTTTCTTTTGAAAATCCATATATATATTTCTTTTACTTTTGAATTTTTACATTATATTTTAAAAACTTATATAATTATATTTATTTATTTATTAGCTGAAATATATATATATATATATGTAAATTATATATAGATATTTATACACAACTATTAGTAATTACCAAATATTAAAACAATATTTATGAATTTAAAGTTTTGTGTATTTTATTTTTGTTTATAACTTATTTCAGTTTAGTTAAAATATTTTTGTTGTTTTAAATATTAGATTTTTTATCAAAAATAAATTGAAAAAAATTGGTTGTTGCTATGTTTTTTCGCTGGTCATTAGCGACTGGTCGCTGAATTTTTCAGCGATTTAGAAAAATGATCGTTGGTTATTGTGATTAGTTACTATAATCAGTTACTGACTGCCAAAAAAATATGATTTGGTCATTGTTCGTGGTGGTTGTCGTTAGCGAGTGCAAAAAAAAAAGGCATAGTAAAATGTATGTTAAAAGAAGATGAGCATGTTCCTTAATCATTATTTGTGGATTAAGGAAAAGCAAAATGAACATGTTATTGGCATTTATTTTCTTTCACATGGCATATGCGGTACAATTTTTATATTTGTTTTCATTATGTAACACAGTATTTCAAATACATTAAAACTACTTCAACATGGAATTTTATTTGACTAACTCGATCATATATATAATTTTTTTAATAATTCATCTTCAATTGTCTGATTGAAATATTACTTCGTAAAATCTGTTACACAGTATCTCTATATCCAACATAATTATAAAGTTAATTGTATATTATTTAATGACCAACCAAGACAATGATTATAAGTCAAGGATCCTATTTTCAATAGGTAATAATATATGTAATCTATAAGACAAAAGATTGAATTATTTAAATGTTAATATTCATGGAATGTGGATTAGCAGAAAGATTTTTCTAATTTTCTACCGATAAATCTAACAAAATAATTGGAGATGCATATTTTTTGGAAAAAAAAAGGGAAAACTGTTAATTAAACATTGTTTCTGGAAAAAACGGATGATTAAACAGTGAAATTCGGATTTCTTCGATTAAACATGTAATTTATTGTTGACTTCTTTAAAAACATCAAACTTACAGTTGACTTGACTAATTAAACACTCTGTTAATTTGATTAACAGAATTAATAAACACTGTTTTTAAACCGTTAATGCTCTCAGTTTAATGAAACGCAACGTTTCATTAACGAAGGATCTTCTCCTTCATCCTTCTCTTCGACCCCAACGTTGAAGACAATTTTTTCCAATTCAAAAACCCTAACTCTCTCAAATCGTTAAATCGATACATCTTTTCGTAACATTTCTTCATCGATTTTCCTTCACACTTTCTCATTCGACCCCAAATTGATACCTCTTTTCGTAACCCTAAAATCTTTTTTCAATTTCTCTAAAGTCGAAGATGGTGAGAAAGAAATTGGAGCCGAGAATGGAGAGCTCAGAAACTTATCTTAGTATACCACCATTTAATCTGTTTCCTAACCTTCAAGTTAAACCTCGGCCTTCTTTGCTTAATTATGAAGAAGAGAATGAGTTGGAGAAGCGAAATGAAGAAGCCGAGAGTAAATGTGACGAAATAGATGGAGAAGAAGAAAGTAATAGCGATGACGAATTCCATAGAGAAGAAGGGTGCGAAGGTGATGACGAAAGTGATGGAGAAGAAGAGGTGCATGTTGAGGAGGATGGAAATCGGTTGGGTGTAGATGAGGAAGAGTGTGAAGATTTCGCCTCTCAGTTTGCAGAAGCTGGGAAGGAAGATGAAGATAAAGGTGAAAGCGATGGAGCTGATAGTGGAGTCGATATCTGCGATGATGATAAGATTCCAGACTCATTGTCATTAGACAAAGATGAAGATGATGTTAATGATGTTGGTATGCGGAACGAAACAGAGGAAGAATGTGTATTTACGGTTAAGGAAGACGTTTAATTTGAAGAAGGATGTGAAAATTGCGGTATTGCGGTATTGAGGTACTCATTGAAGTCTCGTTTTGATATTAAGCTGTACATATCGGAGTTCAATAGAGTAGGTGCTAAATGTTCGGATACGCGATGTCCGTGGAGGATGTACTGCTCTTACGAGAAAAGGCTGAGGAAGATGTAGATTAAAGTGTTTGTTGAAGAGCATACATGCGTGAAGACTTGTTGGACTGCAATGTTGAAACAGAAAACTATAGCATGGTTGTTTGAAGAGAGATTGAGGAAGAATCCCAAGTTAACACCATTCTAAATGGTTCAAGAAGTGCAGCGTGAGTATGGATTTTATGTAACTGAAGATCAATGTAGCAAAGCAAAGAGCAGCCTTGCAAAACAAAGGAGAGACAATCATTTTTCACACTTTGACAGAATATGAGACTACCAAGCGGAGGTATTGCAATCAAACAGAGACTCTGTGTTCGAAATTGAAACCATTCATGGTCCTACTATAGGAAGTAAACAAAGGTTTATTCGTCTGTTTATGTGTTTTAATTCTCAACGGAAAGCGTGGAAAGAAACATGTAGACCAATTATAGGTTTGGATGGAGCATTTCTCAAATGAGACATTAGAGGTCACCTTTAGCTGCCATAGGAAGGGATGGGGATAATAGGATAGTGCCTATAGCATGGGCAGTCGTGGAGATTGAGAATAACAGCTTAAGGATAGAAGAAATGTCGCAGTCATTTCAGACAAACAAAAGGTATTTTTAGTCTTTAAATATCGCAGGTTTTTGTGTTAAATTGCTTATGATTTGTGTCTTTTTTTTTTCTTATCTCAGGGTTTAGTTAATGTTGTCCGCAATCTCCTTCCACAAGCTGAGCATAGACAATGTGCAAGACAAATTTTGGAAAATTGGAAGAGAGAAAACCATGACATAGAGTTGCAGCGTCTCTTTTGGAAGATTGTCCGCAGCTATACTCAAGGGGAATTTGCACTCAATATGGAAGCTTTGAGAAGGTACAATCCACATGCTCATTTGTCCCTACAAAACCAACATCCAAAGACTTGGTCAAGGGCATTCTTTAGGACATGTACCTTCAGCGTTGATGTTTTGAACAACTTGAGTGAATCATTTAATAGAACCATTAGGCAAGCTAGGAAAAAACCACTGCTTGATCTGTTAGAGGACATTAGGAAGCAATCAATGGTTAGGACCGAGAAGCGTTCAAAGCTGGCTGGTAGATTGATGACAAAATTTACAAAGAGAGCGCATGCTGAAATAGATAAAATGACTCAAGAGTCACAAGCTTGCACAATTCTGTCTGCTAGGAACAACTTGTATGAGGTTGACGTTGCTGGAAATAGTTATAGAGTATACATGAATGTGTTTACTTGTGGTTGTAGGAAGTGGCAGCTGACTGGGATTCCATGTATTCATGGTACAACTATAATAGTTAAGTTAAAACTGCAAGTAGAAAGCTTTGTTAGTGGGTATTACTTGGCATGTGATTTGCGTGATACTTACAAGGATGGGATTGAGCCTGTCCAAGGCAGCATGATGTGGCCTAGAGTGAATAGGATGAGAGTTTTGCCACCGCCATTTAGAAGAGGCAAGCCAGGTAGGCTTTCTAATCATGCTAGAAAGAAAGGTCGGTATGAATCTGCAACATCCTCAACGAGTACCACAACACTAACACATCGTCGATGAGTGATAACGTGTTCCAATTGTAAGGAAGAAGGACACAATAAGATGTCTTGTCAGAACGAACTACGAGAGAGTGTGCCAAAGAGGAAACAAGGACGACCAAGAAAGAATCAGGTGCAGAATTTACAGTTTATTGCTTGTTTACATCTCTGTTTTGTTCACTACTTACTTTTCTCCGTGTTGGTAGGAGCTACAAGACAGCCAAAACACAGAAGGTACACAAGGGATACAAGGAACACAAGGACTTCAAATTCTCCCACACGGGTAGCAAAAGATCCGATGTCATGTTCTGTTCAAGAAGAATATTTCCTGATCCAATTCCATGTTCGATGTTTCATTAAACATTTCTTTTCGAATGTTTGTTTTCTATTTCAGTGTTTCATTTGATACTTTACTTTGATTATTTTTGTAAAAGACTTATCTATTAGTGATACGAACACTTGTTTGGTTTCTATGAAAATTAGGTCAAACTTTATTTATCAAATCATAATTTAACAATCTATCAAGTAATAAGATTCATAACACAAGAGAAGTAAAACCACAAACTAAGTTAAAGAGCTGATCATAACACAAGAGAAGTCTCCGACATGTTTGACATGATAAGCATGTTAAAGTTCAATAATTTCATATCAAATCTCTACATGTTTCATTACATGGCTGAGTGAAACATGATATTCCCTCCAACTAAAAACCTGACAATGACAACACTAACAACAACTATTAAGCAAATGAACACAATTAGCAACCATTTGGTCTTCATGTTCAATTCTTTTATGCTAATTTTGCATAAATCTTGCTCTTTCTTCATATCATCAATCACAGCTTTGAGCACCTCAATTTCAGATTTGTTTGAACCAATTTCATGCTTCATTGCTTCTACCTTTGGCAGAGTAATTCTTACCTCTTCATAAACTGCATCCTCCACCCATTTAAACAAATGGTTTTAACAAAAAACAAAGTAATTGAAACTGAAATTCACATACAATAAAAACTTCAAAATTACATGCCAAAGTCCTCATAAGAATCAAAATCTTACCTCTTTTTGAAAACACAACGGAAGAAAGGCCTACCAGAATTGTCTTTGCTCTTTGATGTTAAGATTTTAACATCTAATCCACAATCACACTTTGAGGGAATTAGTGAATTGTGTGAACGAGATGAAGAAATCGAGCTCATTATATGACCTATAGAAGAAACGGAACTTAGAAATTGGAAAATCGATGAAGAAATGTTACGAAAAGAGGTATCGATTTAACGATTTGAGAGAGTTAGGGTTTTTGAATTGAGAAAAATTGTCTTCAACGTTGGGGCCGAAGAGCATGATGAAGGAGAAGATCCTTCGTTAATGAAACGCTGCGTTTCATTAAATTGAGAGCATTAACGGTTAAAAACGGCATTTATTAATTATGTTGGCCAATTGTAAGTTCGATATTTTTAAAGAAGTCAACAATAAATTACATGTTTAATCAAAAAAATCCGGATTTCACTATTTAATCGTCTATTTTTTTCAATAAACAATGTTTAATTGACAGTTTTCAAAAAAAAAAAAAAAAGGTGATTATCCACTTTATAAAACAGTAAAAATCGTCATTCGTCAAACGTCACAGCTTGTTTCCTTAAAAAGCCATTAGCTATTTTCAATCCGGCTTGACTCTGTATATTACCAGATTACCCTACTGTCAACATTTGTGGACCGGTCTTTTCTGGTGCTAACCGATGGGTACTATTGTAATTTCACGATAGCTAATTCCATTGCCGATCAAAAACAGCAAGCAACGAACGCGCGGTTCGTCTCGATCCCGTCCTCTCATGGCTGTTGCAAAGACGTCGTTGGATTTCGATTTCGATTTCAATTTCGAGCTTTTAACCTACTTATTTGAACGATCCAATCTAAGAAATCTCTGATTTTGGGAAACTGTGTTTTTAACTGAGAGGAATTGTATATTCCTTTTGCCACGATTTTGATTTAAGGTACGCGGTTTCGATTCTCATTCTTCTATCTTTGAAGTTTGATCCGGGTATTAGGGTTCGGTTTTGTGGGTTTCCCTTTCTTCACCATGCTTATTGAAGATGATTGACTTCGTCTCGTAAAGTTCTGATTTAGTTCCTTTCTAGGGTTTTCTTGTGTTAGAGAGTTTCCGTGGACTATTTCAAGTTGTGAATTGATTATCTCTAGTTTATTGGGCATTTTTGGTGATGAAGAGTTCGGTTATTGTGAAAACACGAATTTTCAGGAGAAGAGTCAGTTCAATTTTTCTACTTTTTTGCTTGGAAAAGTAATCTGTCTGAAGTTGAGGCATTTAGTTGCATAATTAGTCGGCAATGCAGATCAGCTGTGACACAGAAGTTTAAGGAATAATTGTTCTTTCCATTCAAATTTTAATGGGATTGATGATGGGTGTCTCATTGAACTGGTGATGTGATTGTTTAATTTTGTCCTGTTCTTGACAATCTAAGATTAAGATGAAGTGAAATTGGAAGATATTTTAACACATTTTACTTGGATCTGAATAAGAGAAAGGAAGGATAGTTCCCGAGGAAACTATGTTAGATTTATTTGGATATGATCTATATTCTTGTGTACTGCACTTTCCATTTTTTTTGGCATTTTTGTACATTAGCTAAATTGGTATATTCAGTTTTTTCCTTATTAGTTTGAGCTCTCCAGTTCGGTAGATTTGTTGCTTAGTTTTAGAAGACAATTAATATGTGCTGTTATGGCTCTCAGTTGATTCCAGAAGATAGATGCAATGATTACATGAAGAACCAAAAGTACACCTCAACCAAATTTATGATCTTCTGTATATGTATGGATGAGAATTTGTATATTTTCTCGCTTTTTGAAGAATTGGATAGTGCAAATCAAATGGTTCCTTATCTTGCTTGTTTTCTTGTGTATTGTCTCCTCACAAGTATCTTTGATCTGTTTGTCCTGTCCTGCAATGCATTTTTGGGGTAAATTGTTCTGGGGAACTGTCACTAAAATTTTGATTCGACTTGCTTTGCAGGTGGACCTTCACATAATACTTCGAAAGCTGAGAATTTAGCATTTATGTGCTGCAACTCTACAAGCTTGCCATGTGCCACTGTGCGTATAGTGTTCATAAATAAAACAGTGGAATATCTAAAGCTAAAGGAATGTCAGCACCTGGGAAATTTGATTATTCCTCTGGTGGGCCAGATAGGCCTTTATACAGGTCCAACTTAGCTGCACGGATGGAAAGATCTAGTAGCTTTCGCGAGTCGATGGAACATCCTGTCTCATCTTCTCACCCGAACATGTTGAGGAGCACTTCACCAATAGCACAAACTGATGTATCAAATTTTTTTCAGTGTTTGCGCTTTGATCCTAAGGTGGTCGCCGCAGATCACAAGTCTATTCGTCAAGGTGACTTTAAGCGTCATGTGAATATTGCTCTTGGGATTCAAGGGGATGAATCTCCAAGCACACCGCTAAAAGGCAAGTTAATTCCATCTCCTATACCAGAAGAGATCAAAAGACTAAAGGCTGGTCTGCGAGAAAACAATGTGAAGGCCAGGTAGTTTATTATGATTAGTTGATAAATATCGTTTGGAGTTCTGTTTAACTAATTGAATATCTGTTGTTTCAGGGAGCGTGTGAAAATTTTCAATGAAGCTTCTTCTGTTTTTAACAAGTTTTTTCCTAGTGTACCTACAAAGAAAAGGTCTCGAGCAGAAGGGTTTTCTAGTGACCGCTCCGGTGATCGGTTGGCTTTAGGGCCAGGTTTAGGTAAAATGGGAATCCAAGGTCAGACTCTGCCTAGTTGTTTTGAGCTTGACCAGCAAAAGTTGGACGAACGACCAAAAAGTGGTGCACTAAATAAGCGGACACGTACTTCCATGGTAATTTCTGATTTTTGTTTGACAAGATATGCTTTAGTGCATTATCCTTATGGAGCTTTTTCACCAAATATATTGGTTCATAATTTTACTGAACAGAACTTTTAAACCTGTGTTTGGTGAAACTTTGGTTTGGTAATTTAGAATAAAGCTAGAATGGGTATTAGTGGTAAATTATTCAGAGATTCTCATTCAAGGTAATTGTGCTTCTGAAAACTTAAGTATGTGAAATATCGTATACAAGGCATGGTATATTACGCAGCATTTTCCCTGTTAGATATACAAGGCATGATGTTGTTTTTAATTTTGATTCCAAATTTCCAAAGCATCTGGCAGCTTTTATCAAATTATAATTTTTCACTAATCAATAAGTGTAAATCTAAATGTTTTAATTTTGCTATATGGGATTCAGATGGATGTTCGAAGCAATGCTATCGTTCGACAATCAGCTGCTGTAGACAGGGATAAAGACACTACGAGGCTGGCAAATCATAATGCAGTTCAGGGTGAAGATCGGTCTTCAATTGGTATTGATGGTTGGGAAAAGTCTAAAATGAGGAAAAAACGATCTGGCATCAAAACAGATGGTCCTTCTAGTTTGGCCCTAAATAAAGCTGTCGATGGTTACAGGGACATGAAACAGGGCCTACCAAAATCAGCTGGTGATTCCCGGTCGAGATTGAATGGTGACTCGAGCATGTTAAGGTATGACCTACTGTGTTAGTTGATTAGATGATAACTTTTTAATATTATTGGTTAAAAGATCCATTGTTTGGAATTTATTAGGAGAGTATTTATATATATAATTTCACAAAATTAAATGGATAGGTATTTCTTTCCTATTTTAAACAATTAGATTGGTTCTTATAGAAGTAAAGCCTTTACAATGTCAAGAACTTTTGTGTGTTGGAGATGCAACGACATTGCCTTCCATTTATCACCCCAATTTTTTTAACTGGTTCTGTAGTTAATCAAAGCAATGACTTTTATTTGACGATTGCTTTATTCCATTTGCTTGGTCATGGAATTGAGGTTGGTGGCTGAGAATATGCTGAAGATCCTTTGTTTAGCTCTTGTCTGATCAAACACAATCTCTTCTCTCCCCAATCCTTTATTTTGCCTCCTTTTCTGGATGAAGGTTATTGGGTTTCTAATGTGGTGTTAATTCATTTGGTTTATCCTTCCTGTTTCAATTACTTGTGCAGGCATGGGACAGTGAATGGTGCTGTTCCATATGGAAGATCTGATAACCTCTCTCAGTCAGGCTTGACAGCACGTTCCTTGCTCACCAGAGATTCCGATCATAATTTTGTGTACAATGAGAAGAGAGAACGAGCTATTGGTTCGGATAAGGAGAGGGTGAATCTCAGGGCTGTCAGCAGGTATGTGTCAACTGTCAACAAAATTACTATCTTAACCAGACCTGTCAAATATTTCTCTAGATCACATTCGTCATTTTTTCTAGCCTCAATTCTCTAAGATGGAATTAATATTCTTGTTACTGTCTGCTGGGTTCTTTGCAGGTCAAATATTCACGATGAATCCAATTCTTCAAGTCCGACTTCAAACTTAAAAATAAATGCTTCAGTTCGTGGTCCTAGATCGGGATCAGGTCTGCCACCCAAACTTTCACCGGTTGTCCATAACACTCCTTCTCCAAGTGATTGGGATATTACTAGCTGTACAAACAAACCTCCATTGTTGTCTGGGGTTCCCAATCGCAAGCGCATGACATCAAATCGGTCTTCATCACCACCTGTCACTCAATGGGCCAGTCAAAGACCACAAAAGATATCCCGTGTTGCAAGGAGAACAAACTTGCTCCCCATTGTTTCGAGCAATGATGACGTTCCTTCATCAGATAACATGTCAGATGTTGGTTGTAGTGAAACTGGCTTTGGATTTCATAGACGCTCGCCAGCAGCTTCTCCTCAAATGAAATTAAAAGCTGAAAATAGCTTGTCTACAACAGCTTTATCAGGAAGTGAAGAGTTTAGTCCCCCTGAGATCAAATCTAAAGACAAGGGAAGACAATCTAATGAGGTCGATGGTAAAACTTCTCATTCTGTTCCTAAAGTCTCCATCTCTGGTTTACAATCGAGAAAAAACAAGCTTGTCTCTGGAGAAGAGCTTGGGGATGGTGTGAGGAGACAAGGAAGGACAGGCCGTGGCTTTACTTCCACAATGTCTGTTAATCCAATGGCAGTAATGAAACATGGAACAGCAAAACAACTTCGCAGTGCAAGGAATAGTTCTGACAAGAGTGAAGGGTAGGGTATCCTATTTCTAAGTACTTCTCTTTTCTGCTTTTCTGGTATGTGGAGAAGTTTAGCTATCATGAGGCTTATCTCCTAGTTTTTCCATATGCTCTCTGCAGCCGGACAGGTCGTCCACCTACTAGGAAACTCTCTGACCGCAAGGCTTACAAACGTCAGAAATGTACAGCGACAAATGCTACAACACTAGATTTTCTTGGTAAAATAAGTTCAACTGATCAGAATTTTGTTCTTTTTACCTTTCTCCTCTTCTTTTATTTCCGGATATATTTTAATGTCTTTGTTGGTTCAGATGATGGGCATGAAGAGCTACTAGCTGCTGTTAACTCGGCTATCAACTTTGGTAAATAACTGTTCCGGAACTTAATCTTTATTTTTTTCCAAAATATTTTCCTAAAATAATCGGTTTGGTTCTTTAATGCAGCTCAGAATTTTCCTAGCTCTTTCTGGAAGCAAATGGAGCGCTACTTTTGCTATATATCTGATGCACATATTAATTACGTTAAACAGCAGGTAATAGGTTTTCCTGTATTTTATAAGACAGAGATTGTACACTTCGAACATCATAGTCTGTGACAGATAATTTGTATAAGTTTCTATTCATATGCATATTACTTGAATCGGTGTACACTACTAGTTGACTCAGTTTAGATAAATCTCATAATCATGTTCTCTTTCAGGGAGAACTCCCCTCCGTTGGTACTACACCAGCCGGGACATCTTCAGACTTTAATAGTCGTGAAATATTTGCTGAAGATCTAACTAGCGAATTGGATCTTAAAGCTGCGCCCCTTTACCAGAGATTGCTATCAGCTTTGATTTCAGAGGAATCAATCAGTGTAAATGACGATTTTGATGGATTTGGAGCCGATGCTGAGTTAGAATTCAGTGTTTTGAATCATATGGTGGAGTTCAATGGTTATAGGAGTGATAGACTGGAATTTGATGAGCTAGAAGATGATGTGTTTATTAATGGCTCAGCCCACCATGTCAATGGAAGATTTTCAGATCATTTGTCCATCAATTTCTCAGATATTCAATATGAAACTTTGGGGATAGATGAGAAGATTTATATGGAAGCTCAATCTATTGGAATATGCTTGGAACCCATGGTATATATATTCCTCACGAGTTCAGTTACTTCGGAAAAGCTGCTTGCTGACGATATTGGTTTTGGATTCCGATTATTAAATTTCCTTACAGATTTATGTTTGTCGCTGTGTTATCTTTGCAGCCTAGCATTTCAAACGTGGAGGATGAAGGAATTGTTAACGACATCAAAATGTTAGAGGAGGCTATCTGTGAGGTGGTATGTTTTCTCACATGCTCTTATCTTTTTTATTCTAAAACAATAACGTTGACACATTATGATTTTATGTAGCTTTTGATATTATCTTGTTCATTTTCATGTTGTACTTGTAAAACGACAAAACTTCAACTGTGTTACTCAAGATAACTAACTTTCTGATGCTGTCAATCTTAAAAAATCTAAGGGTTCTAAGAAGAAAGAGATGTTGAATCGACTACTTAAGCCTGCCCTAGAAATGAAAGAACTTCAGGAGAAGTATGAATTTGTTTTTCTTCCGGTTTTTCCACGCCTTTAAATAATCTGGACTGTGATCTGACAGTTTTATTTTGATATTTTTCACTTATGTAGGGAGTTTGATCGGCTCGGTTATGAAAAACTCATCGAAATGGCATATGAAAAGAGCAAGGTAAATTCATATTTTCCCCTAATTGGATTAACTTTTCAGCTTGCCCCTGTTGATGGTTTTACCGATTCACTTTTCTGATATATTCCATGTTCATGTTGATAACTTAAGATGGATTTTATTTTACAGGCAAGTCGGCGTCATCACTCCGCAAGTGGAAAGAGTTCGGCTAACAAATTATCAAAGCAGGCTGCATTTGCTTTCGTGAAAAGGACTCTCGAAAGATGTCGTGAATTCGAAGAGACGGGCAAAAGTTGCTTTAGTGAGTCCACATTTAAGGATATCCTCGTTGCCGGTTTGACGCGAATTGAAGACAATCTCACCGGGAAGGAAGATATTCAATCAGTTTCAAGTATGATATTGTTATTGACTTGCAGAACTGTGAACTATGTTTTCAAATTCTGAGACTCTCTGTTAACTCGACTCTGCTTTTCTCTCTGGCAGCTCCCATGGGTTCACCACCGAGCTCATCTTTTGCATTGCGAATGACGCAGAGCACAGACAATCATGTCAATTCTTCTGAAAATGCTTTACGAGAACGCAACGATGAAACAATATGGTCAAATAGAATGAAGAAGAGAGAGTTGCTGCTTGACGATGTGGGTGGGGCACCACTTTCAAGCAGTACGAAAGGAAAGAGAAGTGAGAGGGACAGAGATGGAAAAGGACAGGCTTCTTTGTCAAGAGGCGGAGGAACTAACAAGATCGGTCGGCCTGCACTTTCCAATGCCAAGGGTGAACGGAAATCAAAAACAAAACCAAGGCAAAAAACGACTCCAATGTTTTCTTCTTCTATCAATATCATGGAGCAAAGCAGAACATCAATGTCCAAACCAACTAACAGCAATAACAGCGAGTATAGTAACTTGGAGACACTGGATGAGTCAGAGCCTCTTGACCTATCTCACCTGCAAATACCAGACGGTTTAGGTGGTCCAGATGATTTCGATACACAAGCAGGAGATCTAAGCTCATGGTTGAACATCGATGATGATGCATTACCAGATACTGATGATCTCCTGGGACTTCAAATACCAATGGATGATCTTTCAGACTTAAACATGATGGTTTAAACTTCCTCTCTCTCACTTTTATTTCTGTATAGTCCCGCTTGTTATACCATTAGCGGAGAGGAAAGAAAGATAAAGAAAAAAGGGAAACAAAAGTTTCGGTCCCCTGAAAGAATAACCACCAGTCGCCAGAATCGGTTGTTCAGGTTGGCTCCAGAAAAATTAGGCGATACAGATTCTTTTTCTTCTCATCATCATCACCTTTAGGCTTCTTTCCTTCTCTTCCTTATAGTTCGGTTACGCGAATGGTGAAACGGTTTTTGTTTATTGGTAAGTGGGTGGTGGATTGGGCTCCGGCGGTTAAGATAGGTCGGCAGTTAAAGCTTCAGGAGGGGAGAAAAACATGAGTAATAGTAATGTTGTGTAGTGTTATATATAAAGATAAGTGGCAGGTTTTTTTCTTTTCCTATCTGGTCTTTTACCTTTGGCATTTTGTAGCTTTCATAACCTCAGAACCATTATTATTGCCTCTGTACATACATTTTATGTTCCTTAATACAATTCAGCTTTTAAGTGCATGAAACTGTCAAATTGTCCCATCTGTAACTATAGTTTCTTGAGGTACAAAAGGTGAGACAGGAGCATAAAGATAAAAGAATTAACTGTTTGTTAATCACCAAATTTCATTGTAAGCCATACAAATTATGAATTGATTAACTTGGATTTTAGATATCAAATAGAACCAATGAAATTCAAGGGAAACCCCCAAATATCAAACTAAAATATTGACTTCTACTATTGCACACTAACTCCTTTTGGAAGAGAAGAATCTCAAAGCCAAAGCAAAAAAAAGAAAAGAACAGGACCAATAAAAGCACCAAAAACAAGCCCTTTTCTTGTGAATGTATATTCATCTTTCTTTCGATATGAGAGTGAGAGTTGCGTTTATAGCATTGCGGTTTGTCTTGGACACAGCTTGCTTTAGTGTTACGGTTGGAGACACTCTAACACTTCGTCTCTGTTGCTCAATCACTAGTTCACTTGCGAACCACTCTATCTTCTCTGAATTGCTCATTTCTCCTATCCTTTTGCTTCCAAACAAAACCGATTCCACATTGTTTTGCTTCAACATCTCATCAGCAATCTCCGTCAACTTCTTCACATTCTCTGCCCTTGGATCCGTATCCACGTTCGGTCCACAAGCTCCTAATCGCGATCCGTTTGCCTGCTGCATCACAATTTACTTTCTTATGATTTTTACATAAATGAAAGCAAACGCAAACGCAAATGTAATAGCAACCAAAGGACGTTCTAATCGCCACTACTAGTTCAAGTAATTTTTTTTTTGGTCGGCTACTACTAGTTCAAGTAATTAGTGTAAATAGTAATATTTTAAGTCGCGATTTTAACCCGCGTAATTGATAAAAAGTAAACCTGAATGCGAACGTAGTTACTACTCCGATAAGGCCCGAAGCCCATAGCAACAGCCTGATCAACAAACTCAGCAGATCCATCACCAGAGATTCTCGCCATGGGTCGAGCCCACTCCTTAACCCGCCAATTCTTAACTTGTTCATAATCATAATTCACTTCAAAAAGCAGACCAGTCCCAAGCGACAACACCAACAGATCCTCCACTCCTGTAACCACCGGAAACTCTTGTTTGTTATGGAAAACATGCGTTATCGCCGCCGCCGTCGGATTACTCATCGCTAATCCGCCTCCAACCGCAACACACCGCGTTTTTCCGTCCACTGAACACGTGCGAACCGGATCGAATGTTCCCGGCTCTGCCCACGTGGCACGGCAGATATCTCGGAGTCGGAAATCGAAACTGTCGCTCTCGAGTGCGTCGGCTCGTGAGAATAGAAATGGTGCTGTGCTTGAGAGATCGTAGCAAGAGATTAGGATTGGTTTGAGTGTGTCTTTAAGCGTGAGATCGGCGAATGATGCTTTCATGGCTTTTTCAAGTTTTGCCGTTGCGGCGGTTACAGAAGAAGAGGAGGAGGATCCGGATCCGGATCTTATTACCCGTTTTATCGCTGCTCCAGCTCCTCCTCCGACGCCTGATCTGTAGAAATTGTCGGCGTTCTCTACAAGGAATTTCCAAGTATCCTCTGCTTTGAAAATCGGGCGGTTTCCGTCTCTAGTAGCGAACATCATCGCCGCGAATACACCGCCGACTCCTGATCCGGCGGCTACGTCGAAGTAATCGGCGATTCGAGCATTTGGATCGCCGGATTTCTCTTTCAGCATATGTTCAAGATAGATTAGAGATTTTCCCGCCAAAAGACCTCTCATCCCGCCACCGTCAATGCTCAACACGCAGATTCTTCCTCTAGAACTCCTGGACGGTGTTCCAGGGAGAACGACGCCGTTTGGAGTCAAGGGAGATCTAGGAGAAGGTCCAGCTTCGGAATCACCAGGACGTAATGGACTCCGAGGAATCCATAGCAGCCTTGGGTCTTCATATCCGAAGAGAAACCTGCTTTCGAGAACCGAGAAAATCTCATAGTTAAGCTTATCATCGGAATCGAAGACCGGGTCGTGTGAACGAGCCGTTGACAATGTCGGACTAGTTAGAGGTCTCTCGTGATTTCCAGGGGTATTGGGAGCAGTGTGATTGACAAAATGCTTCTTCTTACCTTTGGAGGAAACTGACAATGGCGGTGGCTTATCATAGCGCCGATTCATAATCGTTAGATAGAAGAGAGGGACTACAGCTTTTACAAAGAAAACCAATAGTTGAAGGTTCCGCAGCTGTGGCTATGGCGGAAAATCTGGCAGGAAAATGGTATTTTTCACAAACAACTTTTAAAAAGTGCCCAAAAAGTATTAAGATTTTCCACTTTGGAGTTTGGTGAACAGAGGAGCGTAAGTTAGCATGACATGGCTAAGCACTACTCTCTCTCTCATGTGCTTCCAAAGGTCTCGTACCCACGACCGAGGCCGTCTCTACCAAATAATTTTTCTTTTCTTTCTTAAGAATAAACATATAATGCATACTTCAAATTTTATATTTGTACAATAAGACAAAGCAGTTTATTAGTTGGCAGATATACTAATATCCAAGTCTCAAAAGTATTCAAGGTATGTTTTTATATTCATTTGTCAGTGTTGTCCAAGTTATCTTATTAAATTATAGATTTTAACATATTCCACACTGGAATCTCACATCGAACGTTTTCCACAACACTCAAACAAGGTTGAATGATTGATTATACAAATCGAAACATATATAGTAGCTTTATAAAGAGACGAGAAGAACACAAGTCGATTAGAAAGAAAAGAAAAAGACACTAGAGATGAATCTTCTTTTATCCAATAAGATTTTACAATCCGATGTATCACAAAATATGAGTTCCAAGTGAAAAAAATGTAATAAAACACTCTTTATGTTTTGAACCAAAAAAAACTCTTTATGTTGCTTACATATCTATAATCTTGAAATACAACACATACATATATATCTAAAATATATAATTAAGATTATGTTTCGAGTGGAAAGTTAAAACAAGAAATCTTAGGTAATAACAGTAACCAAATGAGGATACTATTATGTCTCCCTGCAGTTTATACGGTGAACGTACCAGACAGATTCCCAAGTGTTGCAAGTGGCGATCCTACATCCGTGAAGTAGGAAGCGAGATTGATCCCCGAGTTGTTGTATTTGTTCAAGAAAGGATGATCCTGAAAAGATTTGACCCCGAGGATGAGTATAACATTAAACTTATACGGAAAAAGATGCAAAAGTAATGATATAAGACAAACCATTAGTTCCTTTGCAGAGCTTCTACTGTTTGGGTCCTTTTGTAGACTGAAAGAGAGTGTAGACTATAAGTTAGTACGTAATCTCTGTAAAAGAGCAGCTTTTATAAGTGTGTGCGAGAGATTACCATGTGGAGATGAATGAAGATAACTCAGGGGAGAAATTCTCAGGAAGTGGGGGTGGTGGTTGGTCAACAATGGCTTCCATTAGCTCGAAAACACTGGTCCATGTTTTTTCTTGACCCGGAGGTGCATATGGGAACTTTCCTGTTGCACATTCAAGCACAACTAAACCCAAGCTCCATATATCACTTTTATTACCGTATTTGTTACCAACGATTCTCTCTGGCTGTAAAAATAAAATTTTGTATTTTTGGAATCCTTATACAACACTCGAAGATTTTCAGTATAGCAAATGCTCAGCAAAAAAAGAGATACTTACAGACATATAATTGTAAGTCCCAACAAATGTGTTTGCTAAACCTGCGGTGTTTGCCATAACAGTACTCACACCAAAGTCAGTGATTTTGACTTCTCCTCTATGATTGATCAACAGATTGGATGGTTTCAAATCACGGTGGATGATATGCCTATCGTGATGAAGATAGATCAGTCCTTGAAGTACCTATATTATTATCATATCCAAGATATCACATTAATCAACCAATACAGAACCTTATGGTTTCTTATGTTTCCAGTATTTCTTACTTGTCTAAAGATGGCAGAAAGATAGGACTCAGGGATGGCTTTAACTGATTTAAGAAAGTCTTCTAGAGATCCGCCGTCCATGTACTCCAAGATAAGTGAGATTGCGCCATTGTCATAAAATGATTGGTATGAGGTAACAAGATATGGGCATTGTGACGATTGGTTTATTTTCAGCTCTTGTGCAATTGCCTTGCGAATCGCTTCATCAATATTTAGTTGAATAACCTATTCATATAGAAACAACAATCATGCAAGAAAGAGGACAAAAAGGAATCAAGGTTCAGCTGAAAAAAAGAAACAGCACATTGAAAAGGAAAGGGAGAAAAAAAGGTTTCCCATTTATAGATGAGCTTGGGATGATATGAAAAATATCACAGTTGAAATCTCCAGAAAATGTAGTAATTTGTAGACAATTATTTCGCAATTCAGAAAATCAGAAACAAAGCAACTTTAGAGTTTAGATAATGCATAATCGTAGAGTTTTGAGTTACCTTCAACGCGAAAAATTGGCCAGTCCATTTGTGTTGAACCAATTGTACAACACCACTGCTTCCTTTTCCAATCACTTTAACCATATCCAAATCCGATAAGCTCAGCTGATCATCAGCTGGCTTAATTGGAGACAGCTGAAACACAATTGCAATGAAACAGATTACACACAGTGATCTTATAATGTGTAAATTCCTAAAATATCTATCTAAAACAACAAGAAATGATCATTCGAAAAGTTTGCAATTATGATCAGATCCACAAACCACATTTACAGTTCAAACATTCCACCTAACTTAACACCCAGAAAAGAAAAGAAAAACGGAGAGAAGAAGACTCACTACTTCAGGCTCGGATTGAGAGATGATTCGAACTCCATCCTTGTTAACTCGTAGATCTCCATCCTTAAACGTACCACTCTGCGTCCTAGGAAGAGAAGACAAACCCTAAGTTACAAAACCAGAGACATTTTCCCAACAAAAAAAACCATAGATCTATCGAGAAAGAGAATCGAGATAAATTACAGGAATTTGGTGATGGATTGCTCGCCAGCAACTGGAATTGAGAGCTTAAGATTATTGCTAAATCCACCTTTCTTCATCGTCTCCTTAGTTCTTTCTGTGGTCTCTCTACTCAGTCATTTTATATATAACACTTTTAATGCATAATAATAAATAAAACATGTAAACTAGTCAGCAAAGAAACAGCTACTAATAACTCTCAGTCAAACATATGCTCACGACGTTGACCAATGACTTCCATTTACTTGTTTCCCCCGGTTTTCTTCAACCGAACCAGACATAAACCGATATTATTCAATAATTCTTCCATTCTTTAGCTTCGGTATTGAAACTACAAAACGCAAACGCAAAGATTGGCAAAAAATACTCTCTTATACCTTTGTTAATAAGAACTTACACAAAGCATATACATATTTATGACTGTTTAGACATGTAAAAGTTCAATTACACTTACAAAATTATTATACAAAAAGAAAATTCGTCTCCTATAAAGTAATCTATCTATCAATTACTCCACTATTTACTCTCTAGCTAACAAGACCATGGTTTTCTTTAACAGTGTGTATATATTACAAGGCAGAAGTTGTTACATCCCTATATACATTATAGAGTGACCAAACATATAATGGTATCACAAATTGCTAGCTCACGAGGCAAGAGCAACAAGAGACAATGCTTGCGAAGTTTCTTCAGGTTTCCATCATGTTGAAGGAGAATTTTGAAAGAAGCTTGGGAATTTGCGATATGATCGGCCCATAAGTCTGCAGTACATGAATGAAACATCATTGCGAATTTGCGATTGTGCATAACACAAGATTAAATACAGTGGAAGGCAAAGGCAGCTTTTGTTTGACTGATTCTATTTAGCTTTACAAGGAATACCAATTCAAAATTCACAATGAGGTTATACTACAAACCTTTTCATTTTCATGGAGTTGGCACAATGGAACAGCTAGGAGTTTGAAGTTTTTTGGCACGACAAACTGTTGATTTACCGGTAACTTGACAAGATATAGCTTTGTGCATTCCTATACGAAATACGAGGAAAAAAAGAAGAGCTTTAAGTAGATGAACAAATCTTCAAAAGTCTCGAATTTTGTTACCATGAAACTAACTAACCTTTGGATGTTTCACATTAGGTGGTAAGAAAGGATACATCGATGTCTCAAAGTTGGGTCTCCACCACATTCCAATACATTCTCGTACCTATAACAATTTTGTAATCAGAGAAAATATTCTTCAGCTATAGTAAATATCAGAACAAAACACTAAAACCAAGAATCCATAGTTCATACCTCAAAGCCCGTAACAGAGGCATTTTCGTTGATCAAAAGCTTTGATGCTAGTTTCCGTTTTAGACCTTCAATATCTAATATGTTAAGAATAATCCTGAGTTTAGTATCGAGACTTGAAAAAGAGAATTTACGCACCATGGAAGAGTTAAGTAAACCTGATTCTCCAGGTCTCAAACGACCACCAGGAAGCTTGAAGATGGAGTTTCTATATTGAAGAAGCAAAACATGAGGATGCTTGAATAACTCAACCTGATTTGTCCCAACAGTAGATGTTAATCAATCCGTAGTAACCAATTTTCTCTGTAATTTTTCTAAGGTTCCCTAATTTTGCTATATAGAATTTACCAGAACAACAGCTTCAACGCAAGTCCTCAATCCATGAGCAGCGTAACTTCAAAAGAAAAAAAAGTAGGAGAATTTTAGCTAGACATTAACAATAAGAAAAACCCAGATGATCAAATTCAGATGAAAACGAAAAAAAAAAAAAACTGGAATTACTTGGATTTTAATCTCACGACTCGATCAGAGATAATTTCGTCCTTGACACGAAGAGCGTCTCGCGAACCGAAGTAATAGCTGCTAAGCGGGTATAAATCGATCATCAAGTCATCAACGAGATGGTTTCTTCTCGTCGTGTTCTCTTCGCTACTCTCCAAATTCAAAACTTGAGCTTCTTCACCCATTTTTCCCCGGGAAATCCAAAAAGATAGAGAGGGAGAGCTAAAAGCAATCTCAGTTGACTAAAATTAGATAGCAGAGGTTAT